>CM056829.1:4631117-4728617 GCA_029853015.1 Chelidonichthys spinosus | reverse complement strand
GTCAAAAAAAAGTTACTGTATTACATTGCCATGTCCCAGTTGGACCCGCTTTGAGTTCTGCTGTAAATAAACTGAACTACAGTGAAAATAAAACAGATTTAATAAAACGCTGACGATGGAGTCATAAGAGAATTTAAAATGAGTGTATTTAATCCCAGCCGGCTTCAACGTTCCAGACAGGAAGTCTGATAAGGTAATATTTCTCCACAGACACACACACACACACACACACACACACACACATACACACACACACACTAAGAGCCATCTGTCTGAATATCTGGAACATGAAATTGTACTTTAATCTGATTATAACACCCCGAACACCAAAACCTGCCTTAACAACACATATATGTAACCGTGGTAACAGCCTCACCGATCAGAGGGGTACTCCATCAAACTCGCTAAGCGCAAAGCCGGGCTAATTTCGATAAGCCTCGCTACCTTTAGCGAGAGTTGCGTTCCATCAACGTGACTTAAGGCACTCTCCGCTAAGTAACCATGGGGATTTACCCGACCAAACTAGCCTGCCCCGGGGCAGGCTAACCATCAGGCATACTTTCAGAGAAGTAGGTCTGTCGGAAACAACTGTACCAGCAGAAGGTTCCGCCAAGCCTAGTCCTCGTGATTTCATCACGTGAAAGACCAAAAATTACCAAAATTACATATATGAAGTACAAACAGACTATATTTTCAGCAAGCGTCTAAGAATACATGCTTGCAATTAAAAAATATGAATAAATCATTTATTTTGTTTAAGACCGACTGGCCATATCATTGTCTAAAGCTCCCAGTTGGGTGAGTGGTGATGCACCTGCCCTTGAATGTGGGCATCCTGGGTTCACATCCCGGCGAGGACATCTAATGTGTTTTTTCCCCCCCTGTATAATTGTCTTTAGATCAGAGAATTAGACCAACATTTTACCTTAACTATGATAAATATGTCATACAATTTCCCCAGAACCCAAATATAACTTGACATGATAGACATAAAGATGTTATTATTAATAGCATGTTTTAGATCCCAATGACAAAGGCATTGCTGCATGCAATTTTCAGCCACATAAATTCCTTTCAGGTGAGTTCATTAATAAGTTCATTGAATGTATTCATTAAATTGTTGAGATAAATGAGTTGTTCAATGTAGATGCATTTACTAGGCCTATCTAAAAAAAGAGAGAAAGAGAGAGAGAGAGAGAGTTCCGGCCAAAGAAAGAAGTTTCACAAACTTCCATAGTCTGGAATTGAACCGTGGTCGGTTCACGTGCAAAGCCGGCGCGTTACCTCTACACTATCATCACGTTCGAGAAATCGCTGTCAGTATTATATTAGAACATGTTACTCTTAACGGTACTTCCGTATTTAATCGCTCGGCAATGCTTGCCCAAGCAGCCTCACGATTTTTATTTATCACTACAGTATTCCCTTTATTGGTTATGATGGGTTTGTACTCCTCGTACAGTTCCATGAATATTTTTTTGCTCTGGTCTTTTCTGCCATTTTCTCGATGATTCGACATTCACGGTTCTGGTCTGGCTTCATATCCCGTGAACGTGCATAACACACGACAACGTTAGCCTCGCTTGAATTAGCTTCAACAAGGCGCGGCTGAAATGCGTTAATGGAACGGGTTTAGCCGCAAGTGGAAGTTGGCGTTAGTTCTAACCAGGCTTAACCAGGTAAGCGCCGCCTTAATTAGTGAGTTTGGTGGAATACCCCTCAGGTATTTGAACGCGGTTGTGTGTGTGTGTGTATACATACATGTGTGCGTATGTGTTTATACATGTGTTTGTGTGTACGTGTGTGTACGTACATGTGTGTGTTTACATAAATGTGTGGGTGTGTGGTTATATGAATAAAGATGACCATCAGCACACGGTGAAGCTACAAAGGTCACGACTTTCAGATTAAAGCCTGAGAGAACACAAACTAACATTATTCTTATGACGAGGTTTGCTTGAGGGCACGTTGGTAGAGGGTCAGGAGGGGCAGGGAATGGAACCTGTGACATGATAAGCTGCTGCAGACCGACGCCACAAAACATCAGAGATCCTTTTACAGCAAGTCCTTGTTGAAATCAGCAGGAGAGCAACGTTAGCAGTTAGCATCGCCCTGCTAAGCTAACAGCTAACGTTAATGAAGGGTCCACTGAGGTACATTCATGATTAACACAGTACTTTTACTGTGTTAGTACTTTTACTGGAACAGACTATTTAAACTACTGTATTAGTACTTTGACTACAACAGAGTCTTTTGATGGTGTTCACACTTTAACTACAACGTTTATTTTTACTGTGTGATTAGTACTTTTAAATGAATGCATGAGTATGAATAATCTATACTAGAGTATATAATAGTAGAACAGTCACAGTTGACTGACTCTGCTGATGTACTTTTACTGTATTATCAGCCCTGAATACTTCCTCCAACACTGAGGAGTAATACTGGAATCGAAGCTCTCTGATTGGTCAACTAAAAACAAACAAAAAAACCCTGAATGAAAGAGTTTCCATCTCCAGATTCTCGCCGGACTAAATCATTGATGAACATTTCTTCCTCGTTAGCATAATGTCTCCGTTAACATCCACCGCTGATTAGTACAACCTGGCGATTAGCATATTGCATAACGAGCTGAGCTGAGCTAAATGTCATGTTCCCGCTGTGCGTAACATCATATTATACAAGTGTGACCCGTTAAATAACACGAACACACGCAGAGCCAACGCTCGCACTCACTTTCCCATCATGCAAAGGGAGAAAGGAGAGACGGACCTTTACATTTAAATCCTTCTTAATTCGAGGATTTCAATAAGGGGAAGATAAATGTGATTACAAGGAGTTATGTTACAATGGCAAGGAGGTCAAAGGTCATCAAACCCAAACAACCGATGGAGCAAACGTCCCATAATTTACATTTACATTACATAATAGTTATTAAGTGTAAACAAGTAGATAATAATAATAGTAGAAGGAGAAGTAGAGTATGTGGATGAATCCCACAGAACTATTATTGATGATAATGAATATAATCCCAGACCCACTGTGTAGACCCACAGCAGCATAGATCAGAGACTCATTACGGGGCCGCTGCTGAGACCGATCGATCGCAGGTTATTGATCAGTTTCACACTGTGGACCTCCCAATGTCTCTCTCACTCTCTCTCTCTCTCTCCACATTAAGACGATTCCTTCATTCATTGGCAAGTTTATGTAAGTTGTGTTTTCTAACAGTCCATCACAACGAGGAGACCTGAACCCTGAACCCTCAGACTGTGAGAGATAATTAATACTGATCTACTAACTAATGCGAGTAGCAATGTATCCATCCATCATGACAAAGTACTGTTATACATGGAACTATAGGCTACACTACACATTATCATTGGTTTATTTAAGAACATTATATGATATGTAATAGGGGGTCCCTCCACTGGGTCTCTACAGGCCTCGGGGGTCCTTGGCCTGAAAACCTTGAAGACGTCTGGTCTAATGCAACAATGACATCATATCTATTTATCTGACTCATGTCGTCTGTGTTTGATTCCTGAAATGTCTTTATTTTGTCTTAATGGCACTGATCAGGCGCAGCTAGTATCTGTTCCGGGTCACTGAAGACTCGCCGGCGTCGTCTGAGGGTCTGGAGATGGTCACGGCAGCCATTTTGTTGCGTCTCTCAGCTGGAGGAAATGGAGGAGAGAAACCGTGAACCTCTCCAACCTTCTCAGCGTCTGGGTAACTGTCTTTGATTCTCCAGGATTCCTGCCGGTCTTCTATCAAAACATTAACAGTGTGAGGCGTGGAGACGGTCTAGAAGTCCGTCAGGCGGTTTTAGAAGACCTGCTGCTCTCGTATACATCCTGCTCCTCGGAGGAAATGGCGGCCTCGCCTCCTCCTCTTATAAATAATGTTGATGGTAAAGTGCTCTGCAGCAGAAACAAACTCTCTACAGTCTACAGCCGGTGAAGTCACTCGCTTGGTCTCGTGTGATTTACGTAACTAAAGATCACTAAAGATCTCAAAAGATCACGTTACCTCCAGACTGATGCTTTCTAATAGAACCGGATTCTGATTGGCCGTTAAGAGTGACGTTAAACACACGAGATGTTCAAAGCAGATCTGAACTGCAGGTTAACTGTTTATTCTAACATTTCATTCATAAATGATGAATTTAAGTGAATCAACTTGAGTTATTTTACCGTCAACGATGAGATGATCAGATCTGGAAAAAGGGTCGTCCAACGGCATCAGCATCATGCTCTTCTGACCCACAATCCTCTGCTCAGTGGATATGTAGAGGCTAAGCGCCGCCCCTTCCTGTGTCTCCATGGAAACCTGATTTCATATTTATTGATCTATCTGATTGGTCCCTGAACTCCACGTGTGATGTTTGTGGGTTTACCATTAAAGTCTCAGAGTGTTGTAGGTTTGTTTAGCTTAGCTAGTTACGTCAGCAACATGTGGATGAGGGTGAGGAGGAAGAGGAGGAAGATGAGGATAAGGATGAGGAGGATGAGGAAGAGGAGGAAGAGGAGGATGAGGATTGTCTGTAGCCAGAGACAAACAGTCAGCTGTTTTCCTCTCAACGAGCTCCGACAGACCTCTCTCTCTCTCTCTCTCTCCTCTCTCTCTCTCTCTCTCTCTCTCTATCTCACACACACACACACACACACACACACACACACACACACACATATATTGCTTCCGCAGCTGGTTTATATGATTATGATTTCACTTCCCGTTTATTTGCACGGCGATAAAACACAGGAGCAAAGCAATAAAAGCAGCGTGATGAAAAACAACGATAACAACGTGAACAAAGAGAAACAGATGAGGAGATGGAGGTACGGAGATCAGCCAGCAGGAGGACACGAGGAGAAACCAGTAAAACCAGTAAAACAGGAGCACTGGGACTAAAGAGCTGGCTCATTTCTAACCATCACTGCTGTAGAAAATCTTCAGAGGAGAAAATACTTGACAGCTAGAATGTCCTTGTAATATCGCGCCTATATAACTTATGATATCATCATTAATTTATGTGGGACATTTGAAATCAACAGTAGAGACACATGAGAGACGAGCTGCAATAAAACGCAGTTAGAGGATGTTAGAAAGAAGCTCAGAGGGAGTTTCAATCCACATTTCATGTATTTAGATTTAACTACAATTTAAATAAAACTCTGAATTTCCATCTATTTGTAAATATTTCTCATTCAAGCAGTGGGATCTTCTACAACGGCGTATCAGGGCCCCTGAAGAAAAAAATGGATCAGAGAGAAGGCGAAAAAAAGTCACAAATTTGTGACATCTGATGTTTGCCGTTGCTATGACAAGTGAAAGCTATCGCTAGCATCTTAGCCAAACCGCCCCGATCAATAAACAGATTAGCCTTATACGCCATTGTAGACCTTTAGATTTCTAATTATCTCATTTAATATGATTGGATTGTTTTTCAAGCATCTCATCTGTGACACAATAAAAAAATATTATGTTTTTTTATATTCTTAGGACTTCTATAAAATATGTCTGTAATCCGTGAGAATGAAACTGATGGTTTTAAATCAAACCTCCTTTGACGGGAGTTTAATGAATGTCTCCTAAATACTTATTTCATTGTTTGATGCTTTTATTCTCTTTTATCGCCAGTCCTAAATCATCCGTCTCCCAGCAGCAGTTTGGGTCAACTCCCGTTGTTTTTAATCTGATTCATAATTAATCTGACTTCATCGGGCCATAAAAGTGATTTATCATGCAGGTCAGATGAGTTTGTTGCCAGTTTTACATATTGATATATTGTTCAATAATCTTTCAAATTCATTGCAAAAAAATCCCAAAACAAGCTAACGTACATCACAATGTCTTAGATCCTGGAGGGACGGATCCATGAACTCCGTATACTTGTGTTATTACCTGTTACTTAACTTTCATATCTAGTATATTTAGAATATCTTTGACTTTGTCAGCTGCTCGCCATCTCTGCAGAAGAGAGCATCTGAAACTTTATGTTTAAAATTAAGCTCTAGAAAACACAAAACATGAAAGAGTTTCCTTTTGATCTGTCTATCTATGAGATCTGGATCAATGTGATCGCTACGATCAATGAGACTAAAATCCAAACAAAAACCTCCAACCTCCAGTCTGGGACCTTTAAAGTCTCCTAATAGATGATGATGATGATGATGATGATTATTATCATTAATTATATGGATTATTGATTAAAACATCTGCATTCTGTAAAATTAAATATCTGCCATCAAGATGATGTCAATAATACCTACCAATCAATACCTACCGATTAATACTGACCAATTTTAGTGTGAACAGGAATTGAACCAACTACAAAGATTTCATTTCATAACACATAGTTATTTTAAATAAACGTGAAATAATTCTGATACAAACACTGGTTTTGCATCAAAGAATGTGAAATGTTTGTCAATGACGTCCAAATGAATCGCAGACTAATAAAAAATAGAAATCTGTTATGTAAAAACAGAGTCCATTACTGCCTTATCTAATATTTAATATTTTATTTAACAAGTTCACTTACAGCATTTATAATTTAATATTGAGTGTATATAAATATAAAAATATTATTTTATATGAGCAATATTATAAAAGTCTGAAGCTCAAAACAATATTTAATTTAATCACAATAACGTGCGGATGATGAATGATATTTAACATTATATGAATCAATGATATTTTGGAATTTGTCACATCAACATAACCATCTTCTTCATTCACACCGTTTCCCCATTCACAGACAGGTAGCAGTGTGTGTGTGTGTGCGTGTGTGTGTGTGTGCGTGCATGCGTGTGTGCATGTGTGTGTTCGGTCAGCAGCAGCTTCACTGACTCACTCTCTATTTCTGATGTTTCCATCGGCTCTTTGAACAGCAGACAATAGATCAGAGCTGCAGGGTGAAGACGCCATCCTGCTGCCTGTGTGTGTGTGTGTGTGTGTGTGTGTGTGTGTGTGTGTGTGTGTGTGTTTGTGTGGGTGGCAGCAGGGTGAAGTAACACACCATCGTACTCAAGAAGCAATGAGTGGGAGGTTTTTCACACTTCGACTGCTTTCATGGAGGAAACAGACTGTAAAACTTTCCTCCACATCCAATAATAATAATAACCACGTGTCACATGACCCGCCACCAAACGGGACAACTGCTGGGGGGGGCGGGGGGTTGCCATGGCAACCGCGTTAACAGCAATGCGGTCGCCAGCAGCAATATGAAATCTGTTCAGTATAGAAAACACACACACACACAGTCTTGTATATTTGGCTGTTGTGGGGTCCACCAGTTAATGGTCACATGTGGGTACCTCCCATTCCGGCGGTCAGAAATGTTTGAAAAAAATCAGAAAGTTTTCAGAGTGATTGTAAAAAACTATTTTCACTTCAAATTAACAATTGAAACAAGGTTTGTTTTGTTGGCCTCTTGTGGGGACATTTCTGGTCTTCATCCCTAATGGGGTCCACATTACACACAAAAGTGATGTGATTTGTCTCATGTGAAAGGCTTACAGATGGACCATTCATCCACTTCCTGAGTCACTGGCTTGTCATCGACCATGTGACAAAAAAAAACCACTTTACACACACTATCGAATTGTGGAGGGGGCAGTAGAGAGCAAAATCAACACACACACACACAAAACAACAGATTTTTCTATCATTCTGGGCACAAGGCACATCAGGGGACATTTTGGATCCCACCATGCCTTCAGACCCCACAAATACAGAAAGACAAGAATTCACACAAACGGGGAGTGGAACTCACCCGAGCGTCGTCATGGTGACGATGGTGTACCAGAAGGAGGCCGGGATGGAGGTGAAGGTGGAGCCCTTGGTGCCCTTCTCGGCGTAGAACATGACGGTGGCGAAGATGATGATGGCCATGGTGAGGGAGAAGAGCAGGAAGCCCAGCTCCGAGGCGCAGCTCTTCAGCGTGTAGCCGAGGATCCGCAGGCCCTGCGAGTGGCGCGAGAACTTGAAGATGCGGAAGACGCGGAAGACGCGCAGCGTGACGAAGGCGCCGCTCACATCCTCGTTCTCCGGCATCACCAGGCCGATGTAGTACGGCATGATGGCCACCACGTCGATCACCGACATCACCGAGCGCATGAACTTGCAGCGGCTCGGCGCGGCGAACAGGCGCATCAGGTACTCGAAGGTGAAGATGAGCACGCACGCCGTGTCCATGCAGAAGAAGGCCAACTGGTACTTCTCGCCGCAGGGCAGGTCCTTCACACTGCCCCGGGGGGGCCGGCAGGGCACCGTCTCCACCACGTTGGCGATCACCGACACGGCGATGAAGAAGCCCGTCACGTAGTAGAAGACCAGCGCCATGGTGGAGGTGTGGGGGTTCTCGAAGGCCCGCCACAGGCGCTCCCGGGAGGTGCTGTGGGGGGGCAGGGGGGCGTCCATTGCCTCGTTGGCCTCCGTGTCCTCCGCCAGGCGCTCCTGGTTCTCCTTCTTCCTGTCACGGTACTCCTTCAGAGGGGGAACAAAACCACGTCAGACCACGTCCGACTACATCAGACTCACAATAATCCATCCGGTCAGAGTGGCTTCACACGTAGAAACATATTAGTGATTGAAGTTTTCTTCGCCATTTTCTATTGGTAATAAATTACAGTTTTAACGATGAGACCCTACAGGTGATTATAAACTAACAGGTCTCAGGTGGACGTTAATATTATCAATAATAATAATACATAATAATAACTGTAATAAATAGCCAGCAAGGTAACTGCAGCAATAAATAATGAAATTTACTTTTTTGCTTCAATTCCCTGACTAGAAGTAAAATGCTGTGATTTAATTTAATACATGAATAATCAGAAAACAAACGGCATAATCTGTGAAATTACAAGAAGAATGCAAATTAAAAAAAGGGAAACGAGTGGAGGAAATGTGGACCAGGACGTGGACGGATCAGATCAGGATGTAGAGATAGAACCTGCTCAGAGGACCCGGCTGGTCCCCCTAACGGGGATACAAAGAGCTCTGGAGGAAGATCTGCTTGTTTATGGCTCATTAAAGAAATCACTTACAGAAAAGTGGAGGCGGGTTAGGAGGCAATAAAAGAGCCAATCAGAGCGTGCGTGTGAGCCGGCGACGGTATCAGAGGACTCATCACCGCCTCCGTAATGGAGTCTGGTTAGGTACCCCCCTCAGACCTGATGATGCTCTCCTGGAGAGATGTGCAGCATCAAAAGGTCAAAATTCAGTAAAAGCTGAACAAAGGAACGAGGGCTTTTACTTTGTAGGAGCTACAAACGACTAAACTACATCGTGGAGTTATGTTTCCAGCGGAACGTATTTAGCCATGGATGATCTTCACGTTCCGCAAATTAGTTTCAAAGGGTCCTAGAGGTCCATGTAGGGAAGAGGTCTGGATTGTGGACAGGTCAGAAACACAGGACTTTCACCCAGGAGGCCGATGTTCGTGTCCCGTTAGAACCAAGTAGTTTAGTTGTGTAAACATAACGATGTAGATTTGTAGAGGCCTACCTCCATGCAGCAGTCCCCAATGATCTCGGGTATGATCCCGTAGAAGGCCAGCTCCTCATCGAAGGCCTGGATGCACTCGTTGCGCGGGTAGTGGAGCTTCCCAGTGCGGTAGAAGTTCAGAATGTGCCGGAACATCTCAGGGTCCCGGTCGAAGAAGTACTCCTGCGTTTCCTCGTTGTAGAAGAACTCCTTCTCCGAGGAGCCCAGCAGGGTCTCTGGGTACCGGTCCAGGGTGTTCTTCCATGTCTGCAGGGATAACAGTATCATTTTCATAATAATATATATAAATAACAATATATATATATTTACAATATTATATACAATTTTATATATATATATATATATAACAATACATACACAGTATAATATATACAAAAATATCCATCCATCCATTTTCTACCGCTTATCCTGTATTCAGGGTCGCGGGGGGGCTGGAGCCGATCCCAGCTGTCATTGGGCGAAGGCAGGGTACACCCTGGACAGGACACCAGTCTATCACAGGGCCAACATGTAGAGACAGACAACCATTCCCTCTCACATTCACACCTACGGGCAATTTAGAGTCACCAATTAACCTATCCCCATCCTGCATGTCTTTGGACTGTGGGAGGAAGCCAGAGAACCCGGAGAGAACCCACGCTCACACGGGGAGAACATGCAAACTCCACACAGAAGGAACCCGGGCCGACCCGGGGATCGAACCCGGGACCCTCTTGCTTTGAGGCGAGAGTGCTACCCACTACACCACTGTGCAGCCCATACAAAAATATATGTAATGTATATGTACTATCCTTTTTAAAACAAATGGAAGTAAAATCTAGCTTAAAATGGAGTAGATGATGATGATGATGATGATGAAGAGGAGGAGAAGCACTGAACCGTTTCTAACGAACACTGAAGTCATTTTATGCTTCGATGTTATTTTTGTATTTATAGCAGCAACGTTCTCTCTAACCATCAGGACAAAGCCAACAATGTTCTCCGTGTTCTGAAGGTTCTTGTGTTCTAAACATTCTCCATGTTCTGAATGTTCTCAGTGTTCTGAACGTACTCCGTGTTCTGCTACGTCGGCACAAACAGCTGAAAGCCTCTAAAATCTATTTCTGTTGTTATTATTTCTGCCCAAACGCACATGGATGTGCTGATTGGACGTGAACGCCTTTTACAGCGTGGCGGTAACGGACCGTACCACTAATCCGACAGGTCTCCACTTCATAAAGGCTTCTATCACACTCTGCCTCGTTGAAAATCACTCTGGTCTTTAGGACTACAAGTCCCAGAAATCAATGCTGTGATGGACGTCATGTCAGAGATATCATATGTTGTTGCCAGACGACTCGTGGAGCTGAATCTGACGTTTCAGGAGAAACTCATAACTGTGACGACACATGTTTTTATAGTCTAAGAGGAAGTTAGCATTGCTGCAGTTAGCATTGCTGCAGTTAGCATTGCTGCGGTTAGCATCGCCACAACCATCAACGCAATTCTGGATTATTGCAGAAAATAAACTAATCATATCCTTGTTTTATATCGTACAACAAAACATTCAAATCTCTTGTGTTGAACACAGAACTCAACACATCGACGTCCAGCACGAGGGAACAGGAAGTGCGAAAACAAGCTGAGTCAGCTTATGATCTTCCATCACTCAGACGACGGAGCAGAAATTAAAATCATTTGACAGATGTGAGCGTTGGCCAACACTTCATCCCAGCGTTTGATCCCCTTACACAAAGTCTCTTCTGGCATAAAAAAAAAATTTAAATGTACATAAATAAAAAATG
The DNA here is from genome assembly GCA_029853015.1 of Chelidonichthys spinosus. Taxonomy (NCBI): domain Eukaryota; kingdom Metazoa; phylum Chordata; class Actinopteri; order Perciformes; family Triglidae; genus Chelidonichthys; species Chelidonichthys spinosus. The sequence continues at coordinate 4,717,317 of CM056829.1, read as the reverse complement.
TTTAAACACTTCATATTAACAATGCCACTCATTCACACATTTATTTGAGGAGAAGAAAATATTTGAATGACTGAATAAAACGACTTGTTATAGGTAGTCACATGACTAAAACATGACTTGTCACTTCTCAGTGGAACAATCAGGAAGCCGTTGTTTGTGTATTATAGTGGACTATCTCTTGGTTTTAGGAAAACTAACATCACGACTCTGCTGCCGAGGCTCATGGGTAATGTAGGATTTAGACCATTTCTACACAACGTGGGGCGGTGCTTCGGGGCTCGGCGGCTTGTTCTGGACGTACTAAGGTCAGATCCTGGATCAGCTCAGTAGAGACCACACGCACCTGAAACCGGACTCCGCTGACGTTGACGTACAGGATCTCGTCAGATCTGGACGAGTTGTCCACGGGAGGTTTGGGCATCGTCTTCTTGGCCAGCGGCAGCCATCCCACTGCCGCCGCCCGCGCAAACGGCAGCCACGTCGCCACGCCGGCCGCCATCTTGCATCAGAACGTCTCCGCCTGTAGAGAGTGGAGTCCTCGTGGGGGGTGTGGGTGGGTGGAGTCCAGGTGAGCTGACTAAGTCCTCACTTCTTCTCCTCCTGCCCAGATTTACTTGAGTGGGCGGGGCGGCGAGAGAGGAGGAGGCGGGCGGACATGTTGAGGGGGGAGGAGGGGGGAGGAGGAAGGAGGTGGAGGAGGAGGAGGAGGAGGAGGGAGGGGTCAGTCAGGTGTCAAGCCATGAAAGACAACGCCGTGAAGGAGCAAGAAGGCTTTTTATTTGGCTTCTGGCTTCCTCCCGCTGAGAGTGGATGGAGCACTTCCTGTTGCTCTTCACAATAAAAGCAGAGCTTTGCCTGCAAGGCGCTCCTCGGGGTTAAACAGCTACTTTAACAATCAGCTGGAATATCTCCGGGTTTCTCCCCAAAACATTCAGCTTCTGAGGCAAAAAAACCCTGAGCATCTTCACTTCACGACTCTCGTGGTAGAAAAACCCAGTTTGTTGTCTCTCGGTGGCTTGATGCGCGTTGGACACGCGTCCAATAATAATATAATAATAGTGTAATAATACGGTTATTGTTGTCTGATGTCGCAGGTTTATTGCTGCTGGGACTCAAACAACAAAAAGACAAAAAGATATAAATCCAGGCAGGAAGGGGTTAAAACATTTGTGTCTGGCCTCTCTCTCTCTCTCTCTCTCTCTGTCTGTATGGAGCTCTCTCGCCCGCCCTCTCCCCTCTGAAGACAGATCTGTTGCAGCGCTGCAGCCTTTCAGATTCTTATTAAATTGTGATGATGGTTCCTGAAGTTGCCGGATCGACAGAACGGCCTCGCTCACTCTAAGTGGAGATTATGGATGTGCTGCCTCGCTCGCCCCTATCTCTCCCTTCCTGCTTCTGCTTGCTGTTTTTTGCCCTCTTTCATTTTTCCTTTTATCTGCCGATGTGTTTTACTGTTTGTCAGAGGGGCATTAGTGGAGGAGGAGGAGGAGGAGGAGGCGTCAGGCGGTCCTTACTCCATGTCCATGTATGGTCGTCCTGTCAGGAGACACAAACAGAGAAAAGAGACGGAGAGTGAGAGACAAACCAGGAGGAGAAATGAAGCTGTCAAAGGAGAGGAGGGAGGAGGAGAGAAGGACAGAGGAGAGGACACAGGAGAAGGGAACAAAGAAGGATGGAGAGGAAAGGAGGAGCAACAAGGAAAGAAAGAAAGAAAGAAAGAGGAGAGAAGGAAGGAATGAGGAGAGCAGACAGATGTGGAAAATGAAAAGAGCAGGAGAGAGGAGGATAAAATATAAGAAAGGAGGAGATGAGAGAAGGAATGAGATGGAAAAGTTGAGAAATTCAGTAAACTTTAAACTCAACGCCGTCCTTAAATCTCCGTCTTCAGCAATCAGTCCGGTGATAATAAATACTTTATATCAGAACTCAAACCAGCAACATGTCGGGCCGTCTCTTAGAACCATTTGACTTCCTGTCTGCATCTCATTGGTTCCTACTGAAGACCCGAACCATCAGTCATCTCTAACCGGCGGAGGAATCTACATTCGGCGCTCTCGTGATTCTCAGAATGTTAAATCACAACAAACTACAGTGAAGCCTGAGCAGCGTCTGACAGGCAGAGGACCAACTACCAGGGTCCTGGTTACCCCGAGCAGCGTCTCACAGGGAAAGGACCGACTACCAGGGTGCTGGTGACCCGAGCAGCGTCTGACAGGCAGAGGACCGACTACCAGGGTCCTGGTGACCCCGAACACTTTTTCCAAGTCAACTTAAGAACTGTTTTTAATTGTCTTAATTAAATTAATTACACATGCAGATCAAAACACATACTATTCCTATGAGAGAAACGTGTTCATGGTGGCGTGTCGTTGTGGATCCGCAGATCCCTGATCTGCAGCTGAAGTCAAGGTCACGTGATGAGGATGAAGGTTATTAAAGATGATCTTTTTGTTTCTCCCTCTGCGTTCGTCATTCAATAAACCCGCCACAATAAAGTTCCCTGTGAAGCTGCTCTTCGTCAGATGAAAAGTTATTGTTGTGGGTTTATTGCATAGAGTCCACAGTGGGATAATAAAACAGCTTTGGTTTGAATCACAGCGAGTCTGCAGGTTTAACCTCTTCATGGCCGAAGAGCGCCGGCCCAGACCGGAGAGTTCACGATGAATAAATCAGGCTCAACATTCAAAAACGTGACCTGCTGCTGGAGTACTGCTACTCATTAGTACTACAAATACTACAGTACTACAAGTACTGACACTTTCACTTGAACTGCCAACATTTGGCCTTTAAGTTTCAGACCGAACTGACATCGTTTATCTGTGTGTGTGTGTGTGTGTGTGTGTGTGTGTGTGTGTGTGTGTGTGTGTGTGTGTGTGTTATGTGTCATATACATACTGTATATAGTATTCTTTATACTGCATATAATACAAATACTGCACATATTCACCTTCCTGTACGCTCGGCCTCCAATCTCCAGTGTGTTGATGAATTATGAATAAACTTTCAGCCTGACTGGTTGTGTTCAGCTGCTCTCTCACACACACACACACACACACACACACGATCTACAGTCCAGTCAGTGACTTCGGTATATTTCAGTCTACACCCACCGACATTGTTAAATACTGAACCTGTGTGAATCACCGGAGACATGTGGGCTGCAGGTCTGGACCCGGTCCACGTAAGACGGTCTACGGTTCTGCTTGGTGCTAGAAGCGTTTAAAAACAGTGTGGAACATTCAGCACCTCTTCGTCTCCACTATGAAGAACTACAAAAGTACTGAAACACATCGGCAGCGTTACACTAGTCGGTCCGACTCGTCATACGAAGAATACGTTATTATCTTTCGGTACTTAAACATTGGACTCGTGTCTCCCCCTTCTGGTGGTGACAGGAATCACTACAACGCTGTCACATGCAATTTCCTAATACGTTTTATTTGGATAAACCTATCAAATATCGCGAATCTGAGCAGCAGCAGATTATTTAGGGGCAAAGCGCCACCTGCTGGCAGCGGAACAACCCAAGATATTTAATTGTGGATTATTGTATTACATGCTAAAGCTTCATGACGGCCGCTTGCTGTATGGAGTTACGTGAAGGAAAGACGCAACTTCCTTTTTTAAGGACAGCTGTATGCAGACGATGATGTGTTGTATCTCTTCAACCTTTCCTCGTACAGTAGCTCCTAAGCTTGTGAAAGTTGTCATCAAACGGCTTTAAATACGTAGAGAAGCTACTTTTCCCCAAAGGTGGGTTCTCTGTAGAAAGTCTCAGAGGGTCGTGGACCTTTCGTAGATGGTAGGAGGTGTAACCTTGACGTTGGGTTGTAGGTAGAACCCTCTGAAAGGATTCCAAGAGGAACATTTAAAAAAAGATTCCACCACGAGTCGATGGGTTCTCCGTTGACAAGCTGAAGAACACCTTTATGGTTCTGGTAAGAACCTTTATTTGTGACATAAAGTGACATGTGTGGACGAGGACGTCCATATCAGACTCAAATGAGTTGTTTCAGAAATGAGAACAACTTGTTGGTTTTGGATGAATAAAACTCGCAGAAGAAGAAAAACGCTAAACAAACATTCTGTTTTTGATTTTGACTTGGTTCCGTTCGGTTCCCTGCATCCTTGGTTCCTTCTTTGGTGGGAATCTGAGCTTCATACACTTTCAGCATCCTCCTGATGCTTTTTATCCACAGCTCTGGGATCAGTGTTTCCCTCACGCCAAGCTGCTTGCGGCTTCAAGCCCCCAGAAGCTTCCGGTAATGGGATAGCTGCTGGTTTTATGGTTATTACTGGGTGAGAGCAGATCCTGAGTCAGTGGGTTTCCTGTCTCTCCTCCACCACCTCTTCAGGAAACCAGGACGAAGCACAAGAGAACGTCGTCGCAGCATTTTTGGTTTTGAGTTTCTTACAACGTCACACGTCTAAATATGAACTAACGTGATGATGTGGTGAGTTTCAGACCAGTCGGACCAGTCAGACCAGTAGACTGTGTTCATGTCTTATTCATCTCACCATCAGTCACCGTTTCATCTGTTCAGCTTAAAAGCTTCAAACAAACATGGCAGCTGTTCTCCTCTAATGGGGCCGTCATGATGACCGTTGTGTTCATCGATGATCATTTAATACCTTGATAGTCATGTGACTCACATGGAAGCTATTTATATGTCAGAGAGGAAACGTAGGAGAACATTTATACTGAAACACATTTTTTGATGCCTCCTTTAAAGTCCGTCACACGTTTGAATTGTTGGAAGGTGTTTGTTTTCTCCTCTGAAGGTCCTAAGCTAACACATAAAGACATCTGGAAACTCGCTGCATACGAAGAAGTCTATGAAAATAATCTTAAAGAGAATGTGGTTTATGTGTTTACGTCTGGGGTTTAGCTCCGGTTTAGCTCAAGTTTAGCTCAGGTTTACCTCAAAATTAGACATTTCATTTTCAAAAATCTCACAAAATTCTGACCAATCACAAAACAGTTTGCAAGCGCGTGGCGTTCGGGACGTTTGCGTCGCCTGACTGCAGTCTGAACACAATGGGATATGAGGTCAAAGTACAACATGTGTATAAATATTTCTCCCTGAATCAGAGCGAGGCAGCGAACTACAGATCTGAACACAACCTGGGAGACGTCGCCTCATTGGTCAGAAAACAAACAGGAAAAAACAGCTGACTGCTCCTTTAAACTTTAAAAATGTGAGGAAAAGTTGCTGGAGTGGAAACTGCTGTTCACACCAAACACACACACACACACACACACATGCATACACACACACAAACACACAAACAAATGCATACACACACACACACGTTCGGTCAGTCTGAGGGTTTGTGTGAAACCATTAGACGACCATCAGTGAGCAGCACTTCACTGCAACACACACACACACACACACACACACACACATGTACACACAGTCCAGAATAAACACAGCATCCAAACAGTGAAGTATATTATGAAGGACACTCATTAACGTCTGTTATTCATGTTATTACGTTTGTTGTCATATCCATTATTTTAATCTGTTAAATAAATGTATTTTATTACATTTTTAATTAAAAAAAAAAAAGTATATTTATTTATTTTTATTTAAATCCAATTTGTTATATCATTCTTTTTTTTTTTGCATTTGCTACCTCTCCTCTCCACCCAAAAAAGAAAGATGTTTGGAAAGATATTTGTACGTTTTCAGGCTAATAATGCAAATATATCTGTCCCATGATTCTAAACTGCTCCTTAACGTTACATCTTCTTCGTTATTGTTGTTTATTAATAATCCCACTGACATGACGGATGGTCACAAAGTGGAAAACATTCCTTTCACTAAAAACAACTCAAGATGGCGGCGGAGTCGGTCACATGATGGTAAAACACTTCGTCCAAGTTTCTTTAAACCTGGTCCAGACTGGATATGATCCTGACTCCATCAGACCAGAACCATAATGATGGTCGCAGCGGCAGGCGGTGGTTTTAGACCGCGTCATGAAAGACAATGTCTCGGACACCACAACTTCCCAACAGGAAGAGGAGCGTGTTTTTGTCCTGTCACTGTCAACACTTTGACCAATAGGAGTGAAGAGTGATCTGTAAACAACTGCTAACCATGACAAAGAGAAAGAGGAACGATGCTGGAAAGATTTATATTACCACGGCAACAGCAGCCCAGCCTCAGCGATGTTTCCTCGAGTCAAGTCCAACTTTAAACATCTTAACAAAGGCTGCAATTAACCTTTGCTGTTCCTTTTCAACATACAACAAGAAGAAGATGGGGCCCAGCATGGAGCCTTGAGGAACCCCCCGGGTGAACCCAAGAAAAACTTTGTTCTGTCAGGTATGACTGGAACCGCCTGAGGGCAACGCCTTTTAATGATGACGCCTGAGGCATATGGATAGGTATGACATCACACACACAGCAGAGCTGGGCAGATACGATTGGACAGGGGGGCGCGTCTCGCCTTTCGTCATGTCTCTGGCGTGGCGACTATCGTGGAGACATGAACATCGTGGAATCTGGACCCGACGTCAGAGATGAACGGATAATATTCTTCATGTTTCTTCATGTTGAGACTCAAACCAATGGGGAAGTTGTCTCCTAACGAGCGCCCTCCATCACCGCGAACACACACGGTAGTTCATTACCGGAGCCCTCCGTGTGGATTCATCCGCCACTGAAAGTAGTCCCCAACAAAGTCCCCACATCCTCCTGTTTGTTTGTTGGTAACTACCAGCTGCTTTTTGGTGTTTTTAATGACTTCAACTTCAGTGGGAACCAATGAGACACAGACAGGTAGTCAGACAGGAAGTCAGACAGACAGGAAGTCAGACAGGTAGTCAGACAGGAAGTCAGACAGCACCGACGCAACAAAACGACTCGTCACGACTTTACTTTGCGTTTCTTTCGTCTGCATTTTTTTTCCACTTCAACGTAAATTAAACCATGAATGAAGAATAAAAGCTTCTGATAGAATATCATAGAATGATATCTTGTCAGTAGGACCAAAGCAGCAGTGTGTGTTTGTGAATATGAAAGTGTGTGTGAATATGAAAGTGTGTGTGTTTCTGAACGCAAACCACCGTTAATAGCAAACACACAGAACTTCATCACTAATTCATACTGCTGGATTACGTCAACCTCAACGCACACACACACACACACACACACACACACACACACACACACACACACACACACACACACACACACACAGAGACACTCACACTCAAAATCTTCATCTGCTCCTCTTCTATCCTTTATTACAATGTTCCTTTCTGCATTTTCTGTCCTGAAATGCTGCAACAGCTGTCAAGTGTTTCCCCCAAACATCTGAAAACACTCTTCTATACTGTTTTCTATATTCTTCTATTCTATATTCTTCCCTCTCTGCGCTGTTGCTTCCCTTCTTTCCTTTTCTGCCTTCTGTTTTCTTTCCACTTGTCTGTCTTCCTTCTATCCTCCGACTCCGAAGTTTTTCGACTCTGATTCTATTTTCTTCTTCTCTAAACTCTCCACCACTGTCCCGTCCTCCTCCTCCTCTTCCTCCTCCTCCACTTCTCCACTCCCTTCTTATTCTATTCTCAGCAGCGATAAGCGTTTGTATCTGGAGCAGTTTTCATCCTACTTACCACAGCTGCTGCTGATGAAGGTGATGATGATGAAGGTGTGGAGGGAGAATAAGAAGAAGAAGAGGAGGAGGAGGAGGAAACAGGTTTTTTGTTTTTGTTCCAGGTGGAAACGGGACGGACGGCTGCAGGCGAGAGAATAATAATAATTAAAGAAGAAGAAGAAGAAGAGGAGGAGGAAGAGGAGGAGTGTAGTATTACTGTCTCAGATCAGTCCGGCTCTGCTGCCGCGGCAACAACCACATCTCCTGTCATCCTCCGCTCTCTCTCTCTCTCTCTCTCTCTCTCTCTCTCTCTCTCTTTCTCTCACATACACACACACACACACACACACACACACACTCTCTCTCTGGCTCCACCTCCTATTTGCTTTCTCGACCCTCCCCTCCGTCTCCCTTTTTTCTCTCTCTCTCTCTCTGTTCGTTGTCACTCTACATCCTCCTCGTTCCTCCCTTTACTCTCCACACACACACGCACACGCACACACACACACACACACACACACACACACTCTGCTCCACATTAAACAGACTGATGGGAGTTTCATGTCAAGAGAGAGAGAGAGAGAGAGAGAGAGAGAGGCCCGGGACGATGAGTAATAAAATAATAAGTGTTCAGACTAAGAGAACTGATATAATTTATATTTAAAACTTATTCTTCATCATCGTCATCTTATCTTTACTTTAGAAACGTTATTTTATAAAAGAAAAAAACTCCATGTTGATTTTGATGCCCCGTGTGGACAAAAGCGGTATTTTCCCTACGAGCATGAAGGTACGTTCAACTAAACCGATCCTCACGTCTCAGAAAGTTCCTTTCAAACGAGTCTCGGAAGAGATGAGGTCATTCTGTTGTCATGACAACTACAGCAATGGCAATATGATCCTCTAAATCTAACGTTGGTTTCATCGTCTAAAGCTAACGTTGGTTTTAATCTAAAGTTAACGTTGGTTTTGTTGTTTAAAGTTAACGTTGGTTTTGTTGTTTAAAGCTAACGTTGGTTTTGTTGTCTAAAGCTAACGTTGGTTTTGTCGTTTAAAGCTAACGTTGGTTTTGTCGTTTAAAGCTAACGTTGGTTTTGTTGTTTAAAGCTAACGTTGGTTTTGTCGTCTAAAGCTAACGTTGGTTTTGTTTTGAATTTAAAAGGACATCGTCAGCTTCAGTGAGGACGACGATGAAGCCTGAAGCTACATGTGTACCTGCCCACACACACACAGACATACATGATGTTAGCACACACACACACACACACACACACGTTTACACACATACATGATGTTAACACACACACACACACACACACACAGACATACATGATGTTAGCACACACACACACACACACACACACGTTTACACACATACATGATGTTAACACACACACACACACACACACACTTACACACATACATGATGTTAACACACACACACACACAGACATACATGATGTTAGCACACACACACACACACATACGTTTACACACATACATGATGTTAACACACACACACACACCAGTTTAATATTAATAATGAATGAAAAGAAATGCTGGTCAGCTGTCACACAAACACACACACACATACATGATGTTAACACACACACACACACACACACACATACGTTTACACACATACATGATGTTAACACACAACGTTCAGCTCCAGTTAAATATTAATAATGAATGAAAAGAAATGCTGGTCAGCTGTCACACAAACACACACATACATACATGATGTTAACACACACAAGTCGTAGAGCAGGTGTCTCAAACTGATCCAGTAAAGGGCCGCTGTGGCTGCAGGTTTTCATTCCAACCAAGCAAGAACACACCTGATCCAACCAATCAAGGTGTGAAGGCAAATCAGGTAGGTGAATAAGTTGAGTCAGGTGTGTTCTTGCTTGGTTGGAATGAAACCCTGCAGCCACAGCGGCCCTTTACTGGATCAGTTTGAGACACCTGTCGTAGAGAGGCGCTGCAGAGGAATAAAACATGTTTCTTTCTATTTGTGTCATGTGACTTGTTGCCACGGAAACATGAGTTCATTGTGTTGGACAAAAGAAAGCTTCACACTAACCACAGACTGTGTATGAGAAGTTAGCTGTCGTCATGATGACGTCACTCGTCGGCTTGTGGACTACGGTTTTGAAGCCTCCAGTTGGCCATCATGGTTTCTTGCAACCAGTAGAAGGAAGTGACCAGGTTTGGAGTGGGTGGAGCAACGGGTGGATCTGAGGAAAACCAGCAGCAACTTGAGTGTTAAAGTCTTCTTAGATTGAGATATAAAACTTTATTTCATGAAAAGGCCTTTTCAGAGAGTGGAGCTTTAAAATCGGTTCAAGAATAAATGTTTGTAAGTTCAGGTCTAAATGGAGGAAAACTTCATCCAACGTTACCATGGAAACGGACAGACCACAGACCTCCGACCAGCTGCTGAGATTCTCACGTCAAGTTCATCCAACTTAAATGTATTCCGGTGATTTATTCAGCTCCCTGTCTCTCTCTCTCTACGTCTTCTGGGTTTTTTTCTCATCCACGCCACTGAATACAGCCAGCTGATGATGTCATCAGCTGATGACTAATTAATAATGAATAAAAATAAGAGAACAGCCGATAAAGTTTCAAAACTCTCCTCTCTCTCTTTCTTCTACTTGTAGATTGAGTTGTAATTACTTATTACAGTCTTATAATGACTTATTTATACTGCACTGGACACACACACACACACACACACACAACACACACACAGAAAAGAGATAACCTATCTCTTCTAGATCTATTATCTTTATGACTTCAGACAGCAGAGATGATAAAACACTAAAATATTTAAAGTTAAGTAACAATTAAAGTTATATTTTACATGATGATGGTGTTTGTTATTAGTTTGAATTAATTTCCATAATAAAATCCTCCGTCCTATAATAACAACAATAACTAATAATACAAATAATAACAATATCAATAATTATAACATGATGACCTTATAAAGCACCTTAAAAAATATCATAAACAACTTTGACAATAACAAAAATAACAACAGAGAAGAAAATAAAAGCAAGACAAAAGTAAAGAAGAAGCTTTTTGGGGAAGTATTGATCGTAAGAGGAGACAAACTGACAGTGAGTGTGTGTGTGTGTGTGTGTGTGTGTGTGTGTGTGTGTGTGTCTGTGTGTAAGTGTGTGTGTGAGTGTATGACCTCATTAATAATTCAGAGCGGCCCAGTGCACTCTGGGAGGAGGAAGGAGAGCGGCGAAGACGGAAAATCCAGAGAAAGAAGACGGGAGGAGAGATGTGTGTGTGTGTGTGTGTGTGTGTGTGTGTGTGTGTCTATATATAGGCAGCAGTGCTGAGTGGACGGACATTTCCCAGACTAACTGGGGGACTCCCAGTTGCCTCACAGTTCACCAGGAGTCTCAACCAGTTAACTAAACATAACCAGTACAAGTACTGACTACTGCTAAGTAGTAATACCACAGTGTAGTAACACCACCGTGTAGAAATACCACCATGTAGTAATACCACCGTGAAGTAATACCACCGTGAAGTAATACCACTGTGTAGTAATACCACCGTGAAGTAATACCACTGTGAAGTAATACCACCGTGAAGTAATACCACAGTGTAATAGTACCCAATGAACGTTAAAGTCCTGTATTCAAACTGTAGTACAAAGTACAACATTTATGCACTAAAAGCCACGCGGGCAGCCAGCTACATAAACAGAGAGAGGAGACGCACTGATAACAACACACACAGAGGGACAGGGACTTAAATGTTCCATAGATATTGCAATCGACCTAACGAGTCAGAAAAGTAAAGCCAATGCTGAAGTGTCCTGCATTCTTCCTAATGGTCATCGGGGGGCGATGCGTCTACAGAAGTCTATGAGGTAATGAACCGAAGTCGTCCACAAACCAACGGAGGTCTTTTCCACTTCTCGTACACATTATAATGATTGAACTATAATTACATGTGGAGTTCCCCAGGGCCCAATCCTTGGACCCCTCTACATTTACATGTTTCTGTTGCCAAGACAACACAGTTTACTGACAAGCTGCAGAAGTAATACAGCTTCCTGTGTGCTCTGTGTTGAACCTGGATCTCAGATTTATTTTGATGGTGACTCAAAACCAGCATCATCTGGTCGGGACCTCGTTTAACGGACTCACAGTTGTACGCTTTGTTTGTTTGTTTGTTTGTTTGTTTGTTTGTTTGCAGCGATGCATTTTTTGTTAAAGCCATCGCACAAAACAACAAATGATATTTCCGTTGTGTCACTTCCTTCCCGCGTCGTCTCCGTCATCACGCCACATCATCGCTCCATCTTCCTCCTAGACGGCGGTGGCGGCGCCCCTCGCCATCGGTCCGAAGTTTAAAACTCATCTCATCAGCAAACAGTTGAATCACAATCTCCGTCTCCAATATTGTCCTCTTCCTGTCCGACCGTCTGTGAGACGCCTCCAGAGAGACAAACTAATAAACTTGTATGGAATAATATATATATATATGAAATAATATATCGTGTAGTGACGATGTGGAGCTGGAAGAGATCCCCACGATGTTATTTCCTCCAGAACGCCCGTCGTTTGTGCAGCTGACTCGTTGCGTTCCGACCAATCAGAGGAGAGGATCCGGGTAGGTAATGGATGTGGCGTTTGCCTCTGCAGTGAACCTGGAGCAGTAAACACTGCTAGCGTGGCAGCTAGCCAGCGGCATCTAGCCAGCGGCTAAGTGTTCGTTTCATGCCTAATTTATAAGAGTTCCTCCTCCATGAATGATTCATGCAGAGGTGTAAACGGTTCAGCAGAGGTTAGCTTCGATTAGCTTAGCGGCGGCCGGCCTCACCTGAGTGCCAGGTGAGGGATTTAATGCTGCACAGGATGGGTTTACGTGTGTTTCGAGTCTGAAAGCTGCATTCATGTGCTTTTACTTTCATCCGGCAGAGAACGTAATCCAACTGGTTGTTATTATAAATGTTTGTACTATTTATTTTAGTTTCCTCTCACTCTTAAGACCTGACCCACGTCAGTTCAACCGCAGGACCCTATGAGTTCACCGCTCGGCCTTCAGGGGCCTGTTGGGGGTTCAGTATGCGGACTGGAGGAAGCCCGCCAGTCTACCTCATGATTCCTTTAAGAACCCAGGTGGATGTTTGAGGAACCGGTTCCTTCAGGACCCTCGTGGATACGTTTAGTTCTTATTGTGTTGTATCCATGCAAACAGTAGATTTGATGGATTTCTCTCTTATGTGGACTTATGATGGAGTATCTACAAGATAACGGACTCGTTGGAATTTCAGTGTGTCGGCTGATAACACAGAGAGCTGATATCCATCTGCTGTTAACCCCCCCTCCCTCGGAGACGGGGGATGTTCGGAGGGCGGCGCACTGACCCACAGTTTATAATTTAACACTCATGCAAGATAGATGAGACTCTCACAGAATGAGCCAAACTCAGACATACTGCATTTAAAACCTGGGAGAGGAGGAGGAGGAGGAGGGGGAAGAGAGTTGCAGACGATGAGGAGAGGGATGAAGGAAGAGGAGGAGATGTTGACTTCTGGGAGACGAAGGCAGTAAAACTCTGTTCACACATTATTGTGATGTGTTCAATGCCATCTTGTGAAATGTAGTTTTTGGCTGAGAAACTTGAAGACGTTTTCACATTAATCACATCAATAACTGAAAACAATCCATCTGAATATGTTTTATGCCAATAAACACGTTAGATGATGATTAAACTGGTAAGAAGTATATGATGTGAACTCTTAACACACATGGTGTTAACTACCATATTACATGCATGCACTCACACACACACACACACACACACACACACACACAGGTCAGTGGTTGGTCGAGTCACATTAGAGACGAGGAGGCACTTCCTTCTCACGCAACAACCCCCCCCCCCCCCCCGTCTCTCTCTCTCTCTGAACGTCTCTGCAGCTCCGTCGTCTACCCAGAATGCATCACTGGCAATGATGCGTTTGGTGCAAAAACAGCCTTCAGGTCTGAGAAGGAGCTCATGAGCTTCATCATCATCTTCTGTCCTTGTGTACTTCTGTCCTCATGTTGTTCTGTCCTCATGTCCTTGTGTACTTCTGTCCTCATGTTGTTCTGTCCTCATGTCCTTGTGTACTTCTGTCCTCATGTCGTTCTGTCCTCCTGTCCTCATGTCCTTCTGTCCTTGTGTCCTCCTATTACTATATCGTCTTGTTTATTTCTCAGTGACATGAAATGTTTGGAGAGATATTTATTTTTAGAAACGTGAGGAGGTGAGAAGGACGAGTGAAAGGAGAGCAGGAACAGAGATGGGGAGGAAGGAGAGACAGGAGAGGAGGTCAAAGGAGGGAAGAGGAGATGAAGGGAGGAGAAGGAAGGACTGTAACTGTAGCAGACTGGAGGAGGAAGAAGAGGAGAGAAGAGGAGGAGATCAAAGGTCACAGGTTGGCAGAGGAAGATGGATCAGCGGTTGGAAAGGTCGTCACCGTGGCAATCAGTTAGATGCAGTATATGACATGGGGGGGTCCTCAAACGCAACACTGGTTCAACACACTGGCGGTACGTTCAGGGTGTCGGCGACGATCCTCACAAGTACAGACGAACAGATGTGTGTGAGGACGGGATAGTGATGTAACCGGGCTCTTTCATCGCCCCGGGAAACCAGGGGGTTGCCGCGGCGATCCCCACACGTCTGACGGAGCAGGAGGGCGAGGCAGAGAGAAGGAAGTTACGGAGTTTAAAAATTCACGAGTTTTCTCCTGCAGCAGTCCGCTAAATATAGACAGGAGTGTGTGTGTGTGTGTGTGTGTGTGTGTGCGTGTGAGTGAGAGTGTGTTATCGCACCAGAAACCAACATGTCTGACAGTAAACGCTTCACCAGAGAGGACAGTAAACGCACCACCAGAGAGAACAGTAAACGCACCACCAGAGAGGACAGTAAACGCACCACCAGAGAGAACAGTAAACGCACCACCAGAGAGGACTGTAAACGCACCACCAGAGAGAACAGTAAACGCACCACCAGAGAGGACAGTAAAGTTACCATCAGAGAGGACTGTAAACGCACCACCAGAGAGGACAGTAAACGCACCACCAGAGAGGACAGTAAACGCACCATCAGAGAGGACAGTAAACGCACCATCAGAGAGGACAGTAAACGCACCATCAGAGAGGACAGTAAACGCACCACCAGAGAGGACAGTAAACGCACCACCAGAGAGGACAGTAAACGCACCACCAGAGAGGACAGTAAACGCACCACCAGAGAGGACAGTAAACGCACCACCAGAGAGGACAGTAAACTCGCCATCAGACTTCACTAAAAGGTCGCTCGGTGTCGAGGACGTTGGTCAACTTTACACTCACCACTTTTAACACACAGACACACACACGCACACACACACACACAGACACACACACGCACACTGACACACACAGACACGCTCAGAGTGCAGTGTGGGCCCCCAGAGGCCTCGCTGTATTGATTGGACTCTGTGTGTAACGAGAGACGCTGTGTTTGTTTTTAGCTTCAGAGTGGGAGGAGAGAGATGTGGCACTGCGGCAAGACACACACACACACACACACACACACACACACACACACACACACACACACACAGTGTAGGAGGCTGAAACTGAGGCAGAAACATTTCTTCTGTTTCGGTCAGATTGAAACGTCTAAACAACCATGTGATTACTTATTATTATTAAATTATTATGATTATTATTAATTTATTATGAATATTTATATTAATTAGCCGAAACGGTTTTATAACTAGTTTAAAGTTCCTCCCTGTCACTTTGAGGAAACGTCGATGCTACATTCAGGTGCCCAAAGGAGCATAGAGAGAATGATTTTATCCCCTAATAATACCGTTATGTTAACTTGTTGTCTTAATACATTTTTATTAAAAGAGAACTAAGTATAATTAATTAATAACATTATATTATATATACAATATATAATTATATATTTACTAGACCACTTTGTCTTTAATTGCTCTCGTATTGTTTGATTATATAACTATTATTTTAATTTGAATGTATATAAACACACAAACACAATTATTATAATTATTACACTTATTATTATTATTATCACTTTGGTTTTCTGACAGTTCCTAGAATGGAAAGAAAATAAGTGAATCTGAAAAATGTACATAAATTATTAATAATAATCATTAGATGCAACAGGATCATGTCTCTGACAAACACACACACACACACACGCACACACACACACACACACACACGCACACACACAGTCTCCTGCATGTATTTATCCTGCAGTCAGCCTGAACTTGAACGCCACACGCCGTCTAATGAGTGTTTAGTCAAACAAAACGCTGCGAGGTGTCCAGCTGGCAACGCCAGCGTGAGTCTGGGGACTCAGCCAGGACTCACAGACGGGCCCTGAACGCCTCACAGACACATCCACAGGTATATAAGATCAACACTGATAACTGGGTTAGATAGAGGAGTAGTAGTAGAAGTACTAATACACACTGTGAACATTCTCTACTGCAGTAAAAGTACTAATTCATTTCAAACATTTTAAAATGAACAGGACTAAATAAACTGGACAAGGACAGACAGACAACCAGGATCAGGTGACTGCAGGAGAGAACAGACAGACAGTCTGAACAGGTAGACAGACAGGTGAGACTCAGCAAACAGTCAGTGAGACAAAGAGAGGATCAACAGAGCAGACTGGATCAGGTTTCTACTGTTTCCACTGAGAGACAGACAGACAGATAAAGAGATACAGACAGCCAGAGAGAGAGACAGGGGGAGAGCGAGAGAGACAGCAGCGTATCTGTCCCACCTTGTTGTTGTCTTCCCTTCTTAGAGGTGACGCTGTTCTTTTAAACGACACTGAGATGACCTGAAAGAGTTTTGAATCAAAGGGAACAGGGCTCACCTGCAGGCTGCAGTACCTCCTTCTCACCACAGACGGCGGACGTTCAGCAGGCAGCCAAACCGGGGGGGCGCTGTTCCACCACATTATGAAGGAGGCAGAAATGAAAGCAGGATACTTTTACTGTCTCTCAGTACAGTAGTTAGAGGTACTTGTACTTTTCTGAAGCATCATGATGCTTTCATATTGTACTTTTTACTGCTTTACATTTATCTGTAGTTTAATTAAAGAACGAGATGATATCTGTGTGTTTTCTGGGACAGGATGTGATTTCTTCTCTAAATGTGTGTATGTGTATGTGTATATATATATATGTTTATAAATATACACACACACACACACACATATATATATTAAACAAGAGGAGAGACAGACAGGCAGGCAGGGGGAGACCGGTGACAGACAGGTGGAGACAGACAGACAGACAGACAAGCAGACAGGTGGAGACAGACAGGCAGACAGTCTGTATTAGCAGCATGTTTCCTCTGAGCTTCTCTTTTAATTAAAAGCACGTTTGTAAGAACTCGTCAGCGACTTCCTTCAATTAACCCTCGACCGGCCAATCACGCGCTATCTCGTTAAGGTGGACCCCGCCACCTCTCTAATCAGCCTGTCTCTCTGCGGGACAGGAAGTTCCGCTCAGCTAATTAGTGTGGAGCGAGGCGGCCGTTGAGCCTTGAACCTCTAGGCCAAATTCTAATCAACGCCAACAGAGAGGATTGTGGGTAAGTTTGATATTTGGACAAAAGGAAACCAAACTTCACTCAACTTTCCAGCATAAAGTCTAGGACGTAGACCGAGCCCGGCAGAGTCCAGCTCGGTTCTGATTCAGAATTCTGTACCTTTTAAACCAAACTTAATATTTATAATTCAGTCAATTCAACAAGAGAAACCAAAACACAATAAATAATTATAATATATAATAATAAATAATATATATTAATAATATATAGTAACACTATATCAATAGCAATATATAATAATTATATATATATATATATATATATATATATATTATTAAGTCCCTGTCAGACAAGAAAACCACAGACGCTTCGTCATTGACAATTTTATCAGATTTTCTCAATGTTACAATAATTAGCGTCATGATCACCATCATCAAGTCTCATAAATAGATTGTTGATTCTTCATACAGTTAGAAGTCGCATCACAGCGTGAATATAAACATTTACAGATTCAAACATTACAAACCAAACAAAGCAACAGGCCGAGTTACTGCCAGCACATAGACTGATCCCAATATCTCAGTGCAGCTTTTTTTTTTTAAGCTTTAAATGAGATCCGCCTTGTACATTGTGAGATACGTTCTAACGTTTACATACGCAATAATGCCGCGAGGAGAAGCTGCAACGAAAACGAGTCGCGGTTTCAAAGACTCACATCAGACCGAGTTTGTTTCTAGCAAACAGAAATAAATCAGAATGTATAGGCAGTCAAACAGAAAACGCACCGCCTGCCACATAGCAAGATGTCCAGGATGTAGTCAGAGCCCAGTCACCAGAGTTTCAGTCCAGGACGTTGTCAGGTCTCATGTAGCAAAAACAAAAAAATTCAAGGGAATAAACAAAAAGGCAGACAGGAAGTGTTTGTCTATCACTTCCTGTCAAGTTACTTTAAAAAAAAAAAAACAGATTTAAAGATACAGTTATAATAATATTCAAGCAGGAAGTAGACCCAGCCCAACAGATGGATCAGCACCAGCAGGAGCCAAAGCTTTCCTTCTGCACCATTTGTTGTCCCGAAAAATGAATAA
Source organism: Chelidonichthys spinosus (assembly GCA_029853015.1). Classification (NCBI taxonomy): domain Eukaryota; kingdom Metazoa; phylum Chordata; class Actinopteri; order Perciformes; family Triglidae; genus Chelidonichthys; species Chelidonichthys spinosus. Next base: position 4,699,007 of record CM056829.1, on the reverse strand, counting down.
AAGTGCAAGATAAATTACAGTTCATGTGATTCAAGATATAGACGTGGCCATGGAGACGAAACGCAAACAAAGCAAAAGCGACGTTTTAGTTTCCATTTTGCCTTTCATCGCATGATGCTGAGCGAAGGTCCTTGCAGAGACATAAACACATTTATTCCTTTATTAACATAAATTAATGCTAATGTATTTAATTAATGATCCAACCTTCCGATGTGAAGATTTACAAAAACAAAATAAATATTTTTTTTCCTGTAAATTTCCTGTCTTCATATTCTCAGAGAATATTAAAGGTTTTCTAGTAATAACACCGTCTCAGTCATTTTAATAACGTTGAATGTTTAATAATGTATGAAATTGTATTATTTATTTTAAAATGTCCGAATAAATTCACATTGTCTTCGGACTAAAACCTCCAAATAATGAACCCTAAACACAACATACAGATGATGATGGTGTTTGATATCAGCTAATAGTCTGAGCCCTGATGTAAATATCTTTTATATTTGGTTTGTGGTCGGCTTGGTTGACGTTTAGGAGCCACGATTCAATTCATCTTCACTGAGCGGTCTTAAAGAAGGAAACGCAGCGGGACTAATAAGTCTACTGACTTTCAGCCACATCTCATGGCCTTCATCTGAAGTATATCGCCATGACATGGAGAAAACTGCTGAAAGTCATGAGATGTGGCTGAAAGCTCGGGAAGGTAAATGAGTAAGAAGATCTTTTGTTAGTTTTCTAAGGTGAAGAATGAATCTTTAAAACTCAACTGCTCCGAAGATCCAGGTCATAGACAGACACCCTGGGTAGAGAGTACTTAAGCATTACGTCGCAGATAGGAATTCCAGGAAATAGCCAGATCACAATAGCGTTACTGCACAAAGAAAACAATAAAATTCATTGAGTTAAGATGCCAGGCATATGTCTTCCAGGACATAGCCAGGACCCAACAGGTCATTTTTAAAAGGCAAAATCACCTTCAGACACAGAAAGCAGTGAAAGTAAAGATTTACAGTCAGTTACAATGCATGTTTTCCAGGTCGTAGCCAGGACTCAGGGGGAACTGAGTGGTTCAGTCTAATTACAGTACATTCAAAAGCAACAACAATGAGCTGGGACCAATTTTTCCATTTCATCTGGTCTTCTGCATCTTTAAAACTTACTGTTTCTGAAACAACACAGCTTCCAGCGATTAGTCATAACCCAGCAGGCAGACTGGAGTCTCCAGACATTAGTCGAAGCCAAAAGCGTGGGTCTGCGGTCACGAACGCAGGGAATGGGGGGGAAAGGTAGAAATGTTGGTTCCAGGTGTTAGTCTGAGCCCATCCCACACCTTCCAGCTGAGGTGAAACAGTAGTGAGAAGGAAGGTAATGGGTATGGACAGATCCAGGTGATAGTCTCATCCCGACCCGGCTGAACCGCCACCAGGACTGCTCTCTTTACTGAGACGGACTAATTCCTGGGACAAAACCTCCAGATCCTAAAGAGAGAGACAGTAGTAGTTGTATTACATTTGTGTTTTATGTGCGTGTGTGTTTTATGTGTGTGTGTGTTTTATGCATTTGTGTGTGTGTGTGTGTGTGTGAGCGAGTGTTTTTTATGTGTGTGTGTTACCTTCTGCAGGTGCATGTTCTTGGTCAGCTGCTCCTCCAACATGTTCTGCAGTTTCTTGTTCATCTCTCTCAGGTTCTCGTCTCCAGGTTTGACCAGGTCTCTGAGGACCGAGCCCAGACCTCCTCTCTCCCCCTGGGAGCCTCCATGACCTCCATGACCTCCGTGACCTCCGACCGCAGCACCCCCCGACACGTCTGAGGACACGAGTTAGGACCAGAATCAACAGGAAAGCAGGCGAAAATAACAACACCAGGGGTAACGACTAAGGGGCATCCTGGTGGAGTAGGTGACCATATTTGGAGTGTGGAGGAGCGACAGGTGGATCTTATCCCAGAGCGGCATCCTTACTGTGGATTCTGGTGTGAAGCTGTTAACAGAGTTAGCTTCATGATTCAAGGTTCAACTTTACAGCTAAGTGTAAAAATCCTCTTAGTAGCTAATTAGCATTGGTAGCGTGGAAGAGACCTGTCAAACACCATTAAGCCCCGCCCCCTAAAGCATCCTCTGCTTTCTGGTCTGCTGGACTCTAAATGGACCATAATGTACTAAATGAACATCATGCTGGATTGAAAAAGACATGAAACTAGAGATAGAGACCATGTGTGTGTGTGTGTGTGTGTTATATGTGTCAGCAGCTGCAGAGAACATGAAAGTCAGCTGCTGACAGAGCAGAGAGACGGTAAATATTTAACAGCTGAACACCTGTTACCTGTGTTTACCTGCATGTTGACTTACAGCCTCACACAGAGCAGCCAGCGCTGGGTTTAACCAGGACCCTGAAGTAGACACGTCTCTGGGTTTAACCAGGACCCTGAAGTAGACACGTCTCTGGGTTTAACCAGGACCCTGAAGCAGACACGTCTCTGGGTTTAACCAGGACCCTGAAGCAGACACGTCTCTGGGTTTAACCAGGAACCTGAAGGAGACACGTCTCTGGGTTTAACCACGACCCTGAAGTAGACACGTCTCTGGGTTTAACCACGACCTTGAAGTAGACACGTCTCTGGGTTTAACCAGGACCCTGAAGTAGACACGTCTCTGGGTTTAACCAGGACCCTGAGGGAGACACGTCTCTGGGTTTAACCACGACCTTGAAGTAGACCCGTCTCTGGGTTTAACCAGGACCCTGAAGGAGACACGTCTCTGGGTTTAACCAGGACCCTGAAGTAGACACGTCTCTGGGTTTAACCAGGACCCTGAACAGACACGTCTCTGGGTTTAACCAGGACCCTGAAGTAGACACGTCTCTGGGTTTAACCAGGACCCTGAAGTAGACCCGTCTCTGGGTTTAACCAGGACCCTGAAGCAGACCCGTCTCTGGGTTTAACCAGGACCCTGAAGGAGACACGTCTCTGGGTTTAACCAGGACCCTGAAGTAGACCCGTCTCTGGGTTTAACCAGGACCCTGAAGTAGACCCGTCTCTGGGTTTAACCAGGACCCTGAAGCAGACCCGTCTCTGGGTTTAACCAGGACCCTGAAGGAGACACGTCTCTGGGTTTAACCAGGACCCTGAGGGAGACACGTCTCTGGGTTAAACCAGGACCCTGAAGTAGGCACGTCTCTGGGTTTAACCAGGACCCTGAAGTAGACACGTCTCTGGTTCTAACGAGCACCCTGTATACTTTTACTACATTTATGTATGCATGTACTTGTCCTGGAGTATTTTAGCAGCAGCTGCTGACGTGCCCTGAAGCAAGGCATGCTAGCCAAACTGCTATCCACTGATCAAACACTGTTGCCTAGTAACGCTGCAGCAGGTTACTGTGACACTCGAGTTTTCACCACAAGTTTTAAGTAAATGTACAACACTGGACGGACACACACACACACACACACACACACACACACACGTTTTACTGCCCATTAGATTCATCATTATCACAGTGCTAATGGGAGAGAGAGGGAGCAGAATTAAACCAGTCAGACATGAAATTGAAAACAGTAGGAGAACTGAGGAGGAGAGGAGGCAGACAGGAGGAGAGGAAGGAGACAGGAGGAGAGGAACTAGGGGTTGGAAGCCTCGAATTAGGCATTTTCGCAGTCGCCATGACAACAACAGTGTTTTTTTTTATTTTTTATTTGGTGTCACAGAGTGTCAGAAAGCAGTGACGTCTGCGTGTCTGCGTCGGGTCTTGAACGCGACCGTTTCTGCTGCTCTGGCGACTGTGAATGCAGCTTCATGAGCGACGCCCCTCGATGACGTCATAGGTCTACGTCACTCCACTGACCAACGGTGCAACTTGATCAGTCACTTACTAACTTACTTACTCAGCCGGAGCCACGTATGGGCCCGGCCAAAAACCCCACTGGTGTTCTTATTAATGTAGAGTTTTTAAACAGTATGTGGCTTTACCTCTAATGTGGACGTCTGCAGGGACGGGCCTTATAACGGAGCAGGAGCACATTTAATTGCAGAATAAATCAGCTGATAGTTTGAGAAGTTATTAAAAACACTTCACACACACACACACACACACAAAAACACACACAGCGTCGTCGTGCAGCTAAATATAGCAGCGCTGAACGTCAGAGGCTCAGAGAGACGTAGGGTTCAAAAGAATTAACAGAGAATGAGATTAAACGTTAAATGTAATAATTCAGGAGTTCCGAAGGAAGGAGAAAAGTGTGAGTGCTTCATCGATACACACTGATTGTGTTTGATTGGTTCCCGCCTGGGTTCGCGTAAACCCCTGCAGGTAATTGAAGTGGTACATTAAAGTGGCTGTAATGAAGTGTCATTGTCAGATAAACGACACGCCGAGTCGGCAAGCTTCCTGCTGACTCACACTTTTTTTTTATTACCTCTAATTTTGTACAGAACGCTCGATAAATAAGGATTCAGTTCACAATGATTTTTTAAATAGTGTCGATTGTCAGTCTGATCAGCCTGATATTCATTTAAAATGATAAATCATTCAAAAAACTCAACTAATAAAAACAGACAAATGGTAAATATGTAGAAATGTAGGATGATTGAAACATAAATAATAATAATTAACAAATAAATCCAGTAAAATTTGGGGTTTTGTGAGAAATGAACAGTCTCTGTCTCCTACATGTCCCATGATGCAACTGCACAGCATCTTTCATCAGTCCTTTCCAGCCTGGTGAACATCCATAACCCTTGAACCCTAATTTGACTGTAGTATTTTCTTTTTCATATATATATATATAAAATAAACTGGGATGTGTGTGTGTGTTACCGATGCGGCTGTCCATAACGTAGGTCTCTATAATGGAGCTCTTCCTGCAGATATCTTCAGCCATCGATGAACAGCTGACCTCCAGATGTTTCACCTGAAGGAGGAAACAAACATTTAAATACTAGAAGTAAAGTACTTCATTAAAACGCTAACGGGAGGGACGTGAATACACACAAATGTTCCCGCCGTCAGACTTTGATGATCAAACACGTGGAAGAGTTTGGAGGAATAAACCTGCCATGACAATAAATAAATACATCAAATATTCGTATTCTTATTAATAGATGTGCAGGTTAACGTGAACAGCACAGGAATAGAAAATAAATAAATACTTACCTCCGACACTCACACACCACTCATTCATTTATTTTTGGAAATTAATTGGTCTCTAATGTGAAAAAAAAACAAAAGTGATTTCATAAATATCAAAGAAAGCTGAAACTATAGACATCTGGTCCGAGACCTAGACATCAGCAGAGACCTAGACATCATCAGAGACCCGGACCTCAGCAGAGACCTGGAGCTCAGCAGAGACCTGGACCTCAGCAGAGACCCGGACCTCAGCAGAGACCTGGACCTCAGCATGGAAACAGCAGGACCATTGAATGCTGCAGGATATTAATAATGCATCCAAAAACCTAAGCATTCTTCGACAAACATGCTGAACTTGTTCTTGAGGACTCGAGGCACTGAGCGGAGCGATAAACAGAGACGCAGCGAGAGGAAGTGACCCATTAAAGGACGCCGTCGGCCGTTCCCCTCACCTTCTCCTCCAGCATCCATTTCTCCTGCTGGACCTCGGCGAGGCGCTGGAACAACTCGCCAACCTCGTCGTCGGAGAGTTCAGCGGGACGCTGCGACTGAGGGCTTCCTCCTCCAGACTGTCGGGAGAGAAAACTTTATTTCTACAACTTTAAGTTGTTCCGTTTTACTCAGTTAGCATGCTGGCTAGTTAGCGAGCTAGCAACTCCTTGCTACGGTTAGAGATAAAAAAGCAGCACATGAACGAATATTTAAAAATAAATGAAAACAAATAAATGCAACAACTTTTAAAATAAAAAAAAACTTAAAAAAAAAACAACGATTAGCATGAGTGATCCACAGGCTAACTACTACTCATCACTACAGCTCATGTTAGAGGTAAATGTTCTGGTTACTATGGAGACCAAGAGAGAAAGAAGAGAGACATGAGTGAAACTGGACTCATTGGATCCACAAGAGTCTCAGCTTTCCAGTCAGATCAACTTTATGGAACTCAAGACCGTGTCTGGAGTCCAGTACGCAGAAATATTCACATCCAGCAAGAAACGACACGTTTATAGAAAAACAAGCTGCAAGCTGTTTCTATGGTGACCCACAAGTCTCCCCTTCACAGAGGAACACAACTGCATCACTGTTGTCAATGACGACCGAAGGCCGGCAGTAAACTGGCGTTTCTGACAGAATCCAGGGCTGCATTCAGCGACCCGTCGTCTCTATTTCCGGTGTTTCTATCAATAGAAACATGAAACGCTGACGGAGCTATGAATAACAGCAGAGCAACTTCAAAGCTAGAGAACTTCATATAAATGTAAAATCACCGCGTCAGCACGTCACCGTGGCAACGGCTGTCACAATCAAGAGGGGTCAGCGACAAAATGTATTCATGGCACCGCTGACGCCTCAGGCTCCGCCCACCTTGTTCTGATTGGTTTGCTGAGTCTCCTTCATCATGTCTCTGTAGGAGAAGGAGGAGACGGAGGACGAGTCTCCGGTCTGCTGGGTCCGACTGGGACTGTTGATCTCTGACAGAACCAGCTCCTCCAGACCTGCAGAGCAAGAGAGAGAGAGAGAGAGAGAGGACGATCAAGATATTCTGATAATCTATTGATTGTCACTTTGATTAGACGCTTCATTCGTTAATTAGTCGATTAAAAATAAGAAAACGCTAAATGTATTATTTCCTGCATTCTTGTGTGCATGAAGAACAAAGATACTGTCCCTTTAAGAAGACTGACTCACTTTGAGCCAATAGGCTGTCCCTTTAAGATATTTATGTGAACTTTCAGTCAATGTAAGATGAGAACGGTCCATTTAATTAAAGTAACAGTCCCCTTAAGACAGCTGACTGTCCCTTTAAGCCAATGGACTGTCCCTTTAATGCAGCAGACCGTCCCTTTAATGCAGGTGCATTGAGTGGGCAGAGAGATAAGGAGGCTACTTTAAAATGTCTGATTCTCAGGTTTGTGCAGAGGAGCCTTTTAAACATTCATCACCTCTTATAGATTATACATGATGCTGAGGACCGCCCTGCACCACCGTGTGTGTGTGTGTGTGTGTGTGTGTGTCTTTGTGTTAATAAAAGTTCAAGAAACGAAGACAGAGACATGCAACAGAAACATTACATTTAGTGGATAAAAAAATGGAAACTATCCAGGTAAATTGGAGACAAACTAAATGAGGGACAGTGCAGGTGTATGTGTGTGTGTGTGAGTGTGTGTGTGTGTGTAGCAGACGCCAGTGTGTCCACGTCAGCTCTGGGAATCAGAGCGCTGCATTAAATATTGAGCAGCAGGTTCCGGACTGAGCCAGACCCTCCTGGGTCAGCACGGGTATCGGACCATCGGTCACGTTACAATCACATCTCAGCCACTTAGGACACACACACACACACACACACACACACACACACACACACACACACACACACACACACACACACACACACACACACACACACACACACACACACACACACACACACACACACACACACACACACACACACACACACACACACACACACACACACACACACACACACACACACCGAGCCATCTGTCTGAATATCTGGAACATGAAATTGTACTTTAATCCGATTATAACATCCCGACCACCAAAACCTGCCATAAAAACACATATGTAACCGTGGTAACAGCCTCACCCATCAGGTATTTGAACGCGGTTGTGTGTGTGTGTGTGTTTGTGTACATACATGTGTGAGTGTGTGTGCATCCAAACACAGGGGGGAATCCATCCGTTTAGGTGGATTTAAATACCAGGACTACAAACATGGAGGCATCAAATCTACATTCTTTTCAACTACTTTCATCCAAAAATACCGAAAATCATCAAAATCAGACATGAATGTGTAAATAGTTTGATCACATGACTCACTGATTCCAACTTGAAACGTTTTCAAGACTCTAACCGAGACACGGTGATGGCTGCGACATCACGGTGACATCACACATAAAGGGTGTTGGACAGGTGTGTGCTGGTGTACCTGTTCTGGTCTTGCTGTTGGTCAGGATCTCCTGGAGTCTCTCCTGCAGTTTGTCTGCTCGCTTCCTCTCCAGCTGCAGCTGGCGCTTCAAGTCCTTCAGCTGACGCACACACACACGCACGCACACGCACACACACACGCGCAGGCACACGCACACACACGCACGCGCAGGCACACGCACACACAACGCACGCACGCACACACACGCACGCACACACACGCACGCACACACACACACACGCACACGCACAGAGACAGAGATTTACGTCCTTATTATTATTTTCTCTGCACGGTTGCTCTTAAACTAATCTAAAAATATTTTCCGTCTCATCTTTATTCCATCACTTCAGTCTGTCTGTTCTTCTGTTTGTCTGCCTGTCTGTCTCTCTGTCCATCACTTCAGTCAGTCAGTCTGTCTGTCTGTCTGTCTGTCTGTCTGTCTGTCCATCCATCAGTCCTCTGCCTCTCTGCCTGTGGTAGGAGTATGAACCCTGTCTCACCGCTGCGCTGCCCTTCTTCTGCGTCTGTCCTTCTGTTTGTCTGCCTGCCTGTCTGTCTGTCCTTCTGTTTGTCTGCCTGCCTGTCTGTCTGTCTCTCTGTCCATCACTTCTGTCTGTCTGCCTGTCTGTGGTAGGAGTATGAACCCTGTCTCACCGCTGCGCTGCCCTTCTTCTCGAGGATCCTCTGTCTGTCTGTCCTTCTGTCTGTCTCTCTGTCCATCACTTCTGTTTGTCGGCCTGCCTGCCTGCCTGTCTGTGGTAGGAGTATGAACCCCGTCTCACCGCTGCGCTGCCCTTCTTCTCGAGGATCCTCTGTCCGTCTGTCTGTCTGTCTGTCTGCCTGCCTGCCTGCCTGTCTGTCTGTGGTAGGAGTATGAACCCCGTCTCACCGCTGCACTGCCCTTCTTCTCGAGGATCCTCTGCCCGTCCACCGTGTCCTTGATCTCCTGCAGAAAGAAACGTTGATGAAGTCAGAGATGAAAGACTGAAACCGTGAAGACGTGACTCGTTCATGGTAACACATCAGTCCTGGACTGGATTCTGGATTTGATGGGGGGTCACACGAGACCTTTGAGAGGCCAGCGGGGTTCGTATCAGAGACCTGACGTGCAGTGAGACGCCTTTGAAGCTCAGAGATGAGAGAGAGAGCATTTAGCAAAGAGAGCACTGGTTGGAGTTTAGTCTCTGGATGAAACCTGTAATACCTTTGACGCTCATTCAGTCAGCCATCTTTGTAGTCCTACTCCTGCAGCCAGTGGTTGATTTACCTGTTTGAGTTTCCCGATGGTGTCGTTGTGTTCCTCCTTCTGTTTCTCCACCTCCACCAGCTGCTGCTTCACGGCTTCCACCGCCGACTGCTTGTCCTGCAGAGACACACGAGGACCACGATCAAGACCCAGACCACCGTGGGCCCTCTAAGACCCAAGCGACGCCTAGTAGGACCTTGATTGTGTCTCCCGGTGAAAGGAAAAGGTTTAAAAAGACGCCACGTCTCCACCGCTGCACTCTTAATCCAGCCGATTTAGATAACTACATTTAATTCCCTCTAATCTTCTGTGTCTAATTCATTTCACTAAAGTGAGAGAAGAAAACACACCATTCTACAGGAAAACACACACACACACACACACACACACACAGACTCTTGTTTTCATATTCTATCACACTGAAGCGTGTAGATGTCAGACTAATAATGATGACTGACGGACGGACGGACGGACGGACAGTGATGGTCTTGTTCGGTGAAATATAAAGATTCAAGATGTTACATTGTAAGGAGGAGGAGGAGAAGAAGAAGGAGGAGAAGAGGAGGAAGAAAAGAAAAGAGAAGAGTAGAAAGGAGGAAAAAGGAGAAGAGGAAGGAGGAGAAGATTCAAATCTTGGACTGTGCGGAGCAGCAGCATTAACATTAACAGGTGGGATCTGTTCTGAGATCAGCAGGTTTGTTAAACTGGAGCTGCACGCTGACACCGATCACAGTAAACTAAGAGATATGGATGCTTGTTTACAGAAACTGGAAATCTAAATGTGGCTGCAGACGCATGAAGCCTCATTTAGTCCCACGAGGAACCAAATGAAAAGGAGTTGGAATAGATTTTCTCCTTAATAACCGATCAGAGTTTCTGTCAGACGTGGAGCGGCGACGGGCGGCGCCTGAATCTGGATTAGAGCCTCCCTGGTTAACGAGGTTCTCCTGCTGGTGTTCCAGCAGCAGATAACGGAACCAGTAATCAGGGTCCGGGGGTCTCTTGGGGTCTCCGGGAGGAACCGTTTCCTCAGAGGGACTCAAAAGTCAGACGCCTTTATCTGATCGGCTCAGAGCACACTCCTCACGCCCCCACCCACCTCTCCCATGATGCACGGCAGGTCACGCTCTGCTGGTCCGTTATTGGACGCTGATAATGAGGAAGGTGATGTGTTTCTGTGTGCAGAGTTAATTGTTTGGGGATCACGTTTTATATCATGTCACCTCATAATTATTATTTTTTTTTTTCAGCTTTCTTTGTGAGCTTGTAAACTTCGGTGTGACGACGTTTAAAGTTTCTTTCTGCCAAACGTCTCTTGTTTTAGCCTCATCTCCACGGAAAATATCTGCATATTACCTCATTAAAACACATGCAATTATCACAGTCAGGCTGCGGATCTTCGAGGATCTTTCAGGGATCACATGATCTCTTTAGGTCTGGTTTGTGCAGGATGTTCTCCACCAACACGCCAACAGATTGTGTGAAGCCTCAGAGTCTCTACGACAGACTGTCAGCGTTCACAAGAGCCTCCTCCACCCTGATCTGCTGCTAACACGCTGTTAACCTGCCGCCGTTACCATGGAGACCACTACGCTCTAATTAGAAACACACACACTTTATACACACGGGCTGCACGTACAAAACACACTCTAATATTTAAATGAATAAAACTGTTTGCTGAAACATGTCTGGTGTGTGTGTGTGTGTACCTCCAGTTGAAGTGTGTGTTCTTTCTCCAGCTGTTGGATCTCCTCCTGGTGTTCCAGAGAGTTCTTCTCCATGTTCTCCTGCACAGAGAACAAATGATCAAGAAATCAATTCTTTTTTCTTGTCAGAACTTTGGAGCCTACATTACCCACGATGCACCCCACCCCAACAGCTGTGTGATGCAGGTGGACTGACCTCTGCCTCCTTCAGGCGTCTCTCGAACCAGCCTTTTGTTCCCTCCATAGACTGAACCTGAGCCTGCAGGTCCTCCACGCGCTGCTGAAGACCCTCCAGCTCCTTGGTCCGGGCCTCCACACCACACACACACGCACACGCACACACACACACACACACACACACACACACACACACACACACACACACACACACACACACACACGCACACACACACACACACACACCACACGCACACACACACACACACGCACACATTATAATACTATATAATATAATATGATAATAATAACATGTGGAGAGATAACATGTCTCTTGTTACCTTCTCATCTCTGAGCTGCTGTCTGATCTCCTCCTCTGAACGATTCTTGTCTTCATGGAGGCCTCGCAGCTCCTTCTCATAACGGGCCCTCACACCCAGGACCTGGGGAGGGGGGTGTCAGTTCATTAGAAGAAGAAATGTAAGGAGACAGGAGGAGAAACAGAGAGCAGACCTGTCTGCTGGTCTCACCTCCTTCTCATGCTGCAGTTTGAGGTCCGACAGCGCCTCCTTGTGGTCACTCTTCTCCTGGTTCAGCTGCATGGCCATGTCGTCCAACATGGTCTTCCTCTTCTCTGCCGTCTACACACACACACACACAGTTGTTAGTTCGTTTGTGCGTGTATTTATGTGTGTGTGTGTGTGTGTGTGTGTGTGTGTGTGTGTGTGTGTACCTTCTTGGCCTCGTCCAGGTCTCTCAGCAGTTTCTCCTTCTCTTGTCCTTCCTCCGTTAACTGCTCCAACAACTTCCTGTTGGCGAAACTCGACTCCTGAATCACAGAGAGGAACAGAACTTTAGGCCCAGTTCCATTTATCAGATCTAGACCCTCCTCTAGTTTCCTCGCTCCGAATGTCGTGGGACCTCTAATGTGGATATGAGACGTTTGTGTGGGAAGTTGCCGAACATCGACGAATGAAGCTGCATCTGTATCACTTGTGTGTGTCGGCATGACAACGTTCATGTCACGGTTATCCTGCATCAATCATGGTGATTCATGTTATTATCACCATAAAGGAAACGAAGACCGCGGAGGACTGATGTGGACTGACGTGGACTCTTACCTGAAGCTGAGAGTCCAGGTCGTCTCTCTGGTTGAGCAGACTCTCCTGCTCGGCTCGCCTCTGCTGCACCTCGGACGTCAGCGCCTCCTGCTGCTCACGCAGCAGATTCATCTCCTGCGTCTTCACCGTCTGGATCTGCATCAAGAAACCGCATTCACTTCACCAGAACAGATAAAGCTTTTTAATTTTTTTTTATATTGTGTTTCTGGAAAATCACTTTTGCGGGAGGCAATTTATTTTATTTGCGTGCATTTGTGCTGCGTGGAAAACTAGCAGCAGTAACAGACGAGAAGGCGTTCTTCTCAGTGAAGCAGATGAGATGGAAGTAAGAGACTCAGAGGACAGGCAAGGTTCTAGATATGATTCAGAGTTCTTCAGAGGTCGGGGTTACTGTTCCAGAGCTGCTAGGTTAGTTCTCAGAGAGGAAGAGGTGTTATGGTTCTATGCAATAAGTTAGGTTCTCCAGGTTTATTACCTGTTCTAGAGCTGCTAGGTTTGTCCTCAGAGCATCATTCTCCTGCAGGATGTTGTCCACCTGCTCCTGACTGATTGCGCTCTGATTGGCTACCTGCAGTACCAATGCACCACAGGAAGGGGGCAGCAGAGAGAGAAACAGGACAGGAAGAAGACCAGCGATGCCAACAGCAGCAATAAAGAAAGCAAGAAACACAAAGAAAAGACGGAAAGTAGAAATGTAAACCAGAGGGGACACAACCAAAGGATCAAAAACAAGAATGTAAAGTAGAAAGACAAGAAGAAGAAGAAGAAGAAGGACGAGAGGTAAAGAAGAGAAGGAAAAAGTCAGAAACACAGCAGAGCAGCAGGCAGGAAAACACCAGACATTCCTACTAAAAATCACCTGCAGCTTCTGTGAGTGTGTGTGTGTGTGTGTGTTACCTGGTCTTTCAAGGCGTGCACAGCCAGTTCGTGTTCCCGGTCTTTGCTCTGCAGCTGCTCTCTCAGCTCAGCCGTCACCTGAACACAAACTCAGGTCGCTCACACAGTTCGGAGGTACTTGTACTTCAACCGACTATCTCCACTGCGGTACTTCTACTCTCACTGCGGTACTTCCTCTCACCTGATTGGCTGCCACAACGTCCGACTGTAGTTTCTGGATGCGGATGTTTGTGGCCTTCAGCTCTTCTTCTTTCCTCTGGTTGATTTCATCGATCTTCGTCCTGCAGACACACAAACAATAAACGACAACATTTAATAATACAGTGGTAGTAGTAGTGCTAGCAAGTACTAGTCAGGAGCAGTAGTAGTGGTACTAGTAACAGCAGGAGTAGTAGTACTGACCTGCTGTCGTTGTACAGAGCCTCCTTCTCTCCCTGCAGACGCTGAAAACTACAAAAACACAAACTTAATAATTCACATTTTCTTTATCGACTTTCTGATCTTAAAACACATAAAACATAAAAATCCCAACTTCCTGTTACCATGACAACCCTCCAGGAGGAAAGGGTGAATCTTCATGGCATCTTAGAGGTGGGAAGTAACCAAGTACAAATATTTCCTTACTGTACTTTTGTGGTATTTTCAGGTATCTGTACTTTACTGGAGTATTTAGTTCTCTGACAACTTTGTACTTTTTCTTCCCGACATGTTAAATCTGCACTTTCTACTCCTCACATTTTATAAACAGGCTGGTTACCTTCGTTTTAATGCATTTGAGGGGAATTATACAGTATTATGATGTTATTAATACAACGGGGATTCAGTTATACTTGAAATGTACTTCATAGTGATACTTTTACTTTGTTCTTTGTGTACATTCCAGAGCCTGTATTTTTACGCCTGTAGGTTGAATCAGTACTTTTACTTTCAACAAAAGTATGTGTACTTGAGTAGAGGGCGTCTCTACTTGGACAGCTGTCCGTCTCACCTCTCCTGCTTCTTCTTTAGCTTGTCAGACAGCTGGAAGAGAGACAGACAGGAAGTTAGAATCATTTCATCTCATCATCCTCAACACAGACATTATTGACTCACTGGGGTTTTAAGTGTTGTGTTGTTCATTGCGCTTAAAAGTAAGAACAAAGTTGTTTTTTTCCCCCAAATTGAATCATGTCAGTAGCTCGATCAATCGACCAATCAAATGTCCCCGTTGTCAGGTAACGTTTACCTTTGTGATCTCTTCCTGTAGTTTGGTGATTTCAGCCTGTTTGGACGCCTGAAGACAGTCGGGAGACAAACGTTGTGTTTATGTTCACACTCGTGATGATGTTTAAAAAAAACGCATGTACGTCTTGTGTCGGTCGAGTTTGGGGAATATTTTCTTATATATATTTCATATATATATATGGATCCTTATTTATTTACAATGGAAACTTGAGCAAAATCTGATCAAATCTATTTGTTACATTCCTATTTGATTCTCAGTGCATCGCTGCCATGTCCGTTTATATATTTGTATTGTAGTAGAAGAGGATTGTACAATGTAAATTATTAATACAATGTAAATAATGAATAAAACAAATGTATGAAAAAAGCTGATTCGAACTGTATAAACGGCAGGTTTCAAAGAAAGTGCAGGAGAAAAACTGAATGAATTATCAAAAACAAACATTAAAAAAAAAAAAGACAACAAATAAAGAATCACTGTACAACAAAACACAAACTGAGTTTCCATGGAAACGTGATTAAAGAGCTTCTGGTATATTCTGACATTTCACTGTCTGCTGCTCCCCAGCTGCCCTTTAAGTTCCCGTCATGAATTAATTTGTTTCCTCTAGAACACACACACACACAAATTTGATTAATATAAGTAAAACTAAAGAAGTAAATTGAAGTAACGGAAGACAAAAAAAAAAAGAAATAAAAATTGTATAAGAAGTAATACAAAGTGAACAGGGAAAGATGCTCAAACTAGTTCCAACGCTGTTTCGTGACAATGAATGAGGGTTTACAGAGTTGAAGCTTCTGTAAACTTGTGTAAACTTATGTAAACTGGTGTAAATTTCTGTAAACTGGTGTTAACTTGTATAAACATGTTACCTGGTGAAAACTTATTTAAACTGGTGTAAATGTATGTAAACGAGTGTAAACTTGTGTAAACTGGTGTAAACTTATGTAATCTTATTTAAACTGTGCGTTGTGGGGCCATGTGTGTGTGTTTGTGCATGTGTGCGTGTGTGTGTCAGCACCTCCAGGTTGTGGATCTGCTCCCTCAGCAGCCTCTTCTCCTCCTGCTCGGTGTTCAGTGCCATCTCCAGCTCTGGTCCAAAGCAGTGAGTTATTGGACAGAGAGCAGCCGACCAGCCTAGCGCTGCCTGCTTAGCTACAATCTTCTCTACGCTCTTCTCTGACAGGCCTAAAGGGGGCGCCGCACACAGCAGGGGGCAGTCCGTTAGGCCAGACACACACTACACCATCGTCTCCCTTCTTGGCTTCTTGTTCTGGCCGAGCAGCAATGTCAAACATCTAATGTGGCGCGTTCACTGGCGGCGCGTATATCCGAACGCCATAACACAACCGCAGCAAGACTTCCGGAAAACATCCACATATTCACTTCATTTGTAAGACACCATGAACACTTGTTACTTCAACGTCTGAGTCGTATTCGTCAACCCACAATCATGGACGCGTGATGTCACAGTCAGAATTTAACACAACAGTAAATTAACACAACAATTGTTTCACAAAGAAATAGGGATGCAACAACCATTCAGTTAGCTTTTGTACAAAGTATTAAATAAATATCAGTACTTTTTCCCTTTGTGTGATTTGTATGTATGGATTACTTGAGTTGTTACCAACATATGGTGAAATTATCAGTAGCACCTTTGGAAATATATGTACTGAGAAAAATGGTGACGTGTTCACCCGCTGTATGTATGTATGTATGTACTGTATGTGTGTGTGTGTGTGTGTGTGTGTGTGTATAGGCATGTTTTCAAAAAACAAAAGCACTCATTCATGAACTGTATTTTACATTTAAATGGCTCAAAAAGGAGATTATGGTGGTGCTTCAGATTCAGTTCAGATTTCTACAACCATAATTTAATGACCCCGACAGACGCCAGTTACACCTCCCTGACCTCCAACACCCGTCAGCTGTTACAGCGGGAGTCCGTTTTGGGGAACTGAATCTCTTTAGAGAGTTTTGGCTTTGCAGCTTTGCCAGAAAACAGTTGATTTAGGAGCCTAAGTAACATCAGGGTGAAACTCCTGATTGGTACCATTGATCTGCACCATCGAGCCGATCGGGAGAACCTGGTTCTGCCGGTAGTGTGTGTCTGCCCTGAGCCGGCTAGCTGCTCTACGCTTTTAACGGAGCTGCAAACGTTAAAACTCAAATCAAACGTCCAGAAGATAGAAAAACCTGCCATGAACACACGGGGAGGTGGAGCTGTGTTACTGGGGGTAAACGATCGGCGTGGAGAACCTGAGAAAAAAGGACGACGCTGACGGTGTTGGTATTCATCCGAAGGAACATATTCAGAATAAACAAGCCGGATTCACCGTCTCTATTTACTGATTCATTGATATGGGTTAATCAAATGATGCTGAAAATAAAGTGAAAGCTGATGACTACGACAGCGTATGAGGACCACTGTAGGAAAAAAAAATGAGAGAGGGGGACAATATGCAGAGAAAAAAATGTGGAAGTTTATTACGATGCTAACAACCGGCATCTATGCTAGCTAACTTCCCATGAATGTTGATGGTTAATGTTGGTTTTATTGATATGAGGCCAAATTGTCATCTTATGGGTGTTTATTGATCGGAGGCGGTTGGGCTAAGATGCTAGCGGTAACTTTCACTTGTTGTCATGACAACGGCAAACATCTGAATATTGCCCCCCTCTCTCGGCTCTGGTTTGTTTTTGTTTTTTTTCTCTACAGTGGCCCCGATACGCCGTCGTAGCCGACGGCTCCGTCTCACGTGGAAAAGCCTGAATCTCTGTGTAATCAGAGAAAGAGGAGACGTCGAATGAGCTGCAGAGGAATTAAAACCGGTTTTTGCAGTGAAGCTCATTTGCACAGAAAAGGACAAAAATTTGCTCCAAATTCCTGCACAGAACCTGCATTTAAACGGAGACGCTTTTGTGTGCAGATTCAGGGACTGCAAAAAAAAACAAAACCCGTCAGTGTGTTCCTTTAGACTCAGTTTACTATCAGGATAAATAAAAAGGGAAACAGCCTGATAAAGTAACGAGGCGTAAACTCACCATGTAGCTGCTTCTCCGTTTGTTCCAGCTGAGCCTCCGTCTGCCGGCCCAGAAAAAACACAGAAACCATCACATTTTGGACCAGAACCAAGACCAGAACCAGGACTAGAACTGAGAGGTCATTAAAATAACCTGTAGACTTCAGTTTAAAATCCTACAAACTTCTGTTCTCCATCTGCTGATTCAGACAGACGTTACCAGTTATCCTTCTCACTGAGAATATTATTAATTATTATTAAATGTGTCGGATACAAGATTACGTTACGTTGTTTTGACAGACAGATCATCTCAAATAACCACAATTATTGTTTCCAAACGATCTCAATGACTTTGTACCTTTAATCTTACGTTCTGGTTTATAAGGGTCTAAATAGAAAACATAGAAAACATTCACAGAAACGTCCATGAACACAGGTGAAATGCATTTATATACGACACCGGAGTCACAATACGCTGAAAAGGGACAAAATTACTATGATAAAGTAAGAGTTACACATAGAGGTACAGTTTTCATTTTATCGGAGACGTTGAATAAACCTGATGCACTCCTGTGAGAAACGCTCACCTGTTGCAGTCTGTCATTGGTTCCCTCTGCAGCCGGCTCCTCCCCTTTTCCGGTGACATCAGAGACGCCGTTGGCGCGGGCCGACCCATCCGTCTCCACGGTAACGCTGTGGTTGCTCCTGTCGTTGCTCTCCTGGAGCGCTGCAGCAGAAATTTCTAGTTATTATTTTTACTGTGGAAAAGTTACATTTTATATCTTTACAAATTATTATTATTAATAATAATAATAATAAATATAAATATAGCTTCTTTAATGTAACATTTTAGTTAACCAGCATTTTGTTTATCATTACGTTATTAAGAAGCTGGAAACAGAAACGATGAGTTCAATAATCAAAATAATTCTGGGTTAAATGTTCATCTTGTCGTTGAGGTGTATTGACCTTTGAGTTTCTTCTGCAGGGCAGAGTTCTCTGCCTGCAGGCGGAGCAGTTCTCCGTCTACAGGACTGGAGGTCTGGCTGGCTGGGGGGCCGGATGCTGAGGCCGATCCTCCCGTCTTCAGGTCCTGGTTCTCATGTTCCAGCTGCTCGATCTGCGTACACAGCTGGAAACAAAGGGGGTGGTTTTCAGATATGATAGTAGCTCACATTAGTCCAGAGACCAGACCAGACTATGTGGAGGAACCAGAGACTGTGCTGTATTTATGTCTAGCTAACCTTATTTGGAGTGTTGATGGAGCAGCTACAATGTTAGCGTAGCCTAGCAACCATCAACCAGACTCCATTCAGAAAACCAGCGTTTTAAAAGTAGTTATCTTTTGTTCTTGCAGACAAACCTAACAAAGCATGACTTCCATCATCCTGTTGTCCTGAATGCTTCCTGTGAGCTGCTGATGGAGCAGTGAGGTTGCCAAGGCGACGCGGCGTGAGATACTCCAAAGAAATAGATTACTACAAGTATCCGTTACCTTGGAGAGTTCGGTCATCAGCGTGCTGTTCTGCAGCCGGAAGTCTTCCTCCTGACTGTGAAGTTTCCCCTGAAGCATCTCATTCTCACTCAGCAACGCTTCCACCTCCTGAACACACAAACAGCTGATCACTAAATAATAATGATAAATACTTAATAAATAACGAATTCTCGCAGTTCAATCATCTCACACAACATACTCTGTTAATGCTGCTGCAAAATAAAATC
Organism: Chelidonichthys spinosus; assembly: GCA_029853015.1. Taxonomy (NCBI): domain Eukaryota; kingdom Metazoa; phylum Chordata; class Actinopteri; order Perciformes; family Triglidae; genus Chelidonichthys; species Chelidonichthys spinosus. Next base: position 4,679,806 of record CM056829.1, on the reverse strand, counting down.
ATATGATAAAGCTGAGAGAATTTATAAAGACATCAGGATTTCAGCGTAAAAATAAAATCTAGATACAACAATTATAAAATATAAATTATAAGAAGGAAACCTCACCTGAGCTTTCTTGCTCTTATTCAAAGCCTAAGAAGAAAAAACAATATTTAAATAATGAAAATAAACAGCAGAAGTGATGAATAGGAGTTAAATCTGGTGAGTGATGAAATCAGAGAAACGGTGATTGCAAGAGTTAATTTGTTTATTAAAAGAATATAAAACATTGTCCGTTTTTTTGTTCAGTAAACAGTAATAATATAAGTAAATATTTTCTTATAATAAAAGTATTGTTTACCTTCTGCGCTTTGACAAAATCTCTTTCCAAAACCAGGTTCTTCTGACGGACGGCATTCAGCTCTGAAACACCACAATATCATCATGGATCAATTATTCGTATTTACCATTCAATAATCATGATGTCACCGTATTTAAACTCTTCTCAGTGTAACTTGACTAAATCAGCTTTTTGACTCATAAATTATGTAAAATACAAGTCAATTATTCACGTGGTGAAGAAAACAAGCTGACGCCTCGTCAAATCAAACAGTTCAACAAAACTATTCTGTTGGACTGTAGCTGGACCTGTCAATCAGCAGGTAAGCCCCGCCCCCTAAAGCATCCCCTGCTTTCTGGTCTGGTGGACTCTTAATGGACCATAATGTACTAAATGAACATCATGCTGGATTGAAGAAGACCTGAAACTTGAGATTGAGACCATAAACTCATGTTTAAAATTCTGACGGCGTATCAGGGACACTGTAAAAAAAAGAAATCGTCATCTTCAGAAAACAGAGAGGCCTTTTACCCGCTGAGTTCTTCCTGAGGTCATCAGAAAGCTGGTAGTTCTGAGTCCGAAGCTCCAACAGCTGAGCCTGTACACACAAAAACCACACACACAATGCATCAATCTAGTTACAGGGTTCCTCCACCTTCTCCAGAGTCAAACTCAAGCACTTTTCAAGCATTTCAAGGTCCATTTCTATGCTTTTCCAGCACCTTCCAGCTGAGCTAAACTACATATTTGTATCAATACAATCCTCAGTATTCAGTCTCCTCACATTAAATGAGATGTTATTGTCCTATAAACAACCAGCATGATGTCATCACATAGAACAGACATTTCAAGCACATTCAAGCACTTTATTCTAAATCCAAGTACTTTTCAAACCTTGAAAACACACACTAAAATGCAAGGGTTTTCATGGATTTCCAGCAGCCGTACCAAACATGTACATTGAATCCAGAATCATCAGATGTAAAACATTTTACTGCACAATCAATGTTAATTACGGTTGTTGATAACTACATTTATGTACTTTTACTTCAGGCAGGTTTTGAACGTCCTTCCTCAGTTAGTACTTTTACTGCTGTACAACACCTGAATACTTCCTCCTCCTCTGCAGCAGACAGTGTGATATAAGTACTTTTTCTGCAGTACAACACCTGAATCCTTCCTCAGTATGGTATTAGTACTTTAACTGCAGTACAACACCTGAATCCTTCCTCAGTATGGTATTAGTACTTTAACTGCAGTACAACACCTGAATCCTTCCTCAGTATGGTATTAGTACTTTAACTGCAGTACAACACCTGAATACTTTACCCAACTAAAAGACAAACATCGACGTGTGCACACACAACAACAGCATCTAAGTGTGTGTGTGTGTGTGTGTGTGTGTGTGTGTGTGTGTGTGTGTGTGTGTGTGTCTGTCTGTTAGCTCGTGACTCCGTCCCGTGGATGCTAGTTGTTAGCTCACAGATGAAAATAAGGGAGTTAGCTTCAAGAAAACAGTTAGCTGAATTAAGCTAACTGTGCTAGCCATGACCTGTCAATCACAATAACACGTCTAATGAGTTAATGATCCACCGGATCGATACGTCAGCTCGGACCGACGTCACATTACTTAAACTAATAAAACGTCAGCACCAACACAGTTCTCTGCGGAGCTAACGCCGGACACCGTTAACTGCTAAACGCGGCTAACGGGTTAGCATGAGCGAGCTAACGCCCACCCCCCCCTGACAGTGATGCTCCACACCTGGTGGAGCCTCTCGACAGGTGCTGTGTTCACGCCACACCTGTCCTGCCGTCGTATCTCACCTGCATCCGGTGGAACTCCTCCTCGGACAGAGCCTGCGACATGGCCATGTTTACCTGAGCGGCTAGCTAGCAGGCTAACGCTAGCGGAGGAGGAGACGGAGACGGGGGAGGAGGAGACGTCACAGAGGAGGCGACGTCACAGAGGTCTCACTCCGACTCTGTTTGCCGGAACCAGGACTCAACGACGGGTTTAAGCTGCAGAGGTGGAGGAAGTATTCAGGCGTACTGCAGTAAAAGTACTAATACCACACTGAGGAAGCATTCAGGTGTTCTAGTGCAGTACAAGTACTAATACCACACTGAGGAAGTATTCAGGTGTTGTAGTGCAGTAAAAGTACTAATACCACAATGAGGAAGTATTCAGGTGTTGTACTGCAATAAACATACTAATACCACACTGTCTGTCTGCTGCAAAGGTGGAGGAAGTATTCAGGTGTTGTACTGCAGAAAAAGTACTAATTCCATACTGAGGAAGTATTCAGGTGTTGTACTGCAGTAAAAGTACTAATACCACACTGTCTGCTGCAGAGGTGGAGGAAGTATTCAGGTGTTGTACTGCAGTAAACGTACTAATACCACACTGTCTGTCTGCTGCAGAGGTGGAGGAAGTATTCAGGTGTTGTACTGCAGAAAAAGTACTAATATCACACTGAGGAAGTATTCAGGTGTTGTAGTGCAGTAAAAGTATACCACACTGTCTGCTGCAGAGGTGGAGGAAGTATTCATTGCTGGTGAGAATGTTTTGTTGTGTTCAGATGGAGCTGCAGTTCCTCACGTCGCCACTGGAGGTCGATGTTGTTCTTGTTAGTGAAACTGACTGATGGACTCAACAGCATCATCAGGTAATTTACTGTAGTATAAGTATGTCAGAATCATCAGCAGAGGTGGGGTTCTTCAGTAATATTTTTCAGGTATCTGTACTTTACTTTAGTATTTATTTTCCTACATGTTAACATTAATATCCATACTTTCTAAACATGCTTGTTACTTTAGTTTTAATGCATTTGAGGAGGATTATTTATACATTTTTTGTATTAATAAGCTGAGAGATTCAGTTAGTCTGAAGTAATAAAACCAGCCAGTAGAACTGTACTTCTAATACCACACTGTCTGTCTGCTGCAGAGGTAAAGGAAGTATTCAGGTGTTGTACTGCAGTAAAAGTACTAATACCACACTGCCTGTCTGCTGCAGAGGTGGAGGAAGATGAATATACTTTTACTTTCGACTTTGAGTACATTTCAGAGCTTGTACTTTTACTTTAGTACTTAGTACTTTAGTACTTTAGTAAAGCAGTACTTAGAGAACATACAGTTGTATTATAACTGATTGGAATGACATCATCTGTTTGAGCGGATGTTTGAAGACAATAAAGTTATGAAAGAGTTCTTTATTTGAACAAGTGGGGAAAAAAACCTTTGTAGCCAATCAACGCTTCAGGATTTATGAGGTTTGTTATCAGGATACTATCAGGTCTCACACACACACACACACACACACACACACACACACACACACACACACACACATACACACACAGACACACACACAGACACACACAGATACAATTTACAATACTTAGGTGAAAGTTTTGAGGTACTTCACACATTATACCTATAATATAATATATTATATATTATTATTATATATATTAATCTGCATACTTTTAGTTTTTGATACTTGAAGTACATTGTGATGCTGATACTTTTGTACCTTAAAGCTTCTCTACATTGAATTCTGAGTATTTCTGTTCTCAACATGACGACGGCTGAGCCGGCGGCTAGCAGCTGGACCAAGCGGGGCCAATCAGCATCCTGCGAGGACCTACTGGCAGCTAGGGGCGGGGCTTAGGTGTGTGTGAGAGACACAGAGAGGCAGTTGAAATTAGGGTGAACAGTTTGTTCACCCTAATTTCATCTTTAACTCCCTCACTCCAAATGTATGACAAATAGTTCATCCAACCCCCGTGCTAGGATATTATGCAGGCGCTGCCCTTTAACTAACAGTTTCAAGTGACGGCAATTCAGGTTAAAAACTATTAGCTAACTCATTATAAAACTTGTAGTTCTTCTTGTTAAAAAAAAGATGCTCAACTTACTCAAAGGCGCCCCCTTGTGGCAGAAACTGCAGCTATCAAGCAGGAAAAACAGCAGAGAATAATAAATTGCCAACATTGCAGCTCAGATTAAGAAAACAATGTCAAAAATTAAATTACAAAAAAACATGTGAACTAAATAGAAATTACAAAAAACCCAAATGGAGCTGATTTTCTAGTCTTCAGGGGTTCAGTATCTTGCCCGAAGACGCCTCGGCACGCAGACTGAAGGAGCCGGGACTCGAACCACCGATGCTCCGTCCATTGTTTTCACTCATAAGGAAAGTTTTTCCTCCCCGCCAGTAAAAACGCTGACTCATGGCTGAATAATGAGATTTACATTGAGAACACAAACACTCAAACATTCGGAAGGCTTCCGACGAGGACGTTAACGGTGAGCAACGTATCGTCTTCCATGTGAGCCGACGCCATGTGAGCTGATCCCGCCAACACACGGCTGAACGCCGGAACACGGATTTTCAGAGGATTAACTTTAATATCACTAATGCCTTCTGCTCTTCACAGCATGACAATGAACTGCTGACTCATGTTAAAAGGGAGCGCTCCTCATCTGGAGGCGTATCGGGATGTGCAGCGACCTGCCTGAGTTGCCGTCAGCGTCGAGAGCAGAGGACTGTCATTACAGCTGCAGCTAATGATTATTTCTAACCCGTGGACTGTTTTACTCGATTGGTCAATTAGACGTTAAATGTCGGAAAAATCATTTTGTTTGTTTGTCTGTTGAGCTTAAATGTGTCAATAAAGTTAACTTGACTTGCATTAAAATGTAAAATCCACCACTTCACAGAAGGTAAGTAAGCAGTAGAATATATACCTATAGTACTAGTACATGATGTATAGTACTAGTACATGGTGTGTCACATGACCCAAAGAGTTATCAAGCAGGAACGAGTTGGTATTTGATTGGCCAACGCCCAAAACACCACCTCAATGAATCACTCGCGTGTCAATCGACAGGTGTTACGAGTGTTTCAGGTGCTGCAGCACCTCCGTTACTGTCGGCCAATCAGGTGAGTCGACAGGCTGGATACGGACATGGCGTTCAGCTCCATCCTCCCGTCTCCTGCAGCGCTATATAAGGTCGTCTGTCTCTCGCAATGGGAAGACCTGGAGGACAACAGGGGTCAGCTCCCACACACACACACACACACACACACACACCTTATATGGGGGAGAAAGTCAGTGGAAAATGTCGGTGTGAAACAGCAGAGCATGAAATTCCTCCTTTCTCCTTAAATCCAGACTAAACCTCTGTGAGCCGAGTCATGTTTGGTTTGGAGGGAATAGAGATGAGCTGAGTCATGTTTGGTTTGGAGGGAATCATGATGAGCCGAGTCATGTTTGGTTTGGAGGGAACGGAGATGAGCTGAGTCATGTTTGGTTGGGAGGGAATGGAGATGAGCTGAGTCATTTTGGTTTGGATGGAATGGAGATGAGCGGAGTCATTTTGGTTTGGAGGGAATCATGAGAAGCTGAGTCATGTTTGTTTCGGATGGAATGGAGATGAGCCGAGTCATGTTTGGTTTGGAGGGAATGGAGATGAGCTGAGTCATGTTTGGTTGGGAGGGAATGGAGATGAGCCGAGTCATGTTTGGTTTGGAGGGAATGGAGATGAGCTGAGTCATTTTGGTTTGGATGGAATGGAGATGAGCCGAGTGATTTTGGTTTGGAGGGAATCATGAAGAGCTGAGTAATGTTTGGTTCGGATGGAATGGAGATGAGCTGAGTCATGTTGGGTTTGGAGGAAATGGAGATGAACTGAGTCATGTTTGGTTTGGTGAGAATCATGATGAGCCGAGTCATATTTGGTTTGGAGAGAATCGAGATGAGCTGAGTCATGTTTGGTTTGGAGGGGATGGAGATGAACTGAGTCATGTTTGGTTTGGAGGGAATGGAGATGAACTGAGTCATGTTTGGTTTGGAGGGATTAGAGATGAGCTGAGTCATGTTTGGTATGGAGGGAATCATGATGAGCCGAGTCATGTTTGGTTTGGAGGTAATCAGGATGAGCCAAGTCATGTTTGGTTTGGAGGGGATGGAGATGAGCTGAGTCATGTTTGGGTGGAGGGAGTCATGATGAGCCGAGTCATGTTTGGTTCAGAAGGAATGGAGATGAGCTGAGTCATGTTTGGTTTGGAGGGATTGGAGATGAGCGAGTCATGTTTGGTTTGGAGGGATTCGAGATGAGCTGAGTCATGTTTGGGTGGAGGGAGTCATGATGAGCCGAGTCATGTTTGGTTCAGAAGGAATGGAGATGAGCTGAGTCACGTTTGGTTTGGAGGGATTGGAGATGAGCGAGTCATGTTTGGTTTGGAGGGATTGGAGATGAGCTGAGTCATGTTTGGGTGGAGGGAGTCATGATGAGCCGAGTCATGTTTGGTTCAGAAGGAATGGAGATGAGCTGAGTCACGTTTGGTTTGGAGGGATTGGAGATGAGCTGAGTCACGTTTGGTTTGGAGGGATTGGAGATGAGCCAAGTCATGTTTGGTTTGGAGGGATTGGAGATGAGCCAAGTCATGTTTGGTTTGGAGGGAGTCATGATGAGCCGAGTCATGTTTGGTTTGGAGGGGATGGAGATGAGCTGAAGGATAAAACGCTGTCTGGACTCGTCTGCTCACAATCAGGACTGTGAGTCACACAAACAACACATGGAAACGCATCTTGTGTGAACGACATAAAATAAAACACAGTGAAGATAATCATTTTATTTACTTTTAATTGATCTTGAAATACTTTGCTTACAATTTTATTTATCCTACATCAACCCTGACAACTGCATGGTCTTAGAATTTTACTGTAGTTAGAGGTTTTTTTTTTGTATATACGTGCCATATAAATTAAATGTAGCCTATTTAATATATGTGTTAGTATTTTACTTACATCGTCCCAGTTAGCCGACCTCGTCTTTAACCTCCAGAGAAGTTTGTGTTTTCCACTTCAGACGAAAATCTCGCCTCTTCTCCCTTTTTAGACAGCTGTCATTTCTAAATCCGTCCTCTGAGCGTCCAGCAGCCCGTCGGCCTCCATCGCTTCAAAAGGTAGACACATCTGTGTCATACGCACACACACACACACACACACACACACACACACACACACACACACACACACATATATATATATATATATCAGCCATGCAGGATGGGGATAGGTTAATTGATGACTCTAAATTGCCCGTAGGTGTGAATGTGAGTGTGAATGGTTGTCTGTCTCTACATGTTGGCCCTGTGATAGACTGGTGTCCTGTCCAGGGTGTACCCTGCCTTCACCCAATGACAGCTGTGATTGGCTCCAGCCCCCCCCCCCCCCCCCCTTTGAACTCTCGTCAGCTTGATCCACTTTTGGCAACATTACATTGACAACAGCTATCAACCCAAACCTTGGACCAAGTGTTCGCTCTAAAACGTAGTGATGTATGTGCCTACGTCCCCTCAATGTCCCCGTGTTATTCGTGTCCCCACGAGGCAGGTAAAACAAACGTCTCACACACAGTGAGGTCCACATTTGTTCCTGACGTCCAGCGGAAGTTTTACGCCTTTCCAGAACAGGCCTATTCTCTCCATCACCATGGAGACCACAGGAACTCTGACTGGCCACCGTCACCATGGACAACCCCCCCCCACACACACACACACACACACACACACAATATATATATATATATCATAATGGACAGGCCAGGGGGAGAGACTAGACTACTAATTGGGAAGATTGTTGTCTTCTAGTAGTCTCGTTACTCGCTCAGGTCTCGGTGTTACGGTGCTGACCGGATGGAGGCCAATGTTTGAGGCATCTCATTGGACGATTTGGACAGACGCCTACCAGCCAATCAGGGACAAATATTTCTTTGGCCGTGAGGTGAACGTGTTTATCGTCCTTCAAGTTCAAAAAGCTGATTTACTCTTGCTGAAAGCGCTGCGATCTCTCCACCCTGTGTGTGTGTGTGTGAGTGTGTGTGTCTGTGTGTCTGAGTATGGAGACCAGTGAAACCACCACCGGTCTGTTAACCAACCTGCTGCTTTAAAAACTAAAGCAGGAAGTCCAGACAACATGACACACGTACTCCACTGAAAGTAAAAGTATGATTATAAAGTGTGAAAATACTCCCCTGCAACTAAAAGTACAATTACAAAGTGTCAAAAGGCTCCACTGCAAGTAAAATTACTATTAGAAAGTGTGAAAATTCTCCACTGCAAGTAAAAGTACTATTACAAAGTGTGAAAATACTCCAGTGCAAGTAAAAGGACTATTAGAAAATGTGAAAAAACTCCCCTACAAGTAAAATTACTATTAGAAAGTGTGAAAATTATCCACTGCAAGTAGAAGTACGATAACAAAGTGTGAAAATACTCCACTGCAAGTAAAATTACTATTAGAAAGTGTGAAAATTCTCCACTGCAAGTAAAAGTACTATTACAAAGTGTGAAAATACTCCACTGCAAGTAGAAGTACTATTACAAAGTGTGAAAATACTCCAGTGCAAGTAAAAGTACTATTAGAAAGTGTGAAAAAACTCCCATACAAGTAAAATTACTATTAGAAAGTGTGAAAATTCTCCACTGCAAGTACAAGTACTATTACAAAGTGTGAAAATTCTCCACTGCAAGTAATAGTACTATTACAAAGTGTGAAAATACTCCACAGCAAGTAAAATTACTATTAGAAAGTGTGAAAATTCTCCACTGCAAGTAAAAGTACTATTACAAAGTGTGAAAATACTCCAGTGCAAGTAAAAGTACCATTAGAAAGTGTGAAAAAACTCCCCTACAAGTACAAGTACTATTACAAAGTGTGAAAATTCTCCACTGCAAGTAAAAGTACTATAACAAAGTGTAAAAATACTCCACTGCAAGTAAACGTACTATTAAAGGAAGTAACTAAAGCTGTCAGATGACAGTGAATGAATGTAGTGGAGTAAAGGTACGATAGTACCTCTGAGATGTGGTGGAGAGTAGGAAGTACTTTCTGACAGAAGATTTGCGGTTTACTTTGAAAAACCACAAACTTCCGTATTCATTGAGCCACTTCCTGTTTTGGAGGCCTGACGATGAGTTTGTGTTTCGATGATTTCCTGCATCGATGACACCTTTGTTTACGTTTTCTTCTTCTTCTTCTTCTTCTTCTTCTTTGGTTCACCTCCATGTCTTGGCGTTCTACAGCTGACCATCAGTGGAACATCGTGAACCTGCAAACAGGACTATGAAGGTCCGGTCCCAGTGAGTCCTGGACCCTCAGGGACAGATCCACCCCCTGGTATGAAGGGTGAATATGAGAGGCTGCAGCTATGACACACCTATGATGTCACCTGGATGACATCAGCGCTGTGTACAGCTGATACAGGTGGGGCGGTCCAGGTGAGCTCCATCAGGAAAACACAGGAATAATCAGCTTCAGGGTGAAACGCAGCGGTTCGTTTGTTTCTTCCGCCAACAGAAGGAGAACGACGAAGGAGAAGACGTTGAACTGCTGTCAGAGGTCACGTGACTCGCACAAAAGAAAATGGGGATTGCCGTTAGTTGTCATGGTGACATCACAGTCCAGTCGGGTGATGTCAAAGTGATGTCACAGCTCGCCAGGAAGAGAGGACGCAGCTCTGGAGACGGACATCTGCATAAGTAGCTAGGTAAGTAGTTAGCTAGACAGGTAGTAAGCTTAGTAGGTAGTTAGCTAAGTAGTTAGCTTAGTAGGTAGTTAGGTAGGTAGTTAGCTTAGTAGGTAGTTAGCTTAGTAGGTAGTCTGACCTTGTCATTTGCAAGTGCCTTCATCATTTCAAGTGTTAATTGTAAAAAAAGAAATATTCTTTTCAGGACTTGTATTGAAATGAGCACACATGTAGTAAGAAGGTGGCTCATTAGCATATTTAAACAAGACATTTTCACAACTCTTTTGTTTTACATCTGGAAATATGTCACTTAACTAGTTTGTTTTAGTCAGGTGGGGGGGGGGCGGGCGCGTGCCTCTTCGGCTTGCCAGTGCACGTCCGTTCTTGTCGTTGCAGGCTACGCGCGTGCACGCGCCAGTCCCTGTGGCGGGTTTTCTTTCTTGAAGCTGTCAGTCAGCCTTATCGCCACCTCCGCTCACTTCCTGGTTTCTCACACCGGAGTCTCGTACGCGCGCGCCCCTAACACACACACGGCGACAGAGGGAGGGAGCACACGCACACATACGCACGCGCGCGCTCCAGTCCAACCCGCAGTAGCTGTGCAGCAACAATCTGCGGCTTCTGGCAACTTTTTTAAAAAACGGCGAACTAACTTCTGACTCTCCTCCGGACTCCGGAGGTTTTTGTTTCTCCGGCCCGCTGCCATGCAGAACCCGGACCCGGCAGGGAGCGCGGGGAGGCGGACTCGCTGAGGACGGGAACCTGCAGGCTGGACCTAGACTTTCCTGGTCCTGGTTTTAGTCCTCCAGCTGTTGCACGTGAAGAAGGGACGTTTGGTTTCTGTTCTCCGTGGAGGTGGGGAGATAAAGGGGGCGATAAAGGGGGACGACAGCTCTCCCGGACCCGGACTCTCTACCTGAAGGCGTCTTCTTGCTGGATTTGGATTCGGCTGCAGGATGTCGGACTCTGCCTCCAGCTTCCTCCACATCGGGGATATCGTGTCCCTCTACGCCGAGGGCACCGTGAACGGCTTCATCAGCACCCTGGGGTGAGTTCACTGCCACCCACACACTGCACCCACAGTGTACTTACAAAAAAGTTCACACGCGCACACGCTTTTATTACACAACAAGGGGGACGGAAACATAAGACACAGATCTGTAAAACGTAACTTCAGTGTTCCCTGAACGCCTCATCCTGTACTTTATTGTCCTGGCCTCTTGAAGTCTAAAAGGCTCATTTACTATTACACACCTATCATTTAATTATTGATTATGTAAAATATGTATAACATGTAAAAAAAAAAAAAAAAAAAGTGTCAGTATTTAAAGGCATTTTTCAACATTTTAAAATGTGAATCATTTACTGTCAGGACTAAAAGCACTTTGTTTTTAAAGGTCCTTATAAATTACTTTCTTCTTCTTCTCTTCTTCTTATTATTATTATATCATTTATTCAAACAACATTAACTTAATTTGATAACTGATAATAATTGATGATTGATAGGGTTGGGGGCAAGAAATACTGTTAAACCATTTGGTAACAGTTGCTTCTTCAGTCCACCAGATGGCAGCTGATTGGGCCGAAACCGCGAAAATGACAATGTGATACCTGACTTGCTGCATCTGTTGTTTGAGGCCTGGAGGTCGGAGGTCGTTCATCAACAACCTCTACTAACACGTTACTTGTTTTTTTAGAGGGTTTAAATTCTCTACCTACGAGTCCGTCCTCTCACCATCACAGTCATAATAAATATTGCTTAAATATCAATATGAACCTTTAGGTAATATTTTACTAATATGCGTATATTTTATTTCAGCTGACCCGCTTGCAAACGACCCGAATATCATTAAAACATCTTTGTTTGACTCATCACTGTGGCTGATGTCAGTGATGATTCTGATTAAGTTGACACATTATCTAACCTCGTCGGAGGTTTTATCATAAAGCGAAGGAATAAAAATCTCCCTTCGATCTAAAAACGTAGTCGTCCTGACGTCATCTCAACTTTTAAACAGCTGTTTAGGACTTCATCACATGCACACAGATGTTTGCAGCTAAACGTGGACCTCCTTGTGTGCACGGGGTCTCCATGGAACCGGTGGTGTACACCCACACACCTGTTTGGTCCTCATCAGAGTTCCATTAAACTGGAACCAAACTGGTTCAGTTTGAAATCATATCAGTTCACCGAGAACGTCCTCCGGTTTTTAAGAGCTTGTCGACGACCGGGACCTGGTGGGACTGCTTACAAGTCTGGAAATTCTGGTGGGTCAGACAAGTCCTGGAATTTACTTCAGGGACCACACACACACACACACACACACACACACACACACACGCATAAAGACAGCAATGCTCCTCAGTTTACACCCATTAAGTGAACAATGGTAATTACAATAGGTGTGGTTGTTTAGATTATTAAAAACATTTGGTGTTCACCTGCTCTGCACGACCTGCCGCCATCTTGCCACCACACACACACACACACACACACACACACACACACACAGACACTGAGCCTGACCCGACTAGTCACTCATGTAGGTCGTTGCCTGTGAAGCTTCAGTTCAAACTGTAAAAGTTAATTTACTATAATTATTTATTCATTCATATTTTTGTAGTTAATAATAATAATCGAAACTGTAAGAACTCGATGACTTAACATCGTCCTTTTACAGTTTTAGCTTTTAACAGCTTTAGTTGTTAGCAGCAGCCTCCTGTCTCGGCTAAATAATGGAGCTAACGCTAACGTCCCCTGGAGATATGTAACGTTGCATTCAAGCTCCGTTCAGTAAAACCAACATGTTGGCGGAGGTGCATCGTACCGCTATTGTGATGTTTTCCAAGTGTTATCTTGTAAAATGTAGTTTTTTTGGTGAGAAACCGGAATGTCTACAGTCGTTACAGCTGATAATGTCATCCCGACCGACTAGCACCCATCCTCTGACCCCCCCGCAGATAAACAGTAAGCTCTGTCAGCACGTTGTTTGCTGTAGTTTGTACTGTTAGTGTAGCGTTAGCTCAGGCGTGGAGAGCAGTACTCATGGTACTTTCTGTGTAGTACTCCTGTCTGTGGTAACTTGTACACTAACTCTACTGCAGTAAGAGTTGTTGTTGTGTTTCGTACATAAAATATACACTCATATATATAAAATCTATACATATAGAATATACACTTATATATAGTCTTTACATATAGAATATACACTCATATAATCTATACATATAGAATATACACTCATATATAATCTATACATATAGAATACAGTACACGGTGGGAGGACATGACTATGATACAGTATGTGAAGGTATAAGTACAAGTTATGTACAGTATAGACAGCTATAGACATGATATGAATACAATGAATATACTACAGAGTACACATAGATACTCTATAGGTCAGTCTAGAGAGAGGCTAAGTCCTGTCCCTTGGTGACATCACATGAGTGAGTGAGTGAGTGTCTGTATCTGTCCTGGGGTAATTCCTCATTCTGCTCCAGAAAACTACAGAATATTCTGGGGGATCAGTTGTGTGGTTCTCAGAGGAACCCTATGAACATTTTGTGGTTTTCATCGAAGTGTCTCGACACCCAGAAGCTTGAGGTTTTGTATATATCTAATATAATATAATACAATATGTCCAAAAAACTGAAACATAGGCGAGCCAGCTCAGACTGAGTTTATATTATTATTTAATAGTAGGAAAACAACCTTTTTGTGGTCTAACCTGGTTCAAGAAAGTTACGGTGGAGAGTACAACCTTTAACACACTGAGAGAAAGTGGCAGCTATGTCTGGTTGTATGGCAGGAAAAGGAAGTGGTACCAAGTGTGTCCAGGAGAGATTTCCAGAGTGTGTGTCTGTGTGTGTGTGTGTGTGTGTGTTTCCTGTGCTCGTACACCCACTCACTTTGTGTTTGACTCGATCTTGACCTTTACAACGTCTCTGAACCCTGAGACTCCACGTGATAACTTTCACTCACTCTCATTGATCTCAATAGAGACAATAGGTTGTCATGTTTAGCCACACTAGCGTCACATGCTAACAGCTGTGATGGAGCAGATGTCACCGGGTCCAACACATCTGTCCACAGTGAGACAGCCTCTACATCTATAGGGGGGATTGCTTCCTGTGTCTAAATTTGCGGTACTCCAATAAAAAAACTTTTAAACTATCGGAAAGAATAGAAGAGCATCCTGATGTAACATCTACGGGCCGAAGAACCCAGAAACAAACTCAGAGGCAAGGCAGTAATTATTGTAATGTAATTTGTTTAACATGCTAAGAATGTTACCATGCTTAGTATCAGGTTGTTAGCATCCAGTAGCCGCCAGCATATAAATAATATTTTAAGAATGTTAGCATACTTAATGTCAGGTTAGCTGCTAACGTACACTTTATCCAGACACCTTTAGAACCAAACAAACATGAGCCTCGGCTGTACTGTGTTTATTTAGCATGCTAACACGCTTACTAGGATGGTGATCATGATAAACATTAACAGACAATGTGAATAATCCTGGACCTCCTCGAGCGCCGGACCGTGTCGGTCCTCCGCCCGTTTAATCAAACACAATGAAACTGACCGGCCCGAAGACGCAGCAATAAAACCACAAAGAGAACAGCTCGAACAGCAGCCTCTGGGATCCTGCCCTAAAGATTAATTGATTAATTTCGTAGGATTTCTATTCTCTAAACCACCGATATTTGTACATAGTGTCCAGACTAAAGGTTGTTGTTGTTTTTTTCTGGAACATTTTTATTTTATTGAATGATGATTCATTTACAGTTAACAATTTAGAGAACATAGAGTCATCTGCATAGAGAGAGAGAACATCCTCACCATTGGTGGAAACACAGAAAAATGGTAATGGACTCAGTGACACTGAGAGAGACTCTTGAATTCGAGGATCTGATGAAAACGAGAGAAACCTGAGTGGGTGAACCAGCTGGTTTCCTCACAGTCAAATTCTGTGGCGTCAAAACAAACATCATCTTCATCTTCTCTTCAGTGAAGCAGCATGTGACACAGCCGGTTTCTAGGCAACCACTGAACACTCAAATTTAAAAGTAATATGACTTTCTATCCTTTTTTTATTCCTGCTAGTCCAGTTTCTTTGAGCAGATCTGAACTCAGAAATCGCACTCTGCCAGGAAACAAACCAACCGAGCTGAGACTTCCGAGGGTCAGGGGGGTCTTGACCTCCTAGATTCGGGGAGGTCTAGACCTGCTAATGTAAGGGGTCTAGACCTACTAGAGTTGGAAAGGAGTTTGGGGGGTCTCGGGGCGCTCGCAGTCAATCCATGGAGCCTTTTGTTTGGGGCGAGAACGCAACCGACCCACAGAACGGATACGACTGCTGCCCTACCAAACCGTCGCAACAAATATTAACGTGAAAACCAATGAGTTCTTTCTTGACCAAACCGATGTTAATGAGATTCACGAGGTGTGACTGAGATGAAAGCAGTGACTCATTAACAGCCACAGTTAATATTAACATTGTGAGTGTGGTGAACTGATTGGGAGTCTGTGGTTCAGTCTGAGTGCGGATGGACAACAGCTGCACCTGTTCAAACTCATATTCAAATCGGTTTTACCTGCCGGAGAGCAAAACCACATCTCACAGACCACAAACAAATCATGACTGCTGCTGAGTTATTATTTGCCCTGAACTTTTAGATCGTTAGTCTCGGTCTCTCTCTTTGCAGTAGCTGACTTTTCTTTGTCTTGATCCACAATCAATAACTTCACTTTTTAAAAACTGGAAGGTAAAATTAGTATGATGTCGTGTTCACACCAAATGCAAAGCAGATTTTTTCCTCTTGTTACTCTGCAAGGTTTGACTGCAGGATCATTTGTTTTTATTCACATCACTCAAACTACAAGAGGAGGCTTAGAACCGGAGAGGAGGCGGAGCTTCCCTCCATGTAGACCCCACCCAGGTCTCCTCCATCACGGCTGAAATCTCCCCTATTGCTGCTTTGTTCACGTTGAAGTCCCAGATCCACCAGGAACCCAGACCCCATCCAGAGGTGGATTCACTGAATCTAGCAAGTGGGCTGGTTCACCACAGCTGGAGGAACCAGAATAAAGTATTGATCTGTGATTTAATATCAATAACCAGATGAAAAGGATGCTGAAATAACTTCATAATGATGGTGATCAGTAAAAAGTGCTGAGTCATGCTTTGTTAGCTCTGTCTGCCAAGACCACAAGATAACTACTTAAAAAAAAATCTGGTTGATGGGTTCTAGGCTAAGCTAACATTGTAGCTGCTCTATTTGACTTAGCTTGTGTGCTTGTTATCATCATGCAGATGCTGTGATTGTGATTCATGGTTTGCCCAGATCCAATTTAAACACTTTGGTGAAGTCATCTTGACGTTTAACTCGATCTGTTTTAGCCTTTGAAGTGGAATGAACAGACTTTTAGAGAGAGAGAGGCAAAGAAGACAAAGCTGTTAACGAGACGTTTGACGGATCCCGACCTGAATGCCATGATGTGATTTGTGGTGTCGGGTTCTGACGGTGAGAAACCGCAGGCTGAACGCCGCGTGAGTCACCGAGTCAACATACCTGAGCATGACTGACGGCGCCGTGAATGCAGCAATCAGCAGCACAGACCTGGGACTCACCTGGGCGCCACACAAAGGAGCTGCTGCAGCGATGGCGGACCACGTGGGCGGTCGCCGGCGTCGCACTTCCATAGAAAACATGAAAGAAACACAAGTGGGACGGAGGGAAAACTGAATGGAAAGAGAAAGAGAAGAGTTGGAAGATTCAAATGTGAAATGTGCTCATGCAAAACAACATTTTATTGCGAAATAGACGATGAAATGTAGGCTACTTCAAAATAAAAGTCCATATTTTGCTCTCTTGCTGTGAGACCATAAATCCTTCTTTTCATGCAGCGAGCAGACGGCAGGATTACCCATCCATTCACACACACTTCAACTCCTTTGAGCAGGACGCCAGCTCTGTGTGTGTGTGTGTGTGTGTGTGTGTGTGTGTGTGTCTCACTATTGAACTTCACTGGTGGTTCACTTCCTTCCTTCTCATCTTTATGTCTTGTCTCTCTCTGACAGCTGTAGTTTGGTTCATTCTCTATAAATACTAAAGCACGAGTGAACATCACGTCTCGTTTATCATGTTCTCTAACCTCTTGTTATTAAAGTTAGTTATTTAGGTTTAGCTAGTTATTTAAATTACAGACAAATAAGTGAAGGTTTACTTTAGAACTCCTGGTCAAACTCCTTGTCAAAGTCCTGTATGATTAAACATCCTCAATATGAGGAATATATTTAAGAAAAAACATAATCTGGAAACAAACACGTTTCACTTGTAATTCACGATTGAGACTATTTCACAAGATTATTATCTGATTGACCGGCAAATGATCTAAGACGTTTCTTCTTCTGTGGTTCCGGTCTGCAGGTTGGTAGATGATCGCTGTGTGGTGGAACCGGCGGCCGGAGATCTGGAGAATCCTCCGAAGAAGTTCAGAGGTAGGACCGCGTCTGTTTCCTGGTTCCTAAAACTAATCTTTATATGAAAACATGTTCATGTGGAGGAACCTGTTATTATTAACTGATGATTAAATCTCCACTAAATAATCATTTTGAAATTTGGAACAGTTACTCGGAACTGGCTGCAGGACAAGAACCAGTCAAAACCAGTTTTATGACCTTGTTCACACATTGTTTTGTTTTTTATTAGAAACCTAAAATGTAAAACAGAAAACTTTTTCTATCCAGTAAAGAGAAGGTGTTCGTTTTTACACAAGCTTTTATTTTGAAGAGAAAGTACTTTTTAATATTTTCATCCACTCGGGTGTCAGACAGTTGGCACATAAACCCAAGACCACCAGGACCAGACCTGATTGGGGTCTGGAGGGGATCTGGACCCAGCTCCGTATACATGTCACGTTAAGTATTTATTATGTGGGTTCCCGGTTCAGAACCCAGGCTATAAAAACGTTGACGCCGATCCTCTTATTTAGTATATTTAGTATTTAGTTCACGCTGAAAAGGGAGCTGGACCTGAATCCTGGTTCAGGTCTTTGTTGAGAAGAACCAAATGGATTCATGAAAACCTCCAGAGTGCTGTATGAAATATAAATGATGTGTGAGTGATGGGAGTCCAGCTGCTGCCATCACACACACACACACACACACACACACCATCTGCTCCGTGTTTTAGTTTCAGCAGAAGTTGAACTAGTTTACAAGTGGATCACAGTGAATGACAGCTCCAACTTTACAGACAGACGGGTGAGGTAGCTCCGCCCCCTTTCGCCAGCCCACCTGGAGGTTATAATAATAATACAGGAATTCAACATCAGACAACAAAACACTGAAGCTTTTGTTTTGAAAAGTGTGAGGAAAGTTTAATCCCGTACTTTCAATGACTTTGATGCAGGGTTGTCATGGAGACGAAACCATTCTACCGACCTAAGGGTTGAGTTCACTCTCTTTCTGGAACGGAAATCTTTCAGGGTTAAAAAGTTCAGAGTTTCTCAGATTGGACCATGAAGAAACTGTTAAGAGAGAAAACATTGTTGTGTGTGTACGAGTTAAATGCTCATTTCCTGATTACACACAAGTGAATCATGTTTTCCTTACACACACACACACACACACACACACACACACACACAACATACATACATACAGTAGTGACCTTCTGATGTACTGGATCTGTTGGAGGAGAGTCAATATTGACCTCCCCCGCCGTCTCCTTTCACTCCAGCTCTATTTGCCCTCCTCCCTCTTCCTCTTCTCTTCTGTTGTCGTCGTTCTGTAACGATTCATTGATCTGCATCAATACATCGATACAGTGATCAACGAGCCGATAACGTCAATATATATATATATATATTATAAATCTAAATGCATCCACTTGGCTGGTTTCGTGTATTTCGTCTGTTTCAGACTGTCAAACAGAGAAACTCCATATTTGGTCGGGAGGAAGAAAATATGTCTTTAAGTCCTCAGGATGAAATTCTCAGAGATTAACGTCAGACGCTTCACCAGGTTGATGCTCTGATACCCAAAACAGCCAATTAGCTTCAGGTGCTGCTCTGCTGACCAATCAGCTCTCCGGAACTAATCACCGGTCATGTGACTCCACGTTGAGCAGAATACAGCAGAAAACATGAGATTGTACTTTTGTAATGTGTCGTTTTTTATCATCCTTATATTCTTATTGCATTTTCTTATTTGTGTTCATTGTTTGGATTTTTTTTAGTCGTTTCATCTTTTGGACTGTTTTTATCTTGTCTTACTATTTCTTTGATTTGTCTGTAAAATCACTTTATAAACTCTGTTTCTAGGACATGGAAAGGCCATTTCTACTGGTTGTTTTATTACAAGACTAACTGAATCTCACGTCAGAATGATAAAATAATCAATAATGCATTAAAACTCAAGTAACAAGCCTGTTTATGCAACATGAGGAGTAGAAAGTACAGATATTAGTTTTAATGTCGGGAAAGTCAAGTTGTCAGGGAAATAAACACTCAAGTAAAGATACAGATACCTGACCTGAATACTACTGAAGTACTCTAATGAAGTATTTGTACTTGGTTACTTCCCACCTCTGAAAGGTGATATGTGAATCAAGTTGTTATTATTGTTGGTGTTAGATAATATATAACATATATAATATAAGATAAGATGTTTCCACCAATTGGCTGTTTGTGTGTGTGTGTGTGTGTGTGTGTGTGTGTGTGACAGACTGTCTGTTTAAGGTGTGTCCTATGAGTCGTTACTCGGCCCAGAAACAGTTCTGGAAAGCCAAACAAGCCAAACATGAAAAGGACAAGATCGGCGACGTGGTTCTGCTGCAGAAGCTCCAGGTAAAACCAACGCTGACCAGACGATATATACGTTTCCACGACAACGGTCTCACTAACGAAACCCCACGTTTCCGTGGCGACCAGGTTTTGCTAGTTTACACGCCGAGCCCCCCCCTCCATAAACGCCGTTGTCGTGGAAACGAACAGCCAGAACATAAAACTACTTTTGTGTATTATGTTAATGTTGTCGTGGAAACGGCCTCTTAATCAATGAACAGATGAAAATAAAAAGATTGTTGTTAGTTGTTGTGGTGACGCGTGTGTGTGTGTGTGTGTGTGTGTTGCAGCATGCGTCCAATCTGGAGCAGAAGCAGAACGAGACAGAAAACAAGAAGGTGCACGGAGACGTGGTGAAGTACGGGACCGTCATCCAGGTGAGCTGCCGCCGCTAAACACGATAAATATTCAGGCGAACGTTTGGATCTTTGTACTCTCAACTCTATGCTGCCGGGCTGTGTCTCTCATCTGGAAATAATATTAAAACGTTTAAAAAATGTGTATAAAACAACAACATTCCCTTATAAAGCCAGTATATAATTTAGTAATATTTTATATTCTGATCATTGAGTAAAGTAAATAAATATAAAAATAAACAAATAAAATAAGTAAAATAAATATATATATAAAAAATAAAATAAGTTAAATAAATAAATATATGAATAAATAAATAAAGTTAAATAAATAAAATCAATAAATAAATACACAAATGAAATACTGGACTTTGTGTTTCCCTCTGAGATGTAGTGGAGTAAAAGTATATTATAATGTGGTACTCCAGGAGAAAGTACTCTGCACTGTGTTCGTCTCCTGCAGCGTTACCAGCAGGTCTCAGGGAGAAACTCTAGATTTGATGATATGATGAAACACTCGTCGATGTCTCAGTTTGATCTTCTCAATGAAATAACCGTTATTAGTCCTCCGGGGGACAGGGGGCGCTGTACCAGAATTACACAGCTTCATCAAGAGAAAGAACAAAGAGAACATTGAACTGAAGCTCAGCACTAAAGGGAACTGTGGTCCGTCACTCATCGCCATGGCAACATATGTCCTTTTGACTGCTGATAAATGTGTGATCATTTACCATTTACACACAGACACACACATACACACAGCATGTGTCGTTCTCTGTGTATCGACGTGTTCCTGTCTGTTAATATGTCAATATTGACCTCAGAGCTGAAGATCTGTCATCATCATCACACACACACACACAGACACACACACACACACACACACACACACACACACACACACACACACAGTGAATCTGGGTGTGGTTGCTGCTGAGTGAAACTGTGTCAGATTGTTAAGATAAATCTTGTTTCTGGAGAAAGGTGTGCTTGTGTGTGTGTGTTTGCATGTGTGCGGCATGTGTGTGTGTGTGTGTGTGTTTAAGGTGTGGAGAGGCTGACACACACTGCTGCAGATAAAACAGACTGTAGGTGATAAAGTCAGCTTATTTGTGGTCTCTTTTCCAGACACTCCTCCTCTCTCCTCCTCACTCCTCCTCACTCCTCACTCCTCTCGCCTCACTCCTCCTCCTCTCTCCTCACTCCTCCTCCTCTCTCCTCACTCCTCCTCACTCCTCTTCACTCCTCCTCCTCTTCGTTCTTCATCTACGTTCCTCCTCCTAGTTCCTCCTCTTTCTTCTTCCTCTTTGTTCCTCCTCCTCGTTGCTCCTTTTTGTTCCTCCACTTCCTCGTTCCTCCTCTTCCTCACTCCTCCTCGTTCATCCTCCTTGCTCCTCTTCCTCACTCCTCCTCACTTCTCCTCCTCGTTCCTCCTCTTCCTCATTCCTCCTCCTCCTTGTTCCTCCTCTTCCTCGTTCCTCCTCCTCGTTCCTACTCTTCCTCGTTCCTCCTCCTCGTTCCTCCTCCTCACTTCTCCTCCTTGTTCCTCGTCCCTCCTCTTCCTCGTTCCTCCTCCTCGCTCCTCCTCCTCGTTCCTCTTCCTCGCTCCTCCTCGTTCCTCCTCTTCCTCGTTCCTCCTCCTCGCTCCTCCTCCTCGTTCCTCTTCCTCGCTCCTCCTTGTTCCTCCTCCTCATCGTTCCTCCTCTTCCTCGTTCCTCCTCGCTCCTCCAGGTAGAAGAACCTGTTTGAGTGTTTGTTCAGACGTCCGACTGTTATAAGAAAGAGACAATGGATCGATGCTGGAGGAAAACATGGAGGTTATTAAACAGGATCAGGATCGACCGGACCGGAGTCACACTGAACTTAGTTCTGAGACTCTTAAACCAAACAAACAGGAGGCAACA
This sequence comes from Chelidonichthys spinosus, assembly GCA_029853015.1. Taxonomy (NCBI): domain Eukaryota; kingdom Metazoa; phylum Chordata; class Actinopteri; order Perciformes; family Triglidae; genus Chelidonichthys; species Chelidonichthys spinosus. The sequence continues at coordinate 4,657,831 of CM056829.1, read as the reverse complement.
GAGTGTTTAATGGGGACTACTTTCAGCGGTGGATGAATCCACATTTGGTGCTGTAGTGAGTGTTTGATGTGAATCAAATGAAGTTCAGTGTGTGTTGTTGGTGCTGAAGGAGCATCAGACTCACACATGACTTGGTATTCAGAGGAAACGTGATATGAAATATGGGGATGAAGCCCATCGAGGTGACGAGGTGATGAAGGGTCAAACATAATGATCTCACTGACACCATCACAACCTTCTCATTCTTTGATCTCATCATCTGACTGTTTTCCAGCAGAAGCTGTCTGACATTTCCAAGCTCATAATTGCCGTTGTGGTAAGTTGTCCAACCTGCGGGGAGCTAAGTTGCCCTGTTGTCTGTGTGCAGCTGCTCCACATGAAGAGCAACAAGTACCTGACGGTGAACAAGCGCCTGCCGGCTCTGCTGGAGAAGAACGCCATGCGGGTCACGCTGGACGGGACCGGCAATGAGGGCTCCTGGCTCTTCATCCAGCCCTTCTGGAAGCTCCGCGCCAACGGGGACAACGTGAGTCCTGCTGGTCTCCCTTTAGCGCCACCTTCAGTTCACCCTGCAACCTCCACGTTGAGCGCTCGTAGCTAACGCTGCTAACAAGCTAGCTAAGAAGCTGTGCACTGTCACATAAATCAAATATGGTATATATGTCTAGTTTAATATGGGGAAGATATAGTAGTAGTATTATTAGTAGTATTTGTGCCAGAAGCAGCAGCAGTAAACCTAGTACTAGTAGTGGTATTTGTACTGTAGTACAGGTAATAGTGTTACTTGTACTGTGGTACCAGTAGTACAGAGTGAGTATCTGCTGCTCTTGCAGGTGGTGGTGGGGGACAAGGTGATCCTGAACCCGGTGAACGCCGGTCAGCCACTTCACGCTTCAAACTACGAGCTGACTGACCATCCAGGCTGCAAGGAGGTGAGGCACAGCACCACTGAGACCAGTACTGAACGTGGTCCTGGTCCTGATGAGGACTAGTACCACACTGAATTCGCCCCCCCCCCCAAGTCAACAGCTCTGCCTCCCTCTGCAGGTGAACTCGGTGAACTGCAACACCAGCTGGAAGATCAACCTTTTCATGATGTTCAGTGACCACCGAGAGGAAGTCCTAAAAGGGGTGAGTGTACACACATTAGAAGTACTGAGTACTTCTTCATCAGTAATCAGGATGGATGGGTTTGCACTCATTGTACTCATGTAATCATTGTTTATTTGGAAGATCTGAATCACCAAAGCTTTATTCTTTAATATTTTAATCAAAGAAAACATTTTGGACCCAGAAATAAAATGTTCGAACAGTCCTTGAACGCCTCTCTGACTTCCTGTCTGTCTGACTTCCTGTCTGTCAGGGCGAGGTGGTGCGTTTGTTTCACGCCGAGCAGGAGAAGTTTTTGACCTGCGACGAGTACAAGAGCAAACTGCACGTGTTCCTCCGCACGACGCTGAGGCAGTCGGCCACTTCGGCGACGAGCTCCAACGCTCTGTGGGAGGTCGAGGTACACACACACATACACACACACACACTCACACACTGAAGTTGTAGTAAACTCTCGCTCTGTGCTGATTGGTCCTTCAGGTGGTCCATCATGACCCGTGTCGTGGGGGGGCGGGACACTGGAACAGCCTATATCGCTTCAAACACCTGGCCACTGGCAACTACCTGGCTGCTGAGGTAACCATGGCAACGCTATATATATATATATATATATATATATATATATATATATAAATATGTTATACAATAATAATATGTTTGATTTTGTTTTAGGAGAACCCGGTTTATAAAGGAGACAATGCAGAGCCGCCGCTGCCGGTGAGTCACAGTTCTATTTTATTTCATCACTTCACCGACGCCAGAGAGATTCACACCCCCGACCTTTGATCCCCCCTCACCTTTGACCCCTCTGTAGACGGACAGTCGTAGCAGCAAGCGCATCCACGGCGAGAGGATCAAGTACAAGCTGGTGGCGGTCGCCCACGGGAACGACATCGCCTCGCTGTTTGAGCTCGACCCGACCACGCTGCAGAAGACCGACTCCTTCGTGCCGCGGTAGGAACACATGGCTGCCGCCGCCGCTGCCACGCCTCTCACTTCCTGCTGAGACTTCACATTAAAGTCGAGAAGGGTTGAGTTAACATGAGTGTGTCGTGCTGCTTGTGACCTAAATACAGCAACAACCTTTATGCATGCTTTTATTGTGACATTTGTGCAGGAAGTCTCAACAGTAGATAATAGATAATACTATTTATTTTAAAAGAGAAACTCAAAGTAGCAGATTGGTAAGTACGTTGGTGTTGATCGTTATTTATTGTTTATAAATGATTTGTATTGAACAGACCGTGTGTCGGTTCTCTTCCAGGAACTCATATGTACGACTGAGACATCTGTGCACCAACACCTGGATCCAGAGCACCAACGTCCCCATCGACATAGACGAGGAGAGACCCATCAGACTCATGGTCAGTCTGGACCCACTGGTTGCTTAAAGCTGTCTGGGGTCCCCCAGAGGTCTCTGCTGTATTTATGTCTAGATGACCTTATTTGGAGTGTTGATGGAGCAGCTACAATGTTAGCATAGCCTAGCACCATCAACCAGACTCCCTTCAGAAAACCAGCGTTTTTATCAGTAGTTATCTTGTGGTCTTGCAGACAGACCTAACTAAGCATGACTTGACACTTTTTACTGATCACCACCATGATGGAGTTATTTCAGCATCCTTTTCATCTGGTGATTGATATTAAATCACAGATCAATACTTTATTCTGGTTCCTCCAGCTGTGGTGACCCAGCCCACATTCCATGCCATTTTTTTTACTTGTATATTTTATACTTACATTTTAGTAATCTAAAATGACTTATGTTTTATAAGTATTTTATACTTGTTTATATGAACTGGAGTTGCTGAAGTGTGTATTAACGTAACTCGTCCTACAGTTGGGAACGTGTCCCACTAAAGAGGACAAGGAGGCGTTTGCCATTGTCTCCGTTCCTGTGATGGAGATCAGAGATCTGGACTTTGCCAATGATGCCAGCGCCATGTTGAGCACCGTGGTGGACCAGTTCAGCCAGGGCTTTATCAGCCAGAATGACCGCCGGTACGACGCTCTGTGTGTGTGTGTGTGTGTGTGTGTGTGTGTGTGTGTGTGTGTGTGTGTCTAATTTAGAAACTCGTTTGATGTCTGAGAAAAGGTTAGATAGTTACAAAAGTTAAAAAAAAGCTATTAATATATAATCTTTAAAATAAATATCTTTAGATTGATTTTACTGTTGTATATATGTACATAAACTTACAGATGAGTCATCCTGTACACAATAATAAAAAAAAAGTGTTAAACTTTTGTCATGACCCTCTGCATTTATCTAAGAGGAGGGATGAATATTTCCTCAATTGTCTCCAATCCTAAAATCGGACTTCCAGGCTTCCTTTGAGCAGGGAGTGACAGAGAGATTCGTGGGAACGTGAATCAGAATCCTGAGTTAATATTCACTGTTTGACATGTTTCTGTCGGTCAGGTTTGCCATCAAGCTGCTGGAGGACGTGGTTTTCTTCGTGGCTGACGTGATCAACAGCGGTCAGCCGGTCCTGGACGTAGTCATGAGCAAAGCCAACCGAGAGAGACAGAAACTGATGAGAGAACAGAACATACTCAAACAGGTATGATTCCAAAACAACTCGGGTATTTAATAAAAGAAGAAGCTGGAAACTAGCAACTAACTAGCAAACACCTGATTGTGCCTTCAGATCTTCGGCATCCTGAAGGCTCCCTTTAAGGACCGGGGAGAAGGGGAGGGGCCTCTGCTGCGTTTGGAGGAGCTGGCGGACCAGAAGAACTCTCCCTACCAGTACATGTTCAGACTCTGCTACAGAGTCCTCCGACACTCCCAGGAGGACTACCGCAAGAACCAGGTGAGGAGGAAGATGATGATGATGATGATTTTTGTCAACTGTCAAATCTACCCTGAGTGTGTTCAGTTCAATTAGCTTTCCTGTAAGAAACGGTGTACCTCAGGTTTCTATCCTGGGACCTTTTCTCTTTGCTGTTTACGTGAATAAACTTTGTGAGTTATCCGACAACTTTTCGGGGGCTCGTACTCTGTTCAATTTCCTTGTTCAATTACCCCCCCCCAATCCTCCAGGAGCACATAGCGAAGCAGTTTGGTGTGATGCAGAGTCAGATCGGTTATGACATCCTAGCTGAGGACACCATCACTGCTCTGCTGCACAACAACCGCAAACTGCTGGAGAAACACATCACCAAGACGGAGGTGGAGACCTTCGTCAGCCTGGTCCGCAAGAACCGAGAGCCCAGGTCCACATGAAGGCGGGAAGCGGGCACTCAGTGTGTTGTTGTTGGTGTTAGGGTTTAGGGTAGTATATCATTCTTATCTTGTGTTTGCAGGTTTCTGGATTACCTGTCGGACCTGTGTGTGTCCAACAACGTTGCCATCCCCGTCACTCAGGAGCTCATCTGTAAATGTGTGCTTGACCCTAAAAACCAGGACATTCTTATCAAGACAGAGTAAGTAGGGAGGGAGGGATGACCTTCAACCCCTCAATAACTCATAATAAATTCTGCATCAGCTAAGGCCTACTCTTACGAGGTTAACATTCATTTCCATCAGTTCATGAAATACTGTAGTCCATCCATCCATTTTCTACCGCTTATCCTGTATTCAGGGTCGCGGGGGGGCTGGAGCCGATCCCAGCTATCATTGGGCGAAGGCAGGGTACACCCTGGACAGGTCCCCAGTCTATCACAGGGCCGACATGTAGAGACAGACAACCATTCACACTCACATTCACATCAACCTGCAATTTGGAGTCATCAATGAACCTTGTGACGGCTTGTGACATTCCAGTGAATTGGGGAACTAAAAAGCATTTTAACCATTGCAAAACAAACAAAAAAAATAATAAAAAGGACGTGTCAGTTTTCTTCATAATCAAAGCAATCCAGTGAACAGCAGTCTGTACAATTAAATCACAGGAGATAATCATGGCTGTAATAATAATGTAATAATTACCAGGGTGGGGATGAAAATCACTAACCTGGTCAGGTAATGTTAAAATCCCACCTCCCATTGAGAAATAATTATTCATATTCAGTATTCATTACACTGTATACCAGTAGTTTTGTCTATACTTTAAAGTGAGTTTTACACCAAAAATACTCAGTCAACCAACATCACTAAATTTTTGCTTTTGTTCCATCCAGACGTCGCGTCCCCAAAGATGCACCCCCTGGTGGCGGTCAGGGTGAATACATGGATGACTACGGCGAGGAGGACGAGGTAAATCTCTGTTTATTTGTCCTTTTGGTCGATATATTTTTTCCATCACTTAACTGACTTAACTTCAGCTTTACCAAATGAAGCTGGGCATTGTCATCTCGGTTATTCTTGTCTCTTCCTGCAGGTGTGGCTGGTGTGGACGGACAAGACTAATGAGAAACAGGAGAAGAGCATCAGACAGTTGGCTCAGGAGGCAAGACAAGGAAATGCTCATGATGAGAACGTCCTCACCTACTACAGGTAGACACGCCCGAAGGTCTCATTCACAGGAGATTTCATGAAAATCACAGCATTTCAATATATTGTAAGTTAACACAAGAATGGCAATAGAAGAAAGCACATGGAGCATGTCTGTGTTTGCCCTTAGATACCAGCTGAAGCTTTTTGCCCGAATGTGTCTGGACCGCCAGTATCTGGCCATTGATGAGATCTCCAAACAGCTGGACGTGGAGCTCATCTTCTTGTGCATGATGGATGAGACACTACCTTTTGACCTCCGGGCCTCCTTCTGTCGCCTCATGCTCCACGCCCACGTAGATCGAGACCCTCAAGAACTAGTGACACCTGTAAAGTTTGCCCGCCTCTGGACCGAGATCCCCACCTCCATCACCATCAAAGAGTAGGTAGATTTTACTTCTCGAGCATGTGTTATGTGTGTCATGTGTAGGCTACTTAAGGTGATCTTTTCTTTCTGAGTATAGGTTCACAGTGGGTAGCCTATTAATAGTGTTACATGTCTGTAGCTCTCATTCATGGAGCAGTCCACAGTGTGCTTGTGGCCCCCAGATATGTTGGGCAATTATCAGAATTTTAAAATTAGACAAAATAGAGCGTCAGACTTTTAATCTGAGGGTCCAGGGTTCAAGTCACTGTCCAGAAGTAAGGTTAATTTGCAAATAAGCATCAACCCCCTCTGAGATAAATTACAAACATCATGACAAACTTAGTCTTTACCCCCCACATTTAGTTTTGAGCTTTCCAGAGGGTTCAATTTGGGAAGCCTGGATAGCTCATAAGGTAGAACATCAGACGTTTAATCTCAGGGTCCAGTGTTCAAGTCCTGTTAATGCGTAAAGTTAATTGGCAAATCAGAATCAAGCCTCCCCCTACGTAAGAGCTGATCATAATGACAAATATTTAGTTTTTTTCCCCCAATTCAAGCTTTGAGCTTTCCTCCCATTCCAGAGGGTTCACTCGGTCCCTGTTCAGGCGTGAGTTTCCTTGGCAAGGCAACATCTACCCCTCATAAGAGGCCATTGCCAATGGTCATGACAAATGTATTGTCATTTCCCCTCATATCGAGCTTCAAGTTTTCCTCTCATTCCAGGGGGTTCACTTATCACACGTTTAATCTGGGGGTCCGGGGTTCAGGTCTTTGTTCAGGGGTAAGGTTCATTGGCAAGGCAGTATCTACTAGGGCTGGGTATCGGTACTCAATACCTTTCAGGTATCGACCGAAACAACCCGGTACCAAGTAGTATCAAAACTGCGCCTGTCAAACGATACCTGCATTCAGTTCTTTTTGTACCCAGATCAAGAAAAAAATTACTGTTTCTATGGTTTTGCTTGCAGACAATCACCGCAAGCGTTCTTCGATTCGATGCGCCGTGTGATTGGTCAATGGTCCACCACCACATCGACAATAATTGTATGGCAGTAACCCCTCCCCTCTGTGCTGTCCTCTATCCTCTATCCTCCCATCTCCCTCTTATTGTACGAAAATAGTTCGGCGAAATGTGTTTCTGAAAAAATTTTAGGCTAGAAATAAACTATGTAGTTGCTGAATCTGTTTTATTTTAGATCGACAACGCTCTGTTTGGCATAACACGGCTTCTTACATAGACAATGAATGGGAACATTCCCTCCGCTATGAACGGCAGGACGCCGTTGAGTTTCCCGGTGTGTCCGGGACTTCCACAACATGTATTTGCAGTAATGGTGTTTATTACGGCCAAGAATGATGAAACATTATCGGTGTAAATGCAGCGGGTGCCGGTTGGATTTAGTTTTAGCTTCTGTAGCTAAGTTGAAAAAAGTATCGAATGAAGTACTCGAGTGGTATCGCTATCGTTTGAAGGGAGCTGGTATCGGTACTGGTATCGAACATTTTTGAACGATACCCAGCCCTAGTATCTACCCTTTTAACAAACATTTAGTATCCCCCCCCCCTCGAGCTTCCAGCTTTCTTCACATTCCAAAGGGCTGACCTAGAGAAGTTCAAGTCCCTGTTCAGGCGTGAGCTTCGTTGGAAAATAACCATCAAGCCCTCATCTGAGGCCGCTACCAATGGTCATGACTAAGATTTAGTCTTCTCCTCCCATATCAAGCTTCAACCTTTCCTCTCATTCCTTAGAGCTCTCCTAGAGAAGCCTGGATTGTTCAGACGGTAGAGCATCAGACTTTTAATCTGAGGGTCCAGGGTTCAAGTCCTTGTTCAGGCGTGAGGTTCATTGGAAAATAACCATCAAGCCCTCATCTGAGACCACTGCCAATACCAATGGTCATGATAAAGATTTGCTCGTCTCCTCCCTTATCAAGCTTCAACCTTTCCTCTCCTTCCTTAGGACTCACCTAGAGAAGCCTGGATAGCTCAGACGGTAGAGCATCAGACTTTTAATCTGAGGGTCCAGGGTTCAAGTCCCTGTTCAGGCGTGAGGTTCATTGGAAAATAACCATCAAGCCCTCATTTGAGGCCCCTGCCAATACCAATGGTCATGATAAAGATTTAGTCTTCTCCCATATCAAGCTTCAACCTTTCCTCTCATTCCTTAGGACTCCCAAAGAGAAGCCTGCATAGCTCAGACGGTAGAGCATCAGACTTTTAATCTGAGCGTCCAGGGTTCAAGTCCCTGTTCAGGCGTGAGGTTCATTGGAAAATAACCATCAAGCCCTCATCTGAGGCCGCTGCCAATACCAATGGTCATGATCAATATTTGGTCTTCTCCTCCCAAACCAAGCTTCAACCTTTCCTCTCATTCCTTAGGACTCACCTAGAGAAGCCTGGATAGCTCAGACGGTAGAGCATCAGACTTTTAATCTGAGGGTCCAGGGTTCAAGTCCCTGTTCAGGCGTGAGGTTCATTGGAAAATAACCATCAAACCCTCATCTGAGGCTCCTACCAATGGTCATGACTAAGATTTAGTCTTCTCCTCCCATATCAAGCTTCAACCGATCCTCTCATTCCTTAGAGCTCTCCTAGAGAAGCCTGCATAGCTCAGACGGTAGAGCATCAGACTTTTAATCTGAGGGTCCAGGGTTCAAGTCCCTGTTCAGGCGTGAGGTTCATTGGAAAATAACCATCAAGCCCTCATCTGAGGCCGCTGCCTATACCAATGGTCATGATAAAGATTTGGTCTTCTCCTCCCATATCATGCTTCAACCTTTCCTCTCATTCCTTAGAGCTCTCCTAGAGAAGCCTGGATAGCTCAGACGGTAGAGCATCAGACTTTTAATCTGAGGGTCCAGGGTTCAAGTCCCTGTTCAGGCGTGAGGTTCATTGGAAAATAACCATCAAACCCTCATCTGAGGCCGCTACCAATGGTAATGACTAAGATTTAGTCTTCTCCTCCCATATCAAGCTTCAACCTTTCCTCTCATTTCTTAGAGCTCTCTGAGAAGAGCCTGAATAGCTCAGATGGTAGAGCAGCAGACTTTTAATCTGAGGGTCCAGGGTTCAAGTCCCTGTTCAGGCGTGAGGTTCATTGAAAAATAACCATCAAGCCCTCATCTGAGCCTGTGTCAATACCAATGGTCATGATAAAGATTTGGTCTTCTCCCCCCATATCAAGCTCCAACCTTTCCTCTCATTCCTTAGGACTCACCAAGAGAAGCCTAGATAGCTCAGACGGTAGAGCATCACACTTTTAATCTGAGGGTCCAGGGTTCAAGTCCCTGTTCAGGTGTGAGGTTCATTGGAAAATAACCATCAAACCCTCATCTGAGGCCCCTACCAATGGTCATGACTAATATTTAGTCTTCTCCTCCCATATCAAGCTTCAACCGATCCTCTCATTCCTTAGAGCTCTCCTAGAGAAGCCTGGATAGCTCAGACGGTAGAGCATCAGACTTTTAATCTGAGGGTCCAGGGTTCAAGTCCCTGTTCAGGCGTGAGGTTCATTGGAAAATAACCATCAATCCCTCATCTGAGGCCGCTGCCAATACCAATGGTCATGATTAAGATTTGCTCGTCTCCTCCCTTATCAAGCTTCAACCTTTCCTCTCATTTCTTAGAGGTCACCTAGAGAAGCCTGTATAGCTCAGACGGTAGAGCATCAGACTTTTAATCTGAGGGTCCAGGGTTCAAGTCCCTGTTCAGGCAGGAGGTTCAATGGAAATTAACCATCAAATCATCATCTGAGCCCACAACCAATGGTCATGACAAAGCTTTAGTCTTCTCCTACCATATCAAGCTTCAACCTTACCTCTCATTCCATAGAGCTCTCTGAGAAGAGCCTGGATAGCTCAGACGGTAGAGAATCAGACTTTTAATCTGAGGGTCCAGGGTTCAAGTCCCTGTTCAGGTGTGAGGTCCATTGGAAAATAACCATCAAACCCTCATCTGAAGCCGCTACCAATGGTCATGACAAAGATTTATTCTTCTCCTCCCATATCAAGCTTCAACCTTTCCTCTCATTCCTTAGAGCTCTCCTAGAGAAGCCTGGATAGCTCAGACGGTAGAGCATCAGACTTTTAATCTGAGGGTCCAGGGTTCAAGTCCCTGTTCAGGCGTGAGGTTCATTGGAAAATAACCATCAAGCCCTCATCTGACACTGTGCCAATACCAATGGTCATGATAAAGATTTGCTCTTCTCCTCCCTTATCAAGCTTCAACGCTTCCTCTCATTCCTTAGGACTCACCTAGAGAAGCCTGGATTGTTCAGACGGTAGAGCATCAGACTTTTAATCTGAGGGTCCAGGGTTCAAGTCCTTGTTCAGGCGTGAGGTTCATTGGAAAATAACCATCAAGCCCTCATCTGAGGCCACTGCCAATACCAATGGTCATGATAAAGATTTGCTCGTCTCCTCCCTTATCAAGCTTCAACCTTTCCTCTCCTTCCTTAGGACTCACCTAGAGAAGCCTGGATAGCTCAGACGGTAGAGCATCAGACTTTTAATCTGAGGGTCCAGGGTTCAAGTCCCTGTTCAGGCGTGAGGTTCATTGGAAAATAACCATCAAGCCCTCATCCGAGGCCCCTGCCAATACCAATGGTCATGATAAAGATTTGGTCTTCTCCCATATCAAGCTTCAAACTTTCCTCTCATTCCTTAGGACTCCCAAAGAGAAGCCTGCATAGCTCAGACGGTAGAGCATCAGACTTTTAATCTGAGCGTCCAGGGTTCAAGTCCCTGTTCAGGCGTGAGGTTCATTGGAAAATAACCATCAAGCCCTCATCTGAGGCCGCTGCCAATACCAATGGTCATGATCAATATTTGGTCTTCTCCTCCCAAACCAAGCTTCAACCTTTCCTCTCATTCCTTAGGACTCACCTAGAGAAGCCTGGATAGCTCAGACGGTAGAGCATCAGACTTTTAATCTGAGGGTCCAGGGTTCAAGTCCCTGTTCAGGCGTGAGGTTCATTGGAAAATGACCATCAAACCCTCATCTGAGGCCCCTACCAATGGTCATGACTAAGATTTAGTCTTCTCCTCCCATATCAAACTTCAACCGATCCTCTCATTCCTTAGAGCTCTCCTAGAGAAGCCTGCATAGCCCAGACGGTAGAGCATCAGACTTTTAATCTGAGGGTCCAGGGTTCAAGTCCCTGTTCAGGCGTGAGGTTCATTGGAAAATAACCATCAAGCCCTCATCTGAGGCCGCTGCCTATACCAATGGTCATGATAAAGATTTAGTCTTCTCCTCCCATATCATGCTTCAACCTTTCCTCTCATTCCTTAGAGCTCTCCTAGAGAAGCCTGGATAGCTCAGACGGTAGAGCATCAGACTTTTAATCTGAGGGTCCAGGGTTCAAGTCCCTGTTCAGGCGTGAGATTCATTGGAAAACAACCATCAAACCCTCATCTGAGGCTGCTTCCAATGGTAATGACTAAAATGTAGTCTTCTCCTCCCATATCAAGCTTCAACCTTTCCTCTCATTCCTTAGGACTCACCTAGAGAAGCCTGGGTAGCTCAGACGGTAGAGCATCAGACTTTTAATCTGAGGGTCCAGGCTTTAAGTCCCTGTTCAGGCGTGAGGTTCATTGGAAAATAACCATCAAGCCCTCATCTGAGGCTGTGCCAATACCAATGGTCATGATAAAGATTTGTTCTTCTCCTCCCATATCAAGCTTCAACCTTTCCTCTCATTCCTTAGGACTCACCAAGAGAAGCCTGGATAGCTCAGACGGTAGAGCATCAGACTTTTAATCTGAGAGTCCAGGGTTCAAGTCCCTGTTCAGGCGTGAGGTTCATTGGAAAATAACCGTCAAACCTTCATCTGAGGCCCCTACCAATGATCATGACAAAGATTTAGTCTTCTACTCCCATATCAAGCTTCAACCTTTCCTCTCATTTCTTAGAGGTCACCTAGAGAAGCCTGTATAGCTCAGACGGTAGAGCATCAGACTTTTAATCTGAGGGTCCAGGGTTCAAGTCCCTGTTCAGGCGTGAGGTTCATTGGAAAATAACCATCAAGCCCTCATCTGAGGCCGCTGCCTATACCAATGGTCATGATAAAGATTTGGTCTTCTCCTCCCATATCAAGCTTCAACTTTTCCTCTCATTCCTTAGGACTCCCAAAGAGAAGCCTGAATAGCTCAGACGGTAGAGCATCAGACTTTTAATCTGAGTGTCCAGGGTTCAAGTCCCTGTTCAGGCGTGAGGTTCATTGGAAAATAACCATCAAACCCTCATCTGAGGCCCCTACCAATGGTCATGACTAAGATTTAGTCTTCTCCTCCCATATCAAGCTTCAACCGATCCTCTCATTCCTTAGAGCTCTCATAGAGAAGCCTGGATAGCTCAGACGGTAGAGCATCAGACTTTTAATCTGAGGGTCCAGGGTTCAAGTCCCTGTTCAGGCGTGAGGTTTATTGGAAAATAACCATCAAGCCCTCATCTGAGGCCGATGCCAATACCAGTGGTCATGATAAAGATTCGGTCTTCTCCCATATCAAGCTTCAACCTTTCCTCTCATTCCTTAGGATTCACCAAGAGAAGCCTGGATAGCTCAGACGGTAGAGCATCGCACTTTTAATCTGAGGGTCCAGGGTTCAAGTCCCTGTTCAGGTGTGAGGTTCATTGGAAAATAACCATCAAACCCTCATCTGAGGCCGCTACCAATGGTCATGACAAAGATTTATTCTTCTCCTCCCATATCAAGCTTCAACCTTTCCTCTCAATCCTTAGAGCTCTCCTAGAGAAGCCTGGATAGCTCAGACGGTAGAGCATCAGACTTTTAATCTGAGGGTCCAGGGTTCAAGTCCTTGTTCAGGCATGAGGTTCATTGGAAAATAACCATCAAGCCCTCATCTGAGGCCACTGCCAATACCAATGGTCATGATAAAGATTTGTTCTTCTCCTCCCATTATCAAGCTTCAACCTTTCCTCTCCTTCCTTAGGACTCACCTAGAGAAGCCTGGATAGCTCAGACGGTAGAGCATCAGACTTTTAATCTGAGGGTCCAGGGTTCAAGTCCCTGTTCAGGCGTGAGGTTCATTGGAAAATAACCATCAAGCCCTCATCTGAGGCCGCTGCCAATACCAATGGTCATGATAAAGATTTGGTCTTCTCCTCCCATATCAAGCTTCAACCTTTCCTCTCATTCCTTAGGACTCACCTAGAGAAGCCTGGATAGCTCAGACGGTAGAGCATCAGACTTTTAATCTGAGGGTCCAGGGTTCAAGTCCCTGTTCAGGCGTGAGGTTCATTGGAAAATAACCATCAAACCCTCATCTGAGGCCCCTACCAATGGTCATGACTAAGATTTAGTCTTCTCCTCCCATAACAAGCTTCAACCTTTCCTCTCATTCCTTAGAGCTCTCCTAGAGAAGCCTGGATAGCTCAGACGGTAGAGCATCAGACTTTTAATCTGAGGGTCCAGGGTTCAAGTCCCTGTTCAGGCGTGAGGTTCATTGGAAAATAACCATCAAGCCCTCATCTGAGGCTGTGCCAATACCAATGGTCATGATAAAGATTTGTTCTTCTCCTCCCATATCAAGCTTCAACCTTTCCTCTCATTCCTTAGGACTCACCAAGAGAAGCCTGGATAGCTCAGACGGTAGAGCATCAGACTTTTAATCTGAGGGTCCAGGGTTCAAGTCCCTGTTCAGGCGTGAGGTTCATTGGAAAATAACCATCAAACCCTCATCTGAGGCCCCTACCAATGGTCATGACAAAGATTTAGTCTTCTCCTCCCATATCAAGCTTCAACCTTTCCTCTCATTCTTAGAGGTCACCTAGAGAAGCCTGGATAGCTCAGACGGTAGAGCATCAGACTTTTAATCTGAGGGTCCAGGGTTCAAGTCCCTGTTCAGGCGTGAGGTTCATTGGAAAATAACCATCAAGCCCTCATCTGAGGCCGCTGCCTATACCAATGGTCATGATAAAGATTTGGTCTTCTCCTCCCATATCAAGCTTCAACTTTTCCTCTCATTCCTTAGGACTCCCAAAGAGAAGCCTGAATAGCTCAGACGGTAGAGCATCAGACTTTTAATCTGAGGGTCCAGGGTTCAAGTCCCTGTTCAGGCGTGAGGTTCATTGGAAAATAACCATCAAACCCTCATCTGAGGACCCTGCCAATGGTCATGACTAAGATTTATCTTCTCCTCCCATATCAAGCTTCAACCTTTCCTCTCATTCCTTAGAGCTCTCCTAGAGAAGCCTGGATAGCTCAGACGGTAGAGCATCAGACTTTTAATCTGAGGGTCCAGGGTTCAAGTCCCTGTTCAGGCGTGAGGTTCATTGGAAAATAACCATCAAACCCTCATCTGAGGCCGCTACCAATGGTCATGACAAAGATTTAGTCTTCTCCTCCCATATCAAGCTTCAACCTTTCCTCTCATTCCTTAGAGCTCTCCTAGAGAAGCCTGGATAGCTCAGACGGTAGAGCATCAGACTTTTAATCTGAGGGTCCAGGGTTCAAGTCCCTATTCAGGCGTGAGGTTCATTGGAAAATAACCATCAAACCCTCATCTGAGGACCCTCCCAATGGTCATGAGTAAGATTTAGTCTTCTCCTCCCATATCAAGCTTCAACCGATCCTCTCATTCCTTAGAGCTCTCCTAGAGAAGCCTGGATAGCTCAGACGGTAGAGCATCAGACTTTTAATCTGAGGGTCCAGGGTTCAAGTCCCTGTTCAGGCGTGAGGTTCATTGGAAAATAACCATCAAGCCCTCGTCTTAGGCCGCTGCCAATACCAATGGTCATGATAAAGATTTGATCTTCTCCTCCCATATCAAGCTTCAACCTTTCCTCTCATTCCTTAGGACTCCCAAAGAGAAGCCTGGATAGCTCAGACGGTAGAGCATCAGACTTTTTATCTGAGGGTCCAGGGTTCAAGTCCCTGTTCAGGTGTGAGGTTCATTGGAAAATAACCATCAAACCCTCATCTGAGGCCCCTACCAATGGTCATGACTAAGATTTAGTCTTCTCCTCCCATATCAAGCTTCAACCGATCCTCTCATTCCTTAGAGCTCTCATAGAGAAGCCTGGATAGCTCAGACGGTAGAGCATCAGACTTTTAATCTGAGGGTCCAGGGTTCAAGTCCCTGTTCAGGCGTGAGGTTTATTGGAAAATAACCATCAAGCCCTCATCTGAGGCCGATGCCAATACCAGTGGTCATGATAAAGATTCGGTCTTCTCCCATATCAAGCTTCAACCTTTCCTCTCATTCCTTAGGATTCACCAAGAGAAGCCTGGATAGCTCAGACGGTAGAGCATCGCACTTTTAATCTGAGGGTCCAGGGTTCAAGTCCCTGTTCAGGTGTGAGGTTCATTGGAAAATAACCATCAAACCCTCATCTGAGGCCGCTACCAATGGTCATGACAAAGATTTATTCTTCTCCTCCCATATCAAGCTTCAACCTTTCCTCTCATTCCTTAGAGCTCTCCTAGAGAAGCCTGGATAGCTCAGACGGTAGAGCATCAGACTTTTAATCTGAGGGTCCAGGGTTCAAGTCCCTGTTCAGGCGTGAGGTTCATTGGAAAATAACCATCAAGCCCTCATCTGAGGCCACTGCCAATACCAATGGTCATGATAAAGATTTGTTCTTCTCCTCCCATATCAAGCTTCAACCTTTCCTCTCATTCCTTAGGACTCACCTAGAGAAGCCTGGATAGCTCAGACGGTAGAGCATCAGACTTTTAATCTGAGGGTCCAGGGTTCAAGTCCCTGTTCAGGCGTGAGGTTCATTGGAAAATAACCATCAAACCCTCATCTGAGGCCCCTACCAATGGTCATGACTAAGATTTAGTCTTCTCCTCCCATATCAAGCTTCAACCGATCCTCTCATTCCTTAGAGCTCTCCTAGAGAAGCCTGGATAGCTCAGACGGTAGAGCATCAGACTTTTAATCTGAGGGTCCAGGGTTCAAGTCCCTGTTCAGGCGTGAGGTTAATTGGAAAATAACCATCAAGCCCTCATCTGAGGCCGCTGCCAATACCAATGGTCATGATAAAGATTTCGTCTTCTCCTCCCATATCAAGCTTCAACCTTTTCTCTCATTCCTTAGGACTGCCCAAGAGAAGCTTGCATAGCTAAGACGGTAGAGCATCAGACTTTTAATCTGAGGGTCCAGGGTTCAAGTCCCTGTTCAGGCGTGAGGTTCATTGGAAAATAACCATCAAGCCCTCATCTGAGGCTGTGCCAATACCAATGGTCATGATAAAGATTTGTTCTTCTCCTCCCATATCATGCTTCAACCTTTCCTCTCATTCCTTAGAGCTCTCCTAGAGAAGCCTGGATAGCTCAGACGGTAGAGCATCAGACTTTTAATCTGAGGGTCCAGGGTTCAAGTCCCTGTTCAGGCGTGAGGTTCATTGGAAAATAACCATCAAACCCTCATCTGAGGCCGCTACCAATGGTAATGACTAAGATTTAGTCTTCTCCTCCCATATCAAGCTTCAACCTTTTCTCTCATTCCTTAGAGCTCTCCTAGAGAAGCCTGGATAGCTCAGACGGTAGAGCATCAGACTTTTAATCTGAGGGTCCAGGGTTCAAGTCCCTGTTCAGGCGTGAGGTTCATTGGAAAACAACCATCAAACCCTCATCTGAGGCTGCTACCAATGGTAATGACTAAAATGTAGTCTTCTCCTCCCATATCAAGCTTCAACCTTTCCTCTCATTCCTTAGAGCTCTCCTAGAGAAGCCTGGATAGCTCAGACGGTAGAGCATCAGACTTTTAATCTGAGGGTCCAGGGTTCAAGTCCCTGTTCAGGCGTGAGGTTCATTGGAAAATAACCATCAAGCCCTCATCTGAGGCCACTGCCAATACCAATGGTCATGATAAAGATTTGCTCGTCTCCTCCCTTATCAAGCTTCAACCTTTCCTCTCATTCCTTAGGACTCACCTAGAGAAGCCTGGATAGCTCAGACGGTAGAGCATCAGACTTTTAATCTGAGGGTCCAGGGTTCAAGTCCCTGTTCAGGCGTGAGGTTCATTGGAAAATAACCATCAAGCCCTCATCTGAGGCCGCTGCCAATACCAATGGTCATGATAAAGATTTGGTCTTCTCCTCCCATATCAAGCTTCAACCTTTCCTCTCATTCCTTAGGACTCCCAAAGTGAAGCCTGCATAGCTCAGACGGTAGAGCATCAGACTTTTAATCTGAGGGTCCAGGGTTCAAGTCCCTGTTCAGGCGTGAGGTTCATTGGAAAATAACCATCAAGCCCTCATCTGAGGCCGCTGCCAATACCAATGGTCATGATAAAGATTTGGTCTTCTCCTCCCATATCAAGCTTCAACCTTTCCTCTCATTCCTTAGGACTCACCTAGAGAAGCCTGGATAGCTCAGACGGTAGAGCATCAGACTTTTAATCTGAGGGTCCAGGGTTCAAGTCCCTGTTCAGGCGTGAGGTTCATTGGAAAATAACCATCAAACCCTCATCTGAGGCCGCTACCAATGGTCATGACTAAGATTTAGTCTTCTCCTCCCATATCAAGCTTCAACCTTTCCTCTCATTCCTTAGAGCTCTCCTAGAGAAGCCTGCATAGCTCAGACGGTAGAGCATCAGACTTTTAATCTGAGGGTCCAGGGTTCAAGTCCCTGTTCAGGCGTGAGGTTCATTGGAAAATAACCATCAAGCCCTCATCTGAGGCCGCTGCCTATACCAATGGTCATGATAAAGATTTGGTCTTCTCCTCCCATATCAAGCTTCAACCTTTCCTCTCATTCCTTAGAGCTCTCCTAGAGAAGCCTGGATAGCTCAGACGGTAGAGCATCAGACTTTTAATCTGAGGGTCCAGGGTTCAAGTCCCTGTTCAGGCGTGAGGTTCATTGGAAAATAACCATCAAACCCTCATCTGAGGCTGCTACCAATGGTAATGACTAAAATGTAGTCTTCTCCTCCCATATCAAGCTTCAACCTTTCCTCTCATTCCTTAGGACTCACCTAGAGAAGCCTGGATAGCTCAGACGGTAGAGCATCAGACTTTTAATCTGAGGGTCCAGGGTTCAAGTCCCTGTTCAGGCGTGAGGTTCATTGGAAAATAACCATCAAGCCCTCATCTGAGGCTGTGCCAATACCAATGGTCATGATAAAGATTTGTTCTTCTCCTCCCATATCAAGCTTCAACCTTTCCTCTCATTCCTTAGGACTCACCTAGAGAAGCCTGGATAGCTCAGACGGTAGAGCATCAGACTTTTAATCTGAGGGTCCAGGGTTCAAGTCCCTGTTCAGGCGTGAGGTTCATTGGAAAATAACCATCAAACCCTCATCTGAGGCCGCTACCAATGGTCATGACAAAGATTTAGTCTTCTCCTCCCATATCAAGCTTCAACCTTTCCTCTCATTTCTTAGAGGTCACCTAGAGAAGCCTGTATAGCTCAGACGGTAGAGCATCAGACTTTTAATCTGAGGGTCCAGGGTTCAAGTCCCTGTTCAGGCGTGAGGTTCATTGGAAAATAACCATCAAGCCCTCATCTGAGGCCGCTACCAATGGTCATGATAAAGATTTGGTCTTCTCCTCCCATATCAAGCTTCAACCTTTCCTCTCATTCCTTAGGACTCCCAAAGAGAAGCCTGCATAGCTCAGACGGTAGAGCATCAGACTTTTAATCTGAGGGTCCAGGGTTCAAGTCCCTGTTCAGGCGTGAGGTTCATTGGAAAATAACCATCAAACCCTCATCTGAGGCCCCTACCAATGGTCATGACTAAGATTTAGTCTTCTCCTCCCATATCAAGCTTCAACCTTTCCTCTCATTCCTTAGAGCTCTCATAGAGAAGCCTGGATAGCTCAGACGGTAGAGCATCAGACTTTTAATCTGAGGGTCCAGGGTTCAAGTCCCTGTTCAGGCGTGAGGTTCATTGGAAAATAACCATCAAGCCCTCATCTGAGGCCACTGCCAATACCAGTGGTCATGATAAAGATTCGGTCTTCTCCCATATCAAGCTTCAACCTTTCCTCTCATTCCTTAGGATTCACCAAGAGAAGCCTGGATAGCTCAGACGGTAGAGCATCGCACTTTTAATCTGAGGGTCCAGGGTTCAAGTCCCTGTTCAGGTGTGAGGTTCATTGGAAAATAACCATCAAACCCTCATCTGAGGCCGCTACCAATGGTCATGACAAAGATTTATTCTTCTCCTCCCATATCAAGCTTCAACCTTTCCTCTCAATCCTTAGAGCTCTCCTAGAGAAGCCTGGATAGCTCAGACGGTAGAGCATCAGACTTTTAATCTGAGGGTCCAGGGTTCAAGTCCTTGTTCAGGCATGAGGTTCATTGGAAAATAACCATCAAGCCCTCATCTGAGGCCACTGCCAATACCAATGGTCATGATAAAGATTTGTTCGTCTCCTCCCTTATCAAGCTTCAACCTTTCCTCTCCTTCCTTAGGACTCACCTAGAGAAGCCTGGATAGCTCAGACGGTAGAGCATCAGACTTTTAATCTGAGGGTCCAGGCTTCAAGTCCCTGTTCAGGCGTGAGGTTAATTGGAAAATAACCATCAAGCCCTCATCTGAGGCCGCTGCCAATACCAATGGTCATGATAAAGATTTGGTCTTCTCCTCCCATATCAAGCTTCAACCTTTCCTCTCATTCCTTAGGACTCACCTAGAGAGGCCTGGATAGCTCAGACGGTAGAGCATCAGACTTTTAATCTGAGGGTCCAGGGTTCAAGTCCCTGTTCAGGCGTGAGGTTCATTGGAAAATAACCATCAAACCCTCATCTGAGGCCCCTACCAATGGTCATGACTAAGATTTAGTCTTCTCCTCCCATATCAAGCTTCAACCGATCCTCTCATTCCTTAGAGCTCTCCTAGAGAAGCCTGGATAGCTCAGACGGTAGAGCATCAGACTTTTAATCTGAGGGTCCAGGGTTCAAGTCCCTGTTCAGGCGTGAGATTCATTGGAAAATAACCATCAAGCCCTCATCTGAGGCTGTGCCAATACCAATGGTCATGATAAAGATTTGTTCTTCTCCTCCCATATCAAGCTTCAACCTTTCCTCTCATTCCTTAGGACTCACCAAGAGAAGCCTGGATAGCTCAGACGGTAGAGCATCAGACTTTTAATCTGAGAGTCCAGGGTTCAAGTCCCTGTTCAGGCGTGAGGTTCATTGGAAAATAACCATCAAACCCTCATCTGAGGCCCCTACCAATGGTCATGACTAAGATTTATTCTTCTCCTCCCATATCAAGCTTCAACCTTTCCTCTCATTTCTTAGAGGTCACCTAGAGAAGCCTGTATAGCTCAGACGGTAGAGCATCAGACTTTTAATCTGAGGGTCCAGGGTTCAAGTCCCTGTTCAGGCGTGAGGTTCATTGGAAAATAACCATCAAGCCCTCATCTGAGGCCGCTGCCTATACCAATGGTCATGATAAAGATTTGGTCTTCTCCTCCCATATCAAGCTTCAACTTTTCCTCTCATTCCTTAGGACTCCCAAAGAGAAGCCTGAATAGCTCAGACGGTAGAGCATCAGACTTTTAATCTGAGTGTCCAGGGTTCAAGTCCCTGTTCAGGCGTGAGGTTCATTGGAAAATAACCATCAAACCCTCATCTGAGGACCCTGCCAATGGTCATGACTAAGATTTATTCTTCTCCTCCCATATCAAGCTTCAACCTTTCCTCTCATTTCTTAGAGATCACCTAGAGAAGCCTGGATAGCTCAGACGGTAGAGCATCAGACTTTTAATCTGAGGGTCCAGGGTTCAAGTCCCTGTTCAGGCGTGAGGTTTATTGGAAAATAATCATCAAACCCTCATCTCAGGCCGCTACCAATGGTCATGACAAAGATTTAGTCTTCTCCTCCCATATCAAGCTTCAACCTTTCCTCTCATTCCTTAGAGCTCTCCTAGAGAAGCCTGGATAGCTCAGACGGTAGAGCATCAGACTTTTAATCTGAGGGTCCAGGGTTCAAGTCCCTATTCAGGCGTGAGGTTCATTGGAAAATAACCATCAAACCCTCATCTGAGGACCCTACCAATGGTCATGACTAAGATTTAGTCTTCTCCTCCCATATCAAGCTTCAACCGATCCTCTCATTCCTTAGAGCTCTCCTAGAGAAGCCTGGATAGCTCAGACGGTAGAGCATCAGACTTTTAATCTGAGGGTCCAGGGTTCAAGTCCCTGTTCAGGCGTGAGGTTCATTGGAAAATAACCATCAAGCCCTCGTCTGAGGCCGCTGCCAATACCAATGGTCATGATAAAGATTTGATCTTCTCCTCCCATATCAAGCTTCAACCTTTCCTCTCATTCCTTAGGACTCCCAAATAGAAGCCTGGATAGCTCAGACGGTAGAGCATCAGACTTTTTATCTGAGGGTCCAGGGTTCAAGTCCCTGTTCAGGTGTGAGGTTCATTGGAAAATAACCATCAAACCCTCATCTGAGGCCCCTACCAATGGTCATGACTAAGATTTAGTCTTCTCCTCCCATATCAAGCTTCAACCGATCCTCTCATTCCTTAGAGCTCTCATAGAGAAGCCTGGATAGCTCAGACGGTAGAGCATCAGACTTTTAATCTGAGGGTCCAGGTTCAAGTCCCTGTTCAGGCGTGAGGTTCATTGGAAAATAACCATCAAGCCCTCATCTGAGGCCGCTGCCAATACCAATGGTCATGATAAAGATTTGGTCTTCTCTCCCATATCAAGCTTCAACCTTTCCTCTCATTCCTTAGGACTTCACCAAGAGAAGCCTGGATAGCTCAGACGGTAGAGCATCAGACTTTTAATCTGAGGGTCCAGGGTTCAAGTCCCTGTTCAGGCGTGAGGTTCATTGGAAAATAACCATCAAACCCTCATCTGAGGCCGCTACCAATGGTCATGACAAAGATTTATTCTTCTCCTCCCATATCAAGCTTCAACCTTTCCTCTCATTCCTTAGAGCTCTCCTAGAGAAGCCTGGATAGCTCAGACGGTAGAGCATCAGACTTTTAATCTGAGGGTCCAGGGTTCAAGTCCCTGTTCAGGCATGAGGTTCATTGGAAAATAACCATCAAGCCCTCATCTGAGGCCACTGCCAATACCAATGGTCATGATAAAGATTTGTTCGTCTCCTCCCTTATCAAGCTTCAACCTTTCCTCTCCTTCCTTAGGACTCACCTAGAGAAGCCTGGATAGCTCAGACGGTAGAGCATCAGACTTTTAATCTGAGGGTCCAGGCTTCAAGTCCCTGTTCAGGCATGAGGTTAATTGGAAAATAACCATCAAGCCCTCATCTGAGGCCCCTACCAATGGTCATGACTAAGATTTAGTCTTCTCCTCCCATATCAAGCTTCAACCGATCCTCTCATTCCTTAGAGCTCTCCTAGAGAAGCCTGGATAGCTCAGACGGTAGAGCATCAGACTTTTAATCTGAGGGTCCAGGGTTCAAGTCCCTGTTCAGGCGTGAGGTTCATTGGAAAATAACCATCAAGCCCTCATCTGAGGCCGCTGCCAATACCAATGGTCATGATAAAGATTTCGTCTTCTCCTCCCATATCAAGCTTCAACCTTTTCTCTCATTCCTTAGGACTGCCAAAGAGAAGCTTGCATAGCTAAGACGGTAGAGCATCAGACTTTTAATCTGAGGGTCCAGGGTTCAAGTCCCTGTTCAGGCGTGAGGTTCATTGGAAAATAACCATCAAGCCCTCATCTGAGGCTGCTGCCTATACCAATGGTTATGATAAAGATTTGGTCTTCTCCTCCCTTATCAAGCTTCAACCTTTCCTCTCATTCCTTAGAGCTCTCCTAGAGAAGCCTGGATAGCTCAGACGGTAGAGCATCAGACTTTTAATCTGAGGGTCCAGGGTTCAAGTCCCTGTTCAGGCGTGAGGTTCATTGGAAAATAACCATCAAACCCTCATCTGAGGCCGCTACCAATGGTAATGACTAAGATTTAGTCTTCTCCTCCCATATCAAGCTTCAACCTTTTCTCTCATTCCTTAGAGCTCTCCTAGAGAAGCCTGGATAGCTCAGACGGTAGAGCATCAGACTTTTAATCTGAGGGTCCAGGGTTCAAGTCCCTGTTCAGGCGTGAGGTTCATTGGAAAACAACCATCAAACCCTCATCTGAGGCTGCTACCAATGGTAATGACTAAAATGTAGTCTTCTCCTCCCATATCAAGCTTCAACCTTTCCTCTCATTCCTTAGAGCTCTCCTAGAGAAGCCTGGATAGCTCAGACGGTAGAGCATCAGACTTTTAATCTGAGGGTCCAGGGTTCAAGTCCCTGTTCAGGCGTGAGGTTCATTGGAAAATAACCATCAAGCCCTCATCTGAGGCCGCTGCCAATACCAATGGTCATGATAAAGATTTGGTCTTCTCCTCCCATATCAAGCTTCAACCTTTCCTCTCATTCCTTAGGACTCACCTAGAGAAGCCTGGATAGCTCAGACGGTAGAGCATCAGACTTTTAATCTGAGGGTCCAGGGTTCAAGTCCCTGTTCAGGCATGAGGTTCATTGGAAAATAACCATCAAGCCCTCATCTGAGGCCGCTGCCTATACCAATGGTCATGATAAAGATTTTGTCTTCTCCTCCCTTATCAAGCTTCAACCTTTCCTCTCATTCCTTAGGACTCACCTAGAGAAGCCTGGATAGCTCAGACGGTAGAGCATCAGACTTTTAATCTGAGGGTCCAGGGTTCAAGTCCCTGTTCAGGCGTGAGGTTTATTGGAAAATAACCATCAAACCCTCATCTGAGGCCGCTACCTATCGTCATGACAAAGATTTAGTCTTCTCCTCCCATATGAAGCTTCAACCTTTCCTCTCATTCCTTAGGATCCCAGGAAGCCTGGATAGCTCAGACGGCTAGAGCATCAGACTTTTAATCATGAGGGTCCAGGTAGTATCCCTTCAGGGTGCGGTTTTGGAATAACCTAAGCTATCTAGGCCGTGCTTACCCTGTTTAACAAAGCTTCTTGATAACCTTAACTCCCCTTCCTTCCTTCATTCCAAGGGAGCCTCATTCAAGTCCCAGTTCAGCTAGTCTCCTTAAATACCTAAGCTCTTGAGGCCCGTGCAGTCCAGTTAAATTAGCTCCCTGCCTTATCAATTCAGTTTAGTTCATTTTAACCATCAACCTACTAGCTGCCTACATGTCTACTAGTCTAGGCTTCGCTATAGTTCAGCTTTTCACTCCAGGCCCTTGTAGCCTGAGTTCAATGGAAAAGACTCAGACATCTAACCATGCAAGCCAATTAGTCCTCTTAGTGCTCTTAAAATAACTCCCTCTAACTCCAACCTGTATGTAAGAGCTGCCCTTTATCAGCGTAACTTCCCTTACCTAGGCTCCGGACCCGCAAGCCAGGTAGGGATTTTAACCTGATCAAGGTTAACTTCCCATCAAGCTTAGTTTCCATCCCTTAAATAACCTCAACCCATCTGAGGGCCCATAAAGCTGCATCAGTTTAAGTCCCTAGTCAGGCTTATTCATTATTCCATCAGGCTCATCGAGGCAGCCAAGTCAAGGAATCATCAGGCTTTTCAGCCCAAGCTTCAACCTGTTCTCTTTCCTTGACTAGTATACGACAGCATAGCCTGACTCACCTAGACCAAATGAGTCCTGAAGGTGAGTCTCTCACATAACACCAGTTCCCTCATCCCTGGTCAGCTAGAACTAAAGTCAACTAACATCAGCCTTCTATCTAGGTCCAGGAGCTCAAGATCCTGTCTCGGCTTAGTTCTTCAAACAACCTCAACCCGTATCTAGAGACCTCGCCTTACATGGCGTAGCCAAGAATGTCTGTTCTCAATATAGGTTCCAACTCCCTTTCACTGAGCTTCACTGAGAAGCCTGATAGCCAGACGTAAGCAAGTCTAGCTTACCATGGGTCAGCTTAAGTGTGTTCTCCTCAGAGTACATTCAAAAACCTCATCCTCCTAGGCTCTACCTAAATCGTCAGTCGTCTATAGTCAATTTCCTCCATTCAGCTTCAATCCTCCATTTCAGCTCTGCTGGAAACACCAAGCTCAATTGAGGGTCAGCTTAATTGAGTCAAGGTTAGCTTTCCTCAATTCCTTAATTTCTAACCTCAGACCTCCTGAGCCGTAAAACTGGTTCAGATTTAGATTGCCTTCACCTATCAAGTCTACTCCAGCTCAACTCACGGAGTCCATTGAATAGCCAGTCAACCGTCATGAGGCTCGTCCATTCAATCTCATGCCTGGTTCCCTCATATCAAGCTTCTCGAACACTTACCATCTCATTCTAAGCCTCAAGAGCCTAACTCAGACGTGGTCAGTTATAGGTCCACTTTTCCGTTCAGTTAGTTCCTTCATTTAAGCCTTACCTGAGCAGCCGTAACCATCAACTCATCTGAGTCGTTCACTCCATGTCAGTATCAACTTCCTTTCATCCCTAAGCTTAAGCCGACTACTCATTACTCTAGGTCCGTCAGCTAGGACCTCATGGCATTAACCTAGCTCACATTTATCAGTCATCCTAAAAGCTTAGTCCTCTGTAGGGAGCTTCAATTAAATCATAGAGCCTCAGAGTCTCTGACGGTAAGTTCTATAATTTACTCTATCGTTCACTCCCTCATGGAGCAAGCCTTATCATTCTCTCTAGAGCTCTCAGCCTACGAACCTATAGCTCAGAGATAGATGTCATCTTTACAGAGGTCAGGCTTCAACTCTCATTCAGGTCAGTCAGGGCCAATAAATCAGTCGAGAGCATCTAGACCTCTCAATGAGTCAAGGTTCAACACCTGTCGTCGTCTTCCTAGACTTAAACCTTACCTCACCAACATTCTTAGAACCTACTCTATCAGTCGAAGCTTATCCTAGACCTATGAGCTACTTGCGAGTTACTAAGCCTGTTAAGTCCTGAGCCAAGGTTAAATAATCCTATCTGAGTCCATGGATAATTAACCTTCATCTAGCCATCAACAAGCATCAACCTTTCTCATCCTAATTCTAAGGAATCTGTCCTCCTTAGTCACTTCAAGCTGGTCTAATAATCTATCTCGAGCCTGTCTCAGTAGGATTGAAACATCAGCTTTACGCGTGCCACCAATGGTTCAGTCAAGTTTGTCTTTCTTCAATCATCTCATCTAACAAGCCTCTCGATCGCTAGAGCATCAGTCTATGAGAGTGGTCGTCCCTAAGCTTCAGCTTTCATCTGAGGATACCTAGGTCAATCCTGGGCAGCTCAAGGAGACCATGCTTCATTGCCACGTCAATCCTAGGTCAGTTCATAAGTTCCTCTCCCCTATCAGGATCCAACTCCTCATTAGAGACTCACTTCAGATAGTCGGTTCATTCTGTCCAGCATAGGCTTAACTGAGTCCATGATCATCAAGCTCTATTCAGGAGGTTGCAATCCAAATAACATCAAGCTTATCCTAGCACCTCAAGTCCTGTCAGTAGATGGTCATACTCAATCATAGTTCAAGCTTTCCCTCTTCCTTAGATCCTAGAACCTGGCATAGCTCAGACGTAGAGCATCAGACTTTTAATCTGAGGTCCAGGTTCAAGTCCCTGTTCAGGCGTGAGGTTCATTGGAAATACCATCAACCCTCATCTGGCCTCCATACCAATGGTCATGATAAGATTTGGTCTTCTCTCCATATACCAAACTTCAACTTTCCTCTCATTCCTTAGACTCCCAAGTGAAGCCTGCTAGCTCAGACGGTAGAGCTCAGCTTAATCCCTCGGGTTAGGTCCCTGAAAGGCTGAGCTCATGGAAGCCATCACCTATCTGAGGCCACGATTCATTCCCTTCAAGTTGACTCTCCTCCAACAAGCTCAACCCCTGCTAGCTACTAAGGTAGAAAGTTTTTTCCGGTTAAGCTAACCCCTAATTCTTGGAGGCTTCCAACCCTGGATCATG
>CM056829.1:4550000-4631017 GCA_029853015.1 Chelidonichthys spinosus | reverse complement strand
TAGCTCAGACGGTTAGAGCATCAGACTTTTAATCTGAGGGTCCAGGGTTCAAGTCCCTGTTCAGGCGTGAGGTTAATTGGAAAATAACCATCAAGCCCTCATCTGAGGCCGCTGCCAATACCAATGGTCATGATAAAGATTTGGTCTTCTCCTCCCATATCAAGCTTCAACCTTTCCTCTCATTCCTTAGAGCTCTCCTAGAGAAGCCTGGATAGCTCAGACGGTAGAGCATCAGACTTTTAATCTGAGGGTCCAGGCTTCAAGTCCCTGTTCAGGCGTGAGGTTAATTGGAAAATAACCATCAAGCCCTCATCTGAGGCCGCTGCCAATACCAATGGTCATGATAAAGATTTGGTCTTCTCCTCCCATATCAAGCTTCAACCTTTCCTCTCATTCCTTAGGACTCACCTAGAGAGGCCTGGATAGCTCAGACGGTAGAGCATCAGACTTTTAATCTGAGGGTCCAGGGTTCAAGTCCCTGTTCAGGCGTGAGGTTCATTGGAAAATAACCATCAAACCCTCATCTGAGGCCCCTACCAATGGTCATGACTAAGATTTAGTCTTCTCCTCCCATATCAAGCTTCAACCGATCCTCTCATTCCTTAGAGCTCTCCTAGAGAAGCCTGGATAGCTCAGACGGTAGAGCATCAGACTTTTAATCTGAGGGTCCAGGGTTCAAGTCCCTGTTCAGGCGTGAGGTTAATTGGAAAATAACCATCAAGCCCTCATCTGAGGCCGCTGCCAATACCAATGGTCATGATAAAGATTTCGTCTTCTCCTCCCATATCAAGCTTCAACCTTTTCTCTCATTCCTTAGGACTGCCAAAGAGAAGCTTGCATAGCTAAGACGGTAGAGCATCAGACTTTTAATCTCAGGGTCCAGGGTTCAAGTCCCTGTTCAGGCGTGAGGTTCATTGGAAAATAACCATCAAGCCCTCATCTGAGGCTGCTGCCTATACCAATGGTTATGATAAAGATTTGGTCTTCTCCTCCCATATCATGCTTCAACCTTTCCTCTCATTCCTTAGAACTCTCCTAGAGAAGCCTGGATAGCTCAGACGGTAGAGCATCAGACTTTTAATCTGAGGGTCCAGGGTTCAAGTCCCTGTTCAGGCGTGAGGTTCATTGGAAAATAACCATCAAACCCTCATCTGAGGCCGCTACCAATGGTAATGACTAAGATTTAGTCGTCTCCTCCCATATCAAGCTTCAACCTTTTCTCTCATTCCTTAGAGCTCTCCTAGAGAAGCCTGGATAGCTCAGACGGTAGAGCATCAGACTTTTAATCTGAGGGTCCAGGGTTCAAGTCCCTGTTCAGGCATGAGGTTCATTGGAAAACAACCATCAAACCCTCATCTGAGGCTGCTACCAATGGTAATGACTAAAATGTAGTCTTCTCCTCCCATATCAAGCTTCAACCTTTCCTCTCATTCCTTAGAGCTCTCCTAGAGAAACCTGGATAGCTCAGACGGTAGAGCATCAGACTTTTAATCTGAGGGTCCAGGGTTCAAGTCCCTGTTCAGGCGTGAGGTTCATTGGAAAATAACCACCAAGCCCTCATCTGAGGCCGCTGCCAATACCAATGGTCATGATAACCATTTGGTCTTCTCCTCCAATATCAAGCTTCAACCTTTCCTCTCATTCCTTAGGACTCACCTAGAGAAACCTGGATAGCTCAGACGGTAGAGCATCAGACTTTTAATCTGAGGGTCCAGGGTTCAAGTCCCTGTTCAGGCGTGAGGTTCATTGGAAAATAACCATCAAGCCCTCATCTGAGGCCGCTGCCAATACCAATGGTCATGATAACCGTTTGGTCTTCTCCTCCCATATCATGCTTCAACCTTTCCTCTCATTCCTTAGAGCTCTCCTAGAGAAGCCTGGATAGCTCAGACGGTAGAGCATCAGACTTTTAATCTGAGGGTCCAGGGTTCAAGTCCCTGTTCAGGCGTGAGGTTCATTGGAAAATAACATCAAACTCATCTGAGGCCGCTACCAATGGTAATGACTAAGATTTAGTCTTCTCCTCCCATATCAAGCTTCAACCTTTTCTCTCATTCCTTAGAGCTCTCCTAGAGAAGCCTGGATAGCTCAGACGGTAGAGCATCAGACTTTTAATCTGAGGGTCCAGGGTTCAAGTCCCTGTTCAGGCGTGAGATTCATTGGAAAACAACCATCAAACCCTCTTCTGAGGCTGCTACCAATGGTAATGACTAAAATGTAGTCTTCTCCTCCCATATCAAGCTTCAACCTTTCCTCTCATTCCTTAGAGCTCTCCTAGAGAAGCCTGGATAGCTCAGACAGTAGAGCATCAGACTTTTAATCTGAGGGTCCAGGGTTCAAGTCCCTATTTAGGCGTGAGGTTCATTGGAAAATAACCATTAAGCCCTCATCTGAGGCCGCTGCCAATACCAATGGTCATGATAAGGATTTGGTCTTCTCCTCCCATATCAAGCTTCAACCTTTCCTCTCATTCCTTAGGACTCCCAAAGTGAAGCCTGCATAGCTCAGACGGTAGAGCATCAGACTTTTAATCTGAGGGTCCAGGGTTCAAGTCCCTGTTCAGGCGTGAGGTTCATTGGAAAATAACCATCAAGCCCTCATCTGAGGCCACTGCCAATACCAATGGTCATGATAAAGATTTGCTCGTCTCCTCCCTTATCAAGCTTCAACCTTTCCTCTCATTCGTTAGGACCTAGAGAAGCCTGGATAGCTCAGACGGTAGAGCATCAGACTTTTAATCTGAGCTCTCCTAGAGAAGCCTGGATAGCTCAGACGGTAGAGCATCAGACTTTTAATCTGAGGGTCCAGGGTTCAAGTCCCTGTTCAGGCGTGAGATTCATTGGAAAACAACCATCAAACCCTCATCTGAGGCTGCTTCCAATGGTAATGACTAAAATGTAGTCTTCTCCTCCCATATCAAGCTTCAACCTTTCCTCTCATTCCTTAGGACTCACCTAGAGAAGCCTGGGTAGCTCAGACGGTAGAGCATCAGACTTTTAATCTGAGGGTCCAGGCTTTAAGTCCCTGTTCAGGCGTGAGGTTCATTGGAAAATAACCATCAAGCCCTCATCTGAGGCTGTGCCAATACCAATGGTCATGATAAAGATTTGTTCTTCTCCTCCCATATCAAGCTTCAACCTTTCCTCTCATTCCTTAGGACTCACCAAGAGAAGCCTGGATAGCTCAGACAGTAGAGCATCAGACTTTTAATCTGAGAGTCCAGTGTTCAAGTCCCTGTTCAGGCGTGAGGTTCATTGGAAAATAACCGTCAAACCCTCATCTGAGGCCCCTACCAATGGTCATGACAAAGATTTATTCTTCTCCTCCCATATCAAGCTTCAACCTTTCCTCTCATTTCTTAGAGATCACCTAGAGAAGCCTGGATAGCTCAGACGGTAGAGCATCAGACTTTTAATCTGAGGGTCCAGGGTTCAAGTCCCTGTTCAGGCGTGAGGTTAATTGGAAAATAACCATCAAGCCCTCATCTGAGGCCACTGCCAATACCAATGGTCATGATAAAGATTTGGTCTTCTCCTCCCATATCAAGCTTCAACCTTTCCTCTCATTCCTTAGAGCTCTCCTAGAGAAGCCTGGATAGCTCAGACGGTAGAGCATCAGACTTTTAATCTGAGGGTCCAGGGTTCAAGTCCCTATTCAGGCGTGAGGTTCATTGGAAAATAACCATCAAACCCTCATCTGAGGACCCTACCAATGGTCATGACTAAGTTTTAGTCTTCTCCTCCCATATCAAGCTTCAACCGATCCTCTCATTCCTTAGAGCTCTCCTAGAGAAGCCTGGATAGCTCAGACGGTAGAGCATCAGACTTTTAATCTGAGGGTCCAGGGTTCAAGTCCCTGTTCAGGCGTGAGGTTCATTGGAAAATAACCATCAAGCCCTCGTCTGAGGCCGCTGCCAATACCAATGGTCATGACTAAGATTTGATCTTCTCCTCCCATATCAAGCTTCAACCGATCCTCTCATTCCTTAGGATTCACCAAGAGAAGCCTGGATAGCTCAGACGGTAGAGCATCGCACTTTTAATCTCAGGGTCCAGGGTTCAAGTCCCTGTTCAGGTGTGAGGTTAATTGGAAAATAACCATCAAACCCTCATCTGAGGCCGCTACCAATGGTCATGACAAAGATTTATTCTTCTCCTCCCATATCAAGCTTCAACCTTTCCTCTCATTCCTTAGACTTCTCCTAGAGAAGCCTGGATAGCTCAGACGGTAGAGCATCAGACTTTTAATCTGAGGGTCCAGGTTTCAAGTCCCTGTTCAGGCGTGAGGTTCATTGGAAAATAACCATCAAGCCCTCATCTGAGGCTGTGCCAATACCAATGGTCATGATAAAGATTTGCTCTTCTCCTCCCTTATCAAGCTTCAACATTTCCTCTCATTCCTTAGAGCTCTCCTAGAGAAGCCTGGATTGTTCAGAAGGTAGAGCATCAGACTTTTAATCTCAGGGTCCAGGTTTCAAGTCCCTGTTCAGGCGTGAGGTTCATTGGAAAATAACCATCAAGCCCTCATCTGAGGCCACTGCCAATACCAATGGTCATGATAAAGATTTCTCGTCTCCCTTATCAAGCTTCAACCTTTCCTCTCACTTCCTTAGGACTCACCTAGAGAAGCCTGGATAGCTCAGACGGTAGAGCATCAGACTTTTAACCTGAGGGTCCAGGGTTCAAGTCCCTGTTCAGGCGTGAGGTTCACTGGAAAATAACCATCAAGCCCTCATCTGAGAACCCTGCCAATACCAATGGTCATGATAAAGATTTGGCTCTCCTCCCATAGTCAAGCTTCAACTTTCCTCTCATTCCTTAGGCTCCCAAGGCGCTGCATGCTCAGACGGTAACGCATTAGCTTTTAACTGGAGGGTCCAGTTGTTCAGTCCCTGTTCAGGCATAGCTTCATTGAATAACTCCATCAAGCCCTCATCTGAGGCGCGCCATTTACCAATGGTCATGATAAAGATTTTGTCTTCTCCTCCCTTATAGCTAAACCTTTCCTCTCATTTCTTAGGATTCACCTAAAGCCTGGATAGCTCAGACGGTAGGCTCAGACTTTTAATCTGACGTCCGGTTCAAGTCCCTGTTCAGGCGTGAGGTTTATTGGAAAATAACCATCAAACCCTCATCTGAGGCCGCTACCTATCGTCATGACAAAGATTTAGTCTTCTCCTCCCATATGAAGCTTCAACCTTTCCTCTCATTCCTTAGGACTCCCAAAGTGAAGCCTGCATAGCTCAGACAGTAGAGCAACAGACTTTTAATCTGAGGGTCCAGGGTTCAAGTCCCTGTTCAGGCGTGAGGTTCATTGGAAAATAACCATCAAGCCCTCATCTGAGGCCGCTCCCTATACCAATGGTCATGATAAAGATTTGGTCTTCTCCTCCCATATCAAGCTTCAACCTTTCCTCTCATTCCTTAGAGATCACCGAGGGAATCCTGGATAGCTCAGACGGTAGAGCATCAGACTTTTAATCTGAGGGTCCAGGGTTCAAGTCCCTGTTCAGGCGTGAGGTTCATTGGGAAAATAACCATCAAACCCTCATCTGAGGCCCTACAATGGTCATGACTAAGATTGTTTTCTCCCATAACATTCACGTTCCGGTTCATTCCTTAGCTTCCTAGGAAGCTGATGAAAAGTAACCATCAACCTTATCTGAGGGTCCAGGGTTCAAGTCCCTGTTCAGGTTAGGTTCTTGAAAATAACTTCAACCCTCTCTGCTTCCATACAATGTCATAAAAGCTTGTCTCCCCGTAAGCTTCAACCTTTCTATTCCTAGGGTCCAGGAAGCCTGATAGTTCAATGGAAAAACATCAGACTTATCTGAGGGTCCAAGGTTCAAGTCCCTGTTAGGAGTTTATTGTAAATCCCCTATCAAGCTTCAACTTTCCTCTCACTTCTTAGAAACTTTAGAGACCTGGCATGTCAGCGGTAGAGCATCAGACTTTTAATCTGAGGGTCCAGGGTTCAAGTCCCTGTTCAGGCGTGAGGTTAATTGGAAAATAACCATCAACCCTTCATTGAGGCCGCTGACAATGGTCATGATAAAGATTTAGCTTCTCCTCCGCCAAGCTTCAACCTTTCCTCTCTTCCATTAGGCTTCTCCTAGAGAAGCCTGGATAGCTCAGACGGTAGAGCATCAGACTTTTAATCTGAGGGTCCAGGTTCAAGTCCCTGTTCAGGCGTGAGGTTATTGGAAAATAACCATCAAGCCCTCATCTGAGGCCGCTGCCAATACCAATGGTCATGAAAGATTTGTCTTCTCCTCCCTATCAAGCTTCAACCTTTCCTCTCATTCCTTAGGCTCAAAGAATGCCTGGATGCTCAGAGGTAGAGCATCAGACTTTTAATCTCAGGGTCCAGGGTTCAAGTCCCTGTTCAGGCGTGAGGTTCATTGGAAAATAACCATCAAACCCTCATCTGAGGCCCCTTACCAATGGTCATGATAAGATTTAGTCTTCTCCTCCCTATCAAGCTTCAACCTTTCCTCTCATTCCTTAGACTCCCTAGAGAAGCCTGGATAGCTCAGACGGTAGAGCATCAGACTTTTAACCTGAGGGTCCAGGGTTCAAGTCCCTGTTCAGGCGTGAGGTTCATTGGAAAATAACCATCAAGCCCTCATCTGAGGCCTGCCAATACCAATGGTCATGATAAAGATTTGTCTTCTCCTCCCATATCAAGCTCAACCTTTCTCATTCCTTAGGACTCCAGAGAAGCTTGCATAGCTCAGACGGTAGAGCATCAGACTTTTAATTAGGGTCCAGGGTTCAAGTCCCTGTTCAGGCTGAGTTCATTGGAAAATAACCATCAACCCTCATCTGAGGCCTGCCTTACCAATGGTATGATAAAGATTTGTCTTCCTCCCTATCAAGCTTCAACCTTTCCTCTCATTCTTAGAGCTCCTAGAGAAGCCTGGATAGCTCAGGACGGTAGAGCATCAGACTTTTAATCTGAGGGTCCAGGGTTCAAGTCCCTGTTCGGCGTGAGGTTCATTGGAAAATAACCATCAAACCCTCATCTGAGGCCCCATACCAATGGTATGACAAACTTATTCTTCTCCTCCCATATGAAGCTTCAACCTTTCTCTCATTCCTTAGACTCCTAAGAAGC
This sequence comes from Chelidonichthys spinosus, assembly GCA_029853015.1. Classification (NCBI taxonomy): domain Eukaryota; kingdom Metazoa; phylum Chordata; class Actinopteri; order Perciformes; family Triglidae; genus Chelidonichthys; species Chelidonichthys spinosus. The sequence goes on along the minus strand of CM056829.1, from coordinate 4,623,901 downwards.
CTGCAGCTCAGACGTAGAGCACAGACTTTTAATCTGAGGGTCCAGGGTTCAAGTCCCTTTCAGGCCGAGGTTCATTGGAAAAAACCATCAAACCCTTCATCTGAGGCGCTCCCATATGGTATGACTAAAATTGTCTTCTCCTCCCATATCAAGCTTCAACCTTTCCTCTCATTCCTTAGATTCCAGAGAAACCTGGATAGCTCAGACGGTAGACATCAGACTTTTAATCTGAGGGTCCAGGGTTCAAGTCCCTGTTCAGGCGTGAGGTTCATTGGAAAATAACCATCAACCCTCATCTGAGGCTCTGCCATACCAATGGTCATGATAACATTTAGTCTTCTCACCCTTATCAAGCTTCAACCTTTCCTTCTCAAACTGTGCCTAGGGAAGCTTTTAATCCTAGAGAACCTGGATAGCTCAGACGGTAGAGCATCAGACTTTTAATCTGAGGGTCCAGGGTTCAAGTCCCTGTTCAGGCGTGAGGTTCATTGGAAAATAACCATCAAGCCCTCATCTGAGGCGTGCCAATACCAATGGTCATGATAACGTTTGTTCTTCTCCTCCCATATCAAGCTTCAACCTTTCCTCTCATTCCTTAGACTCACCTAGAGAAGCCTGGATAGCTCAGACGGTAGAGCATCAGACTTTTAATCTGAGGGTCCAGGGTTCAAGTCCCTGTTCAGGTGTGAGGTTTATTGGAAAATAACCATCAAACCCTCATCTGAGGCCCTACCAATGTCATGACAAAGATTTATCTTCTCCTCCCATATCAAGCTTCAACCTTTCCTCTCATTTCTTAGAGCTCCAAGAACCTGGATAGCTCAGACGGTAGAGCATCAGACTTTTAATTGAGGGTCCAGGGTTCAAGTCCCTGTTCAGGCGTGAGGTTCATGGAAAATAACCATCAAACCCTCAGTTCTGAAAATAACCAAATGGCATGACTAAGTAGTCTTCTCCTCCCATATCAAGCTTCAACCATTCCTCTCATTCCTTAGACTCTCCAGAGAAGCCTGGATAGCTCAGACGTAGAGCATCCTTTATTGACGTCAGGGTTAACCCTGGATTCACGGTGAGGTTCATTGGAAAATAACCATAAGCCCTCAGGTCTGAGGCCCTGACACATGGTATGATAAGATTTAGTCTTCATCCTCCCATATCAAGCTTCAACCTTGTCTCTCATTCCTTAGTTCTCCTCAAGAAGCCTGCATAGCTCAGACGGTAGAGCATTAGACTTTTAATCTGAGGGTCCAGGGTTCAAGTCCCTGTTCAGGCGTGAGTTCATTTGGAAAATAACCTCAAGCCCTCATCCTGTTCAGGCCGATCCATGGAAATAACATAACCTCTCTGCCCTACCAAGGTTATAAAGTTTGTCTTTCTCCCAATAAGCTTCAACCTTCTCATTCCTTAGGACTCCCAAGAGAAGCCTGCATAGCTCAGACGGTAGAGCACTTAACGGACTTTTAATCTGGTTCAGGGTTCAAGTCCCTATTAGGGTGAAGATCATTGGAAAAAACCATCAAGCCCTCATGAGGCTGCTACATTTAGCTTCTCCATAAGCTTCACGTCCTCCATATCAAGCTTCACCATCCTCTCTTAGGTCACCGTAGAGAAGCTTGTTAGCTCAGACGGTAGGCTCAGTCCCTTTTAAGTTGAGGTCTGCAGGATTACAAGTCCCTGTTCAGGTGAGCGTTCATTGGAAAATAACATCAACCGTCATCTGGCCTCCAATACCAAGCTTTCCTAATCTTGGCTCCCCAAATCAAGCTCAACGTCTCACTTTAATCTAGGTCCGGTTCAGCCGTAGTGAGTTTATTGGAAAAAACCATAAAGCTCAGGGTGACACATCAGACTTAAATCTGAGGGTCCGGTTCCAATACCTTCACGCTGAGGTTCATTGGAAAATAACCATCAACCCGTCATCTGACGGTGGCATCAATGGTAATTGAGGTCAAAGTTAAGTCCCTCCTCCTCAAGCTTCAACTTTCCTCTCATTCCTTAAGCCCTCACTAGAGAAGCCTGGTAGCTCAGACGGTAGAGCATCAGACTTTTAATCTGAGGGTCCGTCAAGTCCCTGTTCAGGCGTGAGGTTCATTGGAAAATAACCACAACCCTTAGCAGCGTCAACCAATGGTCATCTAAGATTTGGTCTTCTCCTCCCATATCAAGCTTCAACCTTTCCTCTCATTCTTAGACTCCCAGAAAGCCTGGATAGCTCAACGTAGAGCATCAGACTTTTAATCTGAGGTCCAGGTTCAAGTCCTTTCAGTGAGGTTATTGGAAAATACCTCAACCTCATCTGAGCCTACCATGTCATGAAAGATTTTCTTCTCTCCTATCAAGCTTCAACTTTCTCTCATTCTTAGAGTCCTAGAGAACCTGGATGTCAGGTAGAGCATCAGACTTTTAATTAGGGTCCAGGTTCAAGTCCCTGTTCAGCGTGAGGTTATGGAAAATAACCATCAAGCCCTCATCTGAGCCCTACCAATGGTCATGATAGATTTGTCTCTCCTCCCTATCAAGCTTCAACCTCCTCTTTCCTTAGGTCCCAAGAAGCCTGGATAGCTCAGACGGTAGAGCATCGACTTTTAACTAGGTCCAGGGTTCAAGTCCCTTTCAGGGTGAGGTTATGGAAATAACCATCAACCCTCATCTGAGCCTACCAATGGTCATGAAAGTTGTCTTCTCCTCCCATATCAAGCTCAACCTTCCTCTCATTCCTTAGACTCCAGAGAAGCTGATAGCTCAGACGGTAGAGCATAGACTTTTAATCTGAGGGTCAGGTCAGTCCCTGTTCAGCTGAGTTCATTGGAAAATAACCATCAACCTCTCTGAGGCCCTACCAATGGTCATGATAGATTGTCTCTCCTCCTATCAAGCTTCAACTCCTCTCATTCTTAGATCCCAGAGAAGCCTGGATGTCAGAGGTAGAGCATCGACTTTTAATCTAGGGTCCAGTCAAGTCCCTGTTCAGGGTGAGGTTATTGGAAAATAACCATCAACCCTCATCTGAGGCGCTACAATGGTCATGAAAAGATTTGTCTCTCTCCTATAAGCTTCAACTTTCCTCTCTTCCTTAGACTCCAGGAAGCCTGATAGCTCAGACGTAGAGCACAGACTTTTAACTGAGGTCCAGGTAAGTCCTGTTCAGCGGAGGTTCATGAAAATACCTCAACCATCTGAGCTCATACCAATGGTCATGATAAGATTTGTCTCTCTCCTATCAAGCTTACTTTCCTCTCATTCCTTAGGATCCCAGAGAAGCCTGATGTCAGAGGTAGAGCATCAGACTTTAATCTGAGGTCCAGTTCAAGTCCCTGTTCAGGCTGAGTTCATTGAAATAACCATCAACCCTCATCTGAGGCGCTACCAATGGTATGATAGATTTGTCTTCTCCCTACAAGCTTCAACCTTCTCTCATTCTAGATCCCTAGAGAAGCTGGATAGCTCAGACGGTAGAGCATCAGACTTTAATCTGAGGGTCCAGGTCAAGTCCCTGTTCAGGCGTGAGGTTATTGGAAAATAACCATCACCTCATCTGAGGCGCTACCATGTCATGAAAAGATTTGTCTTCTCCTCCCTATAAGCTTCAACTTTCCTCTCATCTAGGCTCAGGAACCTGATGTCAAGTAGAGCACAGACTTTTAATTAGGGTCCAGGTCAAGTCCTGTTCAGGGTGAGGTTATGGAAATAACCATCAACCTCATCTGAGGCCATACCAATGTCATGTAAAATTTGTTCTCCTCCCTACAAGCTTCAACCTTTCCTCTTTCTTAGGTACAGGAACCTGGATAGCTCAGACGGTAGAGCATCAGACTTTTAATGAGGGTCCAGGGTTCAAGTCCCTGTTCAGGCGTGAGGTTCATGAAAATAACCATCAACCCTCATCTGAGCCCTACCAATGGTCATGATAGATTTGTCTTCTCCTCCATACAAGCTTCAACCTTCCTCTCATTCCTTAGATCCCAGAGAAGCCTGATAGCTCAGAGGTAGAGCATCAGACTTTTAATCTGAGGGTCCAGGTTCAAGTCCCTGTTCAGGCTGAGTTATTGGAAAATAACCATCAAGCCTCATCTGAGGCTGCCAACCAATGGTCATGATAAAGATTGTCTTCCTCCTATCAAGCTTCAACCTTTCCTCTCATTCTTAGGATCCCAGAGAAGCCTGATAGCTCAACGGTAGAGCATCAGACTTTTAATCTGAGGGTCCAGGGTTCAAGTCCCTGTTCAGGGTGAGGTTATTGGAAAATAACATCAACCTCATCTGAGGCCCCTACGTCATGAAAGATTTGTCTTCTCCATATAGCTTCAACCTTTCCTCTCATTCTTAGACTCCAGGAACTGATAGCTCAGACGTAGAGCACAGACTTTTAATTGAGGGTCCAGTTCAAGTCCTGTTCAGCGTGAGGTTCATGGAAAATACCATCAACCCTCATTGAGGCCGCATACATGGTCATGTAAATTGTCTTCTCCTCCATACAAGCTTCAACCTTTCCTCTCATTCCTTGGATCCAGAGAAGCTGGATAGTCAGACGGAAGCATCAGACTTTTAATCTGAGGGTCCAGGGTCAAGTCCTGTCAGGCGTGAGGTTATTGAAAATAACCATCAACCTCATTGAGCCGCTACCAATGGTAGATAGATTTGTCTTTCTCCCATACAAGCTTCACTTTCCTCTCTTCTTAGGCCCCTAGAGAAGCCTGATAGCTCAGAGGTAGAGCATCAGACTTTTAATCTGAGGGTCCAGGGTTCAAGTCCCTGTTCAGGCGTGAGGTTCATGGAAAATAACCTCAACCCTCATCTGAGCGCTACAATGGTAGATAGATTTGTTCTCCTCCATATCAAGCTTCAACTTTCTCTCATTCTTAGGCTCCAGAGAAGCCTGATAGCTCAAGGTAGAGCATCAGACTTTTAATCTGGGTCAGGTTCAAGTCCCTGTTCAGGTGAGGTTATGGAAAATAACCATCAACCTCATCTGAGGCGTACAGTAGAAGATTGTCTTCTCCTCCTATCAAGCTTCAACCTTTCCTCTCATTCTAGCCCTAGAGAACCTGGATAGCTCAGAGGTAGAGCATCAGACTTTTAATAGGGTCCAGGGTTCAAGTCCCTGTTCAGGCGTGAGGTTATGGAAAATAACCATCAACCCATCTGAGGCCCTCATGTAGACAAGATTTGTCTTCTCCTCCCATATCAAGCTTCAACCTTCCTCTCATTCTTAGGTCCAGGAACCTGGATAGCTCAGACGTAGAGCACGACTTTTAATTAGGGTCCAGGGTTCAAGTCCCTGTTCAGGTGAGGTTCATGGAAAATAACCATCAACCCTCATCTGAGGCCCCTACCAATGGTCATGATAAATTGTCTTCTCCTCCATTCAAGCTTAACCTTTCCTCTCATTCCTTAGGATCCCAGGACTGATAGCTCAGACGGTAGAGCATGACTTTTAATCTGAGGGTCAGGTTCAAGTCCCTGTTCAGGGTGAGGTTCATTGGAAAACCATCAAACCCTCATCTGAGGCCCTACCAATGGTCATGATAGATTTGTCTTCTCTCCCATACAAGCTTCAACTTCCTCTCATTCCTTAGATCCCAGAGAAGCCTGGATAGCTCAGACGGTAGAGCATCGACTTTTAATCTAGGGTCCAGGTTCAGTCCCTGTTCAGGGTGAGGTATTGGAAAATAACCATCACCCTTCTGAGGCGCTACCAATGGATGATAAGATTTGTTTCTCCTCCCATATCAAGCTTCAACCTTCTTCATTCCTTAGATCCCAGAGAAGCCTGATAGCTCAACGGTAGAGCATCGACTTTTAATCTAGGGCCAGGTTAAGTCCTGTTCAGGGTGAGGTTATTGGAAATAACCTCAACCTCATCTGAGGCGCTACCAATGGTCATGAAAGATTTGTCTCTCTCCCTATCAGCTTCAACTTTCTCTCATTCTTAGACTCCAGAGAACCTGATGTCAGAGGTAGAGCATCAGACTTTTAATTGAGGGTCCAGGTTAAGTCCCTGTTCAGGCTGAGGTTCATGAAAATACATCACCTCATCTGAGGCGTGCCAATACCAATGGTCATGTAAATTTGTCTTCTCTCCCTATCAAGCTTCACTTTCTCTCATTCCTTAGGTCCAGAGAAGCCTGGATAGCTCAGACGGTAGAGCATCGACTTTTAATCTAGGGTCCAGGTTCAAGTCCTGTTCAGGGTGAGGTTCATTGGAAAATAACCATCAACCCTCATTGAGGCCCTACCAATGGTCATGAAGATTTCTTCTCCTCCATATCAAGCTTCAACTTCCTCTCATTCCTTAGATCCCAGAGAAGCCTGGATAGCTCAACGGTAGAGCATCGATTTTAATCTAGGGTCCAGGTTCAAGTCCCTGTTCAGGGTGAGGTTATTGAAAATAACCATCAAACTCATCTGAGGCCGCTACCAGTCATGAAAGATTGTCTTCTCCTCCATACAAGTTCAACCTTTCCTCTCATTCTTAGGCTCCAGAGAACCTGATAGCTCAGACGGTAGAGCATCAGACTTTTAATTGAGGGTCCAGGGTTCAAGTCCCTGTTCAGGCGTGAGGTTCATGGAAAATACCATCAACCCTCGCCCCAGATTTCCCATACTCTCTGTCAACGGTTTAGGCGTACCTGGTTGAAAACAACCGCCAGATTGTCCCATACTTCTCTGCCAACGGTTTAGGCGGTACCTGGGTTGAAAACAACGCCAGAATTTCCCATACTTCTCTGCAACGGTTTATGGCGGTACCTGGTTGAAAACACCGCCCAGTAAATTGTCCCCATACTTCTCTGCCACGGTTTAGGCGGTTCAAGTCCCTGTTCAGGCGTGAGGTTCATTGGAAAATAACCATCAAACCCTCATCTGAGGCCCCTACCAATGGTCATGACTAAGATTTAGTCTTCTCCTCCCATATCAAGCTTCAACCGATCCTCTCATTCCTTAGAGCTCTCCTAGAGAAGCCTGGATAGCTCAGACGGTAGAGCATCAGACTTTTAATCTGAGGGTCCAGGGTTCAAGTCCCTGTTCAGGCGTGAGGTTAATTGGAAAATAACCATCAAGCCCTCATCTGAGGCCGCTGCCAATACCAATGGTCATGATAAAGATTTGGTCTTCTCCTCCCATATCAAGCTTCAACCTTTCCTCTCATTCCTTAGGACTCCCAAAGAGAAGCCTGCATAGCTCAGACGGTAGAGCATCAGACTTTTAATCTGAGGGTCCAGGGTTCAAGTCCCTGTTCAGGCGTGAGGTTCATTGGAAAATAACTATCAAGCCCTCATCTGAGGCCGCTGCCTATACCAATGGTCATGATAAAGATTTGGTCTTCTCCTCCCATATCATGCTTCAACCTTTCCTCTCATTCCTTAGAGCTCTCCTAGAGAAGCCTGGATAGCTCAGACGGTAGAGCATCAGACTTTTAATCTGAGGGTCCAGGGTTCAAGTCCCTGTTCAGGCGTGAGGTTCATTGGAAAATAACCATCAAGCCCTCATCTGAGGCCGCTGCCAATACCAATGGTCATGATAACCATTTGGTCTTCTCCTCCCATATCAAGCTTCAACCTTTCCTCTCATTCCTTAGGACTCACCTAGAGAAGCCTGGATAGCTCAGACGGAAGAGCATCAGACTTTTAATCTGAGGGTCCAGGGTTCAAGTCCCTGTTCAGGCGTGAGGTTTATTGGAAAATAACCATCAAACCCTCATCTGAGGCCGCTACCAATGGTAAAGACTAAGATTTAGTCTTCTCCTCCCATATCAAGCTTCAACCTTTCCTCTCATTTCTTAGAGCGCTCCTAGAGAAGCCTCGATAGCTCAGACGGTAGAGCATCAGACTTTTAATCTGAGGGTCCAGGGTTCAAGTCCCTGTTCAGGCGTGAGGTTCATTGGAAAATAACCCTCAAACCCTCATCTGAGGCCGCTATCAATGGTAAAGACTAAGATTTAGTCTTCTCCTCCCATATCAAGCTTCAACCTTTTCTCTCATTCCTTAGAGCTCTCCTAGAGAAGCCTGGATAGCTCAGAAGGTAGAGCATCAGACTTTTAATCTGGGGGTCCAGGGTTCAAGTCCCTGTTCAGGCGTGAGGTTCATTGGAAAATAACCATCAAACCCTCATCTGAGGCCGCTACCAATGGTAACGACTAAGATTTAGTCTTCTCCTCCCATATCAAGCTTCAACCTTTCCTCTCATTTCTTAGAGCGCTCCTAGAGAAGCCTGGATAGCTCAGATGGTAGAGCATCAGACTTTTAATCTCAGGGTCCAGGGTTCAAGTCCCTGTTCAGGCGTGAGGTTCATTGGAAAATAACCATCAAACCCTCATCTGAGGCCGCTTCCAATGGTAAAGACTAAGATTTAGTCTTCTCCTCCCATATCAAGCTTCAACCGATCCTCTCATTTCTTAGAGCTCACATAGAGAATCCTGGATAGCTCAGACGGTAGAGCATCAGACTTTTAATTTGAGGGTCCAGGGTTCAAGTCCCTGTTCAGGCGTGAGGTTCACTGGAAAATAACCATCAAGCCCTCATCTGAGGCCGCTGCCAATACCAATGGTCATGATAAATATTTGGTCTTCTCCTCCCATTTCAAGCTTCAACCTTTCCTCTCATTCCTTAGGACTCACCTAGAGAAACATGGATAGCTCAGACGGTAGAGCATCAGACTTTTAATCTGAGGGTCCAGGGTTCAAGTCCCTGTTCAGGCGTGAGGTTCATTGGAAAATAACCATCAAACCCTCATCTGAGGCCCCTACCAATGGTCATGACTAAGATTTAGTCTTCTCCTCCCATATCAAGCTTCAACCGATCCTCTCATTCCTTAGAGCTCTCCTAGAGAAGCCTGGATAGCTCAGACGGTAGAGCATCAGACTTTTAATCTGAGGGTCCAGGGTTCAAGTCCCTGTTCAGGCGTGAGGTTAATTGGAAAATAACCATCAAGCCCTCGTCTGAGGCCGCTGCCAATACCAATGGTCATGATAAAGATTTGGTCTTCTCCTCCCATATCAAGCTTCAACCTTTCCTCTCATTCCTTAGGACTCCCAAAGAGAAGCCTGCATAGCTCAGACGGTAGAGCATCAGACTTTTAATCTCAGGGTCCAGGGTTCAAGTCCCTGTTCAGGCGTGAGGTTCATTGGAAAATAACCATCAAGCCCTCATCTGAGGCCGCTGCCAATACCAATGGTCATGATAACCATTTGGTCTTCTCCTCCCATATCAAGCTTCAACCTTTCCTCTCATTCCTTAGGATTCACCAAGAGAAGCCTGGATAGCTCAGACGGTAGAGCATCGCACTTTTAATCTCAGGGTCCAGGGTTCAAGTCCCTGTTCAGGTGTGAGGTTCATTGGAAAATAACCATCAAACCCTCATCTGAGGCCGCTACCAATGGTCATGACAAAGATTTATTCTTCTCCTCCCATATCAAGCTTCAACCTTTCCTCTCATTCCTTAGAATTCTCCTAGAGAAGCCTGGATAGCTCAGACGGTAGAGCATCAGACTTTTAATCTGAGGGTCCAGGGTTCAAGTCCCTGTTCAGGCGTGAGGTTCATTGGGAAAATAACCATCAAACCGTCATCTGAGGCCGCTACCAATGGTCATGACTAAGATTTAGTCTTCTCCTCCCATAACAAGCTTCAACCTTTCCTCTCATTCCTTAGAGCTCTCCTAGAGAAGCCTGGATAGCTCAGACGGTAGAGCATCAGACTTTTAATCTGAGGGTCCAGGGTTCAAGTCCCTGTTCAGGCGTGAGGTTCATTGGAAAATAACCATCAAGCCCTCATCTGAGGCTCTGCCAATACCAATGGTCATGATAAAGATTTGCTCTTCTCCTCCCTTATCAAGCTTCAACATTTCCTCTCATTCCTTAGGACTCACCTAGAGAAGCCTGGATTGTTCAGAAGGTAGAGCATCAGACTTTTAATCTGAGGGTCCAGGGTTCAAGTCCCTGTTCAGGCGTGAGGTTCATTGGAAAATAACCATCAAACCCTCATCTGAGGCCGCTATCAATGGTCATGACAAAGATTTAGTCTTCTCCTCCCATATCAAGCTTCAACCGATCCTCTCATTCCTTAGAGATCACCTAGAGAAGCCTAGATAGCTTAGATGGTAGAGCATCAGACTTTTAATCTGAGGGTCCAGGGTTCAAGTCCCTGTTCAGGCGTGAGGTTCACTGGAAAATAACCATGAAATCATCATCTGAGCCCACAACCAATGGTCATGACAAAGCTTTAGTCTTCTCCTCCCATATCAAGCTTCAACCTTTCCTCTCATTCCTTAGATTTCGCCGAGAAGAGCCTGGATAGCTCAGACGGTAGAGCATCAGACTTTTAATCTGAGAGTCCAGGGTTCAAGTCCCTGTTCAGGTGTGAGGTTCATTGAAAAATAACCATCAAGCCCTCATCTGAGGCTGTGCCAATACCAATGGTCATGATAAAGATTTGGTCTTCTCCTCCCATATCAAGCTTCAACCTTTCCTCTCATTCCTTAGGACTCACCAATAGAAGCCTGGATAGCTCAGACGGTAGAGCATCAGACTTTTAATCTGAGGGTCCAGGGTTCAAGTCCCTGTTCAGGCATGAGGTTCATTGGAAAATAACCATCAAGCCCCCATCTGAGGCCGCTGCCAATACCAATGTTCATGATAAAGATTTGGTCTTCTCCTCCCATATCAAGCTTCAACCTTTCCTCTCATTCCTTAGGACTCACCTAGAGAAACCTGGATAGCTCAGACGGTAGAGCATCAGACTTTTAATCTGAGGGTCCAGGGTTCAAGTCCCTGTTCAGGCGTGAGGTTCATTGGAAAATAACCATCAAACCCTCATCTGAGGCCGCTATCAATGGTCATGACAAAGATTTAGTCTTCTCCTCCCATATCAAGCTTCAACCTTTCCTCTCATTTCTTAGAGATCACTTAGAGAAGCCTGGATAGCTCAGACGGTAGAGCATCAGACTTTTAATCTGAGGGTCCAGGGTTCAAGTCCCTGTTCAGGCGTTAGGTTCATTGGACAATAACCATCAAGCCCTCATCTCAGGCCGCTTCCTATAATTATGACAAACATTTAGTCTTCTCCAGCATATCAAGCTTCAAGCTTTCCTCTCAGTCCAGACGGATAATCTAGAGAAGCCTGGATAGCTCAGACGGTAGAGCATCAGACTTTTTATCTGAGGGTTCAGGGTTCAAGTCCCTGTTCAGGCGTCAGGTTAATTGGAAAATAAACATCAAGCTCAAATGATAATCACCAGATAAATAGAATCATTGTGAAGCTTGCAGGGAGCAACAGCTGCTTTTAAATTTGACTTATTTAAGTATTTTCTTTATCTCATCCTCATCTTCAGTTATGACTCCAACATGGATGACAGCAGAGACAACAAGAAGAACCGTTTCTCCAACACAATGGTATTCATGGAGGAATATCTCAACAACGTGCTGAATGACGAGCTGCCATTTCACAATGAGGAGAAAAACAAACTCACATACGAGGTCAGTGCCTACGCCTCTACTTCCTGTCTCATTCCACATCTCTCTCCATCGTTCGGTCTCATTCTTTCCTCACGTGATCACGTCCTTTGCTTCCTTTGCTTCCTTTGCTGTTCATCCAGGTGGTGAGTCTTGCCAGACATTTGATCTACTTTGGTTTCTATAGTTTCTTTGAGCTGCTCAGACTCACCAGAACCTTGCTTGGGATCATCGACTGTCGGCCCAATCCAGGTTACGCCGGGGTTTTATTCCACGATGATGGATCAGGTACTCTCTGCTCTGGTTACTGTTCTCCTAAACTTACAAATGCAGTCCTCTCTTTCCATGATGTCGATCAATGCTGATGACTGACAACATTTCAGACAGGCTCTTTTTAGAAAATGTTTTGTTAGTTCTTAAAATAACACTTTCTCGAACAAATTAATTCAGTCTTCTTTTGATCTCTGTGTGCTATGTTGTTTGACTTGTACTGCACTTTGGTCAACGTTTTTGTTTTTAAATGTGCTCTATAAAAAAAGTGGATTGTATTGCATTGGATTCTTACCATGTTTTATTTGTTTATCGTTATAATTATAAACTTTATTTTTTCTTGAAGACATGTTTCTTCTGACTGGTTAGTTTGAGTTCTTTCACACGACAGTAACATTTTTTTAACTATAGGTCATGTCTTCTTCTGTTCAGATTTGTGATTTCAATGTGGAGTATAGAAAAATGTGAATGAAAATATTAAGGTAAAGAGTCTTCAGGGATGAAACAAATGTATCATCTTAAGTTTGTCATCATATGACCTTGATGACTTCATCGAAGTCAGTGATTTTGGTGGCTTCAGTAAGGTTCTTTAGACATGTGAAAACAGGGCTAATGTTCTATGGCTGTGTAATGAAATCACTTAATGTTTAAATGTAATAATGCAGACTATTGCTGTTTTCTTCACGGTTTGAAGGCAAGAACGTGAAGCGCTCCATACATGGGATGGGTCAGATGATGTCCACCATGGTCCTCAACAGGAAGCAGTCCATATTTGGAGGGGCTGGAGCCAGAGGGGCGGGGATTGTACTCGACGGACAGAGGGGAAGTAAAGAGAGTAGCATTAAGATGGACCTGACGGTGATGGACACCAAACTGAAGATACTGGAGATATTACAGGTATCTTAAAAAATACTTCATTAGGTACAGTTGTAAGATATAATGTAAGCCAGCCATAAAGTCCAAACCAAGAATAAGCCAATCAAAGAGTCTAATGCAACATTAATCTACTTAATATCACACAACTAAACAGACTAACCTGACACAATGACACAAGGGGGATACCCAAACCAAAGAACGGTTGGATAGACTTCAAAAAAACAAAAACATAACTAACTAAACCCCCCCCCCCCATGACATGGCAGCACATGGTATTGCCCAATGGATTGGCTCCAGGATTTAAGAGTGCTCAACCCTCAGACTGAGGTTTTGCTACACCAGGAAGGGACTGCCCCCATAGGGTAACAATTACATTTGTAGCCTGAAGTGTTAAAATGTTAGCATTTCTTTAGAGGTTAAAGCCACATAAACAAGCTAAACCAAGTGTGTGATGTTAATTGTTTAGTTGTTAGCAAATGAGATGAAGCTGTGTAGCAAACATTGTGGCTGTAGCCCTCGAGCTCCCAGTCCACTACATGCTACCCAGATACTACTTCTGTTTGCTTTCATTTCTGTTGCTACAGTTAGCTTGCTAGCTAACACATGCAAGCTAACTAGCCCTGTTGATAATGGCTGATTAAAATGATCCACCTTGTTAGCGTGCTACCTCCTTGGTTGCAATAACGTCAAGGCATTTTATTTGACGTTATCCTGATAGTTGTCATTTCTTCTTATCAACAAACATGCAAACTGAGAAGTGACCTGACAGACAAACACTTGTGTTTAATTATTATTTGGAAGTGAAAGCGTTCCTAACTCGGCCTGACCACTCCTCTTCAGTTCATCCTGAACGTCCGCCTGGACTACCGCCTCTCCTTCCTGCTGTCAGTGTTTAAGAAGGAGTTTGTGGATGTTTATCCAATGGCCGATGCTGACGCCACGACCAATATGGAGCATGCAGGTAAACGCACACACAGCTGATGGAAACACACACTTTAAGTTTTGTCTTTCTACTTTTAAATTTGACACACATAAACAGAATGTAAACAGTAACAATGTGCTGCCCTGCTTCATCTTTTACCTTTATTCAATAAAGGAAATTCTAATTTAACTTTACCTTTATTCAATAAAGGAAATTCTAATTTAAGTTAACTTTTCCGAGATTATGAATCCGTCATTTAAAAAAACAAATGTATTTGTGTGATCCACATAAGCACACATACTGCTGTGTGTTAGTATGTGTTTATCTGACTCATCTGGAAGTCTGTTGTTTGTGTCCGTCCCTCCTCAGCCACCATCAACCTCCAGCACATCGGAGAGCAGGCCGAGGCCATGTTTGGAGTCGGGTACGTAACGTAGACCTGGTCTCCCTGCAGGTCGGGAAATAGTCCCAAAATGCAGTGGTTTGGATTTGTGTTCACAATGTCAATGTGAAGTTAATTAGGATTCTTTTTCATGGTGGACACGTGAATTAAACTCATCCACGTGAAGATGAAACGTCAAAATCTGGTGACGTATTAAACAGGAAGGCTACTGATCGGTTGGGTCCAAGAATACAGGACTTAGACCACCAGACCGTGTTGGACACCTTGAATCCCAAAGTGTTGGTAATGGTTTTCTGAACAAAGAGGTTTTGTTGTATGAAGCTAACGTTGGTTTTGTAGCCTAACGTAAACATGCGTTGCAGGCACGAACAATAGTTTGGATTGGAAATACGTCAATTTGAAAGGACGACACAAAAAATTTACAATTTGTGTCCATGTACACGAATCAGCAGGTCATGACTATTTCCCAAATGTGTGTGTGTGTGTGTGTGTGTGTGTGTGTGTGTGTGTGTGTGTGTGTGTGTGTGTGTGTGTGTGTGTGTGTGTGTGTGTGTGTGTGTGTGTGTGTGTGTGTGTGTGTGTGTAGTAAGGGGAACAGTATCCTGGAGGTGGATGATGAAGGTGGCCGTATGTTCCTGCGGGTGCTGACTCACCTCACCATGCACAACTACCCCCCTCTGATCTCTGGAGCCCTGCAGCTGCTCTTCAGACACTTCAGCCAGAGACAGGAAGTCCTGCACACCTTCAAACAGGTATGTACACAAACACTTATACACAATGAAAAGTAACTTTTTAAAACCATTACTTTGCACTTTTACCGTGTCAAAAGTGTGTCCACTCGGTGCTATTTTCACTTTCAGTTGTGAACCAATTCATCCCTTGTTACGATGTTCCTGTTCTGATCAATAACAGCTGACTGGTCCTCAACATGTGTTGTAATTAATGACCGCATAGTATCGAGATATTTTGTGATTGTATTGACACACAAATGCAAAGTATCGATCTTTTATCATATAAACTATTAATATTGTAAATGCAAGTTAAACCTTTTCAGTGACTCACCTTGCCTCTGTAGGTCCAGTTGTTGATCTCGGCTCAGGATGTGGAGAACTACAAGCTGATCAAGGCGGATCTGGATCGCCTCCGAACACTGGTGGAGAAATCTGAACTGTGGGTGGAGAAAAAGAACTTGGGTGGAGGCGACGGGAAGAAAGAAAAGAAGGAGAAGGTAGAGGTGGGGAGCACAAACATCATTTTATTCATCTTTATTGCCATAATTGGCATTCATTTTGAAAAGATGAAAGGGTCAAATAAATGTTGGAGATGTGGTCAGAACATGAATTAATGCAAATAAACCTTTAAACAAATGAGTTGACATTTAGGATATTTGTAGCCCCTCATTCAATCTGAAACACAAATTATGCATGCAAATATTACCAAAATAAAATTGAACAAACAAAAAAGTTCAAGAGACACAAAGGTGAGATGGTGCAAAGTGCAGCGTCATCAGCATACAGCTTTTTTTTGAGAGAGAGTTCATGAACTAACAGTTGTGATCTTAATGTCTAGATGGCTGTGCCAAGCTGCTGGAAATAACAACTCAAGTATATAACCACTAACCAACTAACTAACTAACTGAAAGTCACTGCTTTAACCAGCCCAAGAGACATTTTCTTGGTAGAAGAGTAATATGAATTGAGAATCAGAATATCACTCATGAAACTAAGTACTAAACAAAAACTTATCAAAATATTTCATTAGATTGAATATTTGTTTACCCTTTGCATTCTTCTGTTTACTCTACTTAACGTCGGTGTGGGGATTGCTTATGTCTGAGATGGTTTAAGGTGCAACCATATGGTTCTGGGTTCAGGTTTGGCTTGGGGTTTTTGTTGCATGTCACACTTAACCCCCCTCTCTCTAACTAAACTTACCTGAACCTCCTTCAGTCTCTCTCTCTCTCTCCTCTCTCTCTCTCTCTCTCTCTCTCTCTCTCTGATCTGTTTTGTTATACTGTGAAAAAAAGGCACAATTAAAGGTTCTGTGTGTGGGATTTAGTAGCAACTAGTGGTGAGGTTGCAGATTGCAACCAACAACGATGTCCAAATGAAGAAATAGCTCCACAGTTTTTACTCTGATCACCATCATTGTCAAGTCATGTTTTGTTAGGTCTGTCTGCAAGACCACAAGCTAACTACTTTTAAAATACTGGTTTTCTGAATGGAGTCTGGTTGATGGGTGCTAGGCTATGCTAACATTGTAGCTGCTCCATCAACACTCCAAATAAGGTCGTCTAGACAAAAATACAGCAGAGACCTTGTTGTTTGGACCACAGACAGTCTCTGGTTTCTCCACATAGTCTGGTCTGGTCTCTGGACTAATGTGCGCAACTATCATAGACCTCTAGGGGACCAAAGACAGTCTCTGGTTTCTCCAGATAGTCTGGTCTGGTCTCTGGACTAGTGTGAGCTACTATCGTAGACCTCTGGGGGACCACAGACAGACTCATAGTCTGGTCTGGTCTCTAGACTTATGTGAGCTACTATCTAGACCTCTGGGGGACCACAGACAGTCTCTGGTTTCTTCACATAGTCTGGTTTGGTCTCTGGACTAATGGGAGCCAATATTGTAGACCTCTGAGGAACCACAGACAGTCTCTGGTTTCTCCACATAGTCTGGTCTGGTCTGGTCTCTGGACTAATGTGATGCGTCTATTTGTGACTTTACGTTGACTTTGTTGCCTTTTTGCTGCACGAAAAATTAGCTTAGCTGAATCACTGTACAACTTTGAAATATAGGCAGAGATTCAGAGAACAATTGAACGCAGAAGACTCAAAAATGAACCCACCACAATATTTGTGCTCTGAAACCCTAAAAGGTTGTGGCATTGGAATTGAATTAATTGATTTCAAATGAAAATCACTTCTGCAAATGCATAGTTTATTTGTAATCTCACATTTATTTAATTAAAATGGACATCAAACAACTTGTTGTGTCCACAAAGCTACTAAGACCCCTGAGGATCCGCATGGACGATCACCTATATGTGTTTATAATAATAACACATATACTGTATTACTGATTCATGTGTGAATGATGTAGTACTCTACCCAAAGACAACCGCATATGCTGTCTTACCGTCTGCATCCTGCAGGGGGCGTCAGACAATGCTACGCCCAAGAAGGAGAAGCAGGAGAAGGGCAACGAGAACTACCAGAAAGTCAAAGAGGTGAGGACTCTCGTCGTTCTCGGTTTTCCTTTTCGCTCTCCTTCCCCGTTGTGGCGTTTCTGTGGTGCACCTCCAACAGATCACCTGTCAATCAATCAATGTGGGCAGGGTTGTCGTGTCTCTTTTTGTTAATGAAGTCTTTGTGGTATCTTGTCCAAATCTTTTCACAAATTGTGGCTTTCACTCCTCAGATTACTTTTAGTTATTGTATTCCAAATATTCACTCTGGATAACAGCACCCGCAGAAATGTAAAAAAAAGCAGAAACTAAAAAGTTTGGTTCAAATGTTTTAAATCATCTACTCATCTACATCAACTTCTTCTCATGTGAAGAAATAAAGGACACAATCCGCCATCTTTGTTCTGTATAAAACTACATTCTAAAGTTTAGGCAATCAAACATATTCTTTCATCCGATCAACTTTGGGTTCTAACCGTTCAATTGTTGCCATTTGTTCAAATTATCTGGTATTAATTTGATCTTTTGAATGAGGTCATCCTTCAAATTATTTCTGTTGTCAATCACAAGCTTCGCCAGCGAATCACATAAACTGTCCACGTTGGAATAAAACTTTCTCCCAAAAGTTGCTTTCATCCCGTCCATTTTAATGTGTTCGCAACTCTTGAAGAAGTGTTATGCCGAGTTCTCTTTTGTCGTATGAAAATGTAATTAGCATCTCCCTGTGCATTACTCTGTGAGTGAGTGAGTGAGTGAGTGAGTAATGCACAGAAATATTAGTGAACGGTAAAATGTTTATAAAGAAGCCTGATTTTGGAAATCCTTATTTTTAAACAGTCGCAATAGTTGCAGACATAACTCCTTTAACATACATTAGATGTGGCCTCCAGCATCATTACCCACATTTTAGTTTTAGTTTTAACATCGTTTATCCTAAGCCTGCTTTGTGAATTTGTTTTCCATAAACCAAAGATTAGGAATGAAGTGTCATTTCAATTTAGGAATTCAATTTAGGACAGTGTAATTGTTCAGATTAAACCAATTACACTGTTTCTTTCTATTCCTTTTCAATTGTACCTCAACATTTCACTTTTTTACCACAGCAAAAACAAAACTTATATTCAATGAAAATGTATTGAAATGTATCAAATATTATTTGGATAATGAAAAACATTAACGATAGCGGGCCTAACACTGAGCCTTGGGGAACCCCACACAAGTAGCCTTGAAGTAAAGTTATCCAATGAACATAATGCTAAGTAGTATTTGGGATTGTAAGTGAGTAGAGAGGAGTATTAGTCCATATATTGTATATTTATCATAGTATTACACTAGAGCTCTTTGGCTAAATCTAAATGTGGTTTTCAGCATATTTTTTACCCAAAACATACTTCAGACACTCTTTCAGTGTCATTTGTCATTTATTAGGACCAGAGCACCGACAACGTCATGCCTGGCGAGGCCCTATTGTAAATGTGTTGTTGTTGTTATTATTGTCATTATTTTTATTATATATTTATTATTATTATTATGCAGATTGAACTTGTATATATTTTATATATTTATATTTTGGAGGTTTCGTATTCGTCCACAAAAAAAGTGACTCGCTAGTTTATATTGCCTTTGTGAATGATAAGTTAAGTGGAGAGTCGGTACTTTACTTGGGGAACAATGAATGTTCAGAATAGAAAATAAAACATCTTTTCATGAACTGTCCGTAGTTTGACAAACATATCTGTACTTGTGCTCCGCCTCCTCCCGCCACGCTCTCACGTCTGTAGATTTTGGAGAGGTTGAATAAGATGTGCAGCAGTGGAGTCTGGAAGAAGCAGCAGCGGTTGCTGAAGAACATGGGGGCTCACAAGGTCATGCTGGACCTGCTGCAGGTGTCTTACGACAAGGTGAGACGGAGTACCGCCAAAATAAAAGCTGCTCAACTGAATCACTGAGCTGTGGCTGATTCTGTCCCCCCCCCCCCTCCCCCTGTCCTCCCGGTCTGCAGAACGATGTGAAGATGCAGGAGATCATCAGGTACACCCATCTGTTCCTGCAGAAGTTCTGTATGGGGAACCAGGAAAACCAGGCATTGCTGCACAAGAACCTCAGCCTCTTTCTCAACCCGGGGGTATGCTACCTTCAGAACCCACCAGTCGATTACCGCAGTGCTCATGCTGGATTATTTTGGTTCAGTTAATCATTTTAGTCAATTATCGACCCACACATGATGCTGATGGATGTTGCCTCCTCCGTCTGCAGCTGCTGGAGGCGGAGACGGTGCAGCACATCTTCTGTAACAACTACCAGCTGTGCAGCGAGATCTCGGAGAGCGTCCTGCAGCACTTCATCCACTGCCTGGCCACGCACGGACGCCACGTCCAGTACCTCAACTTCCTCCACACCATCATCAAGGCCGAGGGCAAGTACGTGAAGAAGTGCCAGGACATGATCATGACGGAGGTGAGGACTGGGGGCAGGCGAAACGCATCACCTTTGGGGGCGAGGCGCTGGGGTTGTGTTTCCATGGTAACGTGACACTGTGATGTGTGTGTCTGTAAGTTAACGAATGCGGGAGAGGACGTGGTCGTCTTCTACAACGACAAGACCTCGTTCAACGTCATGCTGGAGCTGATGGCGGAGAGCCGGGAGGGGGTCGGCGAGAGCAGCCCGCTCAGGTCGGTGTACTCTTACTGCAGTCAAAGTATTAATACCACTCGGTGAAATTACTTGAGGCGGGTTATATCTGATGTTTCTGGATTCATATTTCTGCTGCTTTACCGCCGGGTTTGGTTCCTACAGAACGTTCCCTCCACGATAAACCAACGTTATCGTTCCCCTTTTGTTTTTGGTTCTAGAAACATTTATTGATCATAACTTTCCCTCCTGTTAAAAGCTTTCTGGGATGGTTAGTTGAACGTTGTGTTGGTTTTATGTATCACGTGTCTCATGTTTTATATATGAACACATTATTATTTATTATATAAACACGTTTCTATATCACGTGTCTCAGGTACCACATCTCTCTGGTGGAGCTGCTCGCCGCCTGCGCTGAGGGCAAGAACGTTTACACGGAGATCAAGTGTACCTCTCTGCTGCCGCTGGAGGACGTGGTCCGGGTGGTGACCCACGAAGACTGCATCACCGAGGTACTGGCTCGTCTCGGGGGTTCGATTCCCGCTCCGCCTTCTCAGGCTCCTCGCCGTTCTATAGTCGATGTTCTTTCATGTAAATACAGTGTGGTCTACCAGTGTAGTAGGACACAGGTCTCCCCTGATGCAGAATAATGTATACGTGTATATTTTATTATTGTACTATAATTATAGATGCTTCAATGAAGCTCATTTTAATTCCTTTATATACGAGTGGAGAGAATCTGAAGATTGTGTTACCATCAAAAATGGCCACTTTGGTTTAAACTAAACGATGCCTGCCTGTCTGACTGTCTGCCTGCCTGCCTGTCTGCCTGCCTCCAGGTGAAGGTGGCCTACGTGAACTTTGTGAACCACTGCTACGTGGACACCGAGGTGGAGATGAAGGAAATCTACACGTCCAATCACATCTGGAAGCTGTTTGAGGACTTCACAGTGGACATGGCCCGGGTAACGGCAGGAACATGAATACTGTCATACTGTAGTACTGTCATACTGTAGTACTGTTTCATATATTTGAATCATCACTTCCAGTCATCCACTGTGTGTTCGTTTTACTATTGTTTAACTATTCATTAGTTTAAATATGACTGCCAGTATAAGAGTTTACACATGAACAGGAAGCGAGGGGCTTTTATTGTGAAATCAACACGATGTGGTTGTTGTGGAGGGAGATCAACATGGCGGTTTCATCTGCAGGTCTGTAACAAGCGAGAGAAGCGTCTCTCAGACCCGATCCTGGAGAAGTATATCATTAACGTGGTCTTCGACACCATCAATGCCTTCTTCAGCTCACCGTTCTCCGAAAACAGCACGTCGCTGCAGGTCAGGACCATGATGCAATCTGCTCGTCCATTGGGTTCCGTTGGGGTCTGTTGGGGTCCGATGGGGTCCGTTGGGGTTCGTTGTGTTCCTTTGGGGGGGTGTCCGTTGGGTTCCGTTGGGGGGGTCCGTTGGGTTCCTTTGGGGGTGTCTGTTGGGGTCTGTTGGGTTCTGTTAGGGGGTCTGTTGTTTTCCGTTGGGGGAGTGCGTTCTGGGGGGCTGTTGGGGTCTGCTGGGGGGGTCTGTTGGGTTCTGTTAGGGGGTCCGTTGTTTTCTGTTGGGGGAATGCGTTCTGGGGGGTCTGTTGGGGTCTGCTGGGGGGGTCTGTTGGGTTCTGTTAGGGGGTCCATTGTTTTCCGTTGGGGGAGTGCGTTCTGGGGGGTCTGTTGGGTTCTGTTAGGGGGTCCGTTGTTTTCCGTTGGGGGAATGCGTTCTGGGGGGTCTGTTGGGTTCCGTTAGGGGGTCCATTGTTTTCCGTTGGGGGAGTGCGTTCTGGGGGGTCCGTTGTGGTCTGTTGGGTTCTGTAAGGGGGTCCATTGGGGGTTTCCGTTGGGTTCTGTTGGGGTCCGACCTGTCAAAGTGACAGCAGTGAGTCTCTCTTTCGGTCTCTCCGTCAGACTCATCACACCATCATGACTCAGCTGCTCCAGTCCTCCGTCCGGCTGCTGGACTGTCCCTGGCTGCAGCAGCAGCACCGGAATCAGGTGGAGACTTGCATCAAGACCCTCGCCATGACAGGTACCCCCCAGCTGGTTTGGTTCCGAGTCCCGGGAACCACTCTGCATCTCCTTGTGAAGCACTTTGACAGGAGCCGTTGTCTCCTCTGGTCCAGAGAGTTTATGTTTCCAGATTCACCTCTAGGGGCGCTGTTTTACAACATGAGTCTCATTCAAGTAATTATGTAACTAAGTGAACTAAGAAATGTCAGATTGCTGCATGTCATGTACATTTATAATAAGTAGGAAAACATGTTAGTTGCCCTTGTTGTTTTAGATCGATTAGATCCTTTTAGATCAGTGAGATCGTTTTAGAGCGGTTCGATCCGAGTCTTCTCTCCGTTACAGTTGTATTTGTGTCCTCAGCTAAGAGCCGGTCCATCTCGCTCCCTCTGGACCTGGAGGCTCAGATCAGCACCATGTTGTCCAGCTCTGCTCTGAACTCTCTGTCCCGGTCCAACCCAAACTACAAATCCATGTCCCGCTCCTCCAGACCCGTCGCCCCTAGCAACCCCTGGGACTACAAGAACATCATAGAGAAGCTGCAGGTAGATACTGTTTAAGGTGTTTCATTAGAAAACCTCCTTTGAGATCTCCTGTTGAAGAAAGATACACAAATATGTGTGTGTGTGTGTGTGTGTGTGTGTGTGTGTATATGCATGTGTGTCTTTAGGACATCATCAACACACTAGAGGAGCGTCTGAAGCCGCTGGTGAACGCCGAGCTGTCGGTGCTCGTGGACGTCCTCCACCAGCCAGAGCTGCTGTTCATGGAGGGAACCGATGCCCGGCAGCGCTGCGAGTCCGGGGGTTTCATCTCCAAGTAGGTCCAGGTCCTCAGTGTCCACCATGCACTGCAGCACTGACAGAGAGGATGATGGGAAAACGTGTGCGTGTGTGTTTTCAGGCTGATCCAGCACACCAAAGCCCTCATGTCTGCAGAGGAGAAGCTGTGTATCAAAGTCCTGAGGACTCTGCAGGAGATGCTGATCCGGACCCTGGACTTCGATGAAAAGGTCAGTTTTCCGACCTTTTGAAACTAATTTTTACACATTAGACCATGTATTTATGTTTTCATTATTGAATGACATCCTTATATTAGATTTTAAATGTGCTGTTTGAGTTTCTTTCTTTACTAAATCTACTGAACTTTGTGTTTACGGACTAAAGGAGAGAACATTTACTCACATTATGAAATGGGATCTCAGTAGTTCACAGAAGACACGTTCACTTTAAAGGGGACCCACTCATATTTTCATCACCGTCTCATTTTTCTCTAAACCAGAGACCTTCAACCTGGGGGTCTGTAGAGTTACTGCAGGGGGTCCCAAAAATTATTTGATCCCGAGCTTTTTTTTCTTCCAAAAATTTAAAATATGTCCAAAAATACACCTTAACATGAATACAATCTATATCAAGCAAATATAAATCTTCCTGTTTGTTTAATATTATGTTGATAAATTGTGATGTAGAAATGCCAAAATAGAATAGAATAAAAAATAAAATATGAATCTGTTATTACAGTTATTATTTTAATGTCTTAGCATTGTATACATCCATCATTATAAAGTACTTTTATACATGGAACTATACGCTACACTACACATTATTTTTAGTTTAATAAGGAACATTATATGATATGTAATAGGGAGTCCCTCCACCTCTATAAGCCTTGGGGGTCCCTCCACCGGGTCTCTTTAGGCCTTGGGGGGTTCTTGGTCTAAAAACGTGGTCTAAACTATAAAAATGTTGGTTATAATGATAATAGTGAACTTCCATCCCATTGGGCCTCTGTTGACTGGTTCTCTTGTGGTTTCAGGGTATTTCCCTGCGGAAGGTTCTCCTGCAGAACTACTTGTTCCCCAACAGGAAGAACAACCCGAAGAACGACTTGGCTGAACTCGGAGCTTCAGGTGCGTCTGACACTTCACGAACACGTAAAACGTCTGTGGTGGACCCTGTACCGGGCCGGCGTGTTAACCTCTCTGTCCTGGATCAGGTGTGGAGGCGGAGCGCGACTGGGCGGCGGTGGCAGCGGTTCAGTGTCGGCTGGACCGGGAAGGAGGGACCAAGCTTTTCACCGACTTGGTGATGAGCACCAAGAACGACAAGATCTTCCAGGAGAGTATCCTGCTGGCCATCTGTCTGCTGGAGGGGGGCAACACCGAGATCCAGGTGGGACCAGAACCCGGTCAGACCTGGAAGATTTTAGCTGAGTGTCTCCAGAAACTGGAAACTCTGAAAAATATAGTTCTAGGACCAGGGTTTCATTCCAGTCTCAGGTCTTAAAACTAAACCATCCTACCTTAACAGCATGCTAGCTAGATAGCTAACTAGCATGCAAATTCCATGCTACAGTTACAGAGCATAAAAAGCACCACATGACACATGGTCTACATTACTTTAATATGGAGCCAAAACTCACTGGTTTTAACTTCAACATTCATGGTGGACCTTTAATTTATGCTAATGCTAATTGCTAGCGATGGTGGTTGGAGAAGTGCTGTAAAGGTCTGTTATAGTGATAAAATACAGTTAAAACTAATTTAAATTAAACTTTGAGATTACATGTAAGGTTGGGATTTGTGAACGCTAGCAATTAGCATTAGCATTAAGCATAAGCATAAGCGATTCACAGGCTAATTGAAAGAGATTTAGACCTGAAGTTTGAAGGTTTCAGACTTCCAAGTCAGCATGAACCCAACGTGATCTCAGGTAAAGTTGGCGCTCTGTGAGTCAACCCATGTACGTTCTCTGCAGAACTCCTTCTACAAACTCATGATGGGCGACAACAAGTCTGAGAAGTTCTTCAAGGTTCTTCACGACCGGATGAAGGAAGCTCAGACAGACATAAAAGCCACCGTGTCAGTCAACGTGGGAGAGATGACGCACAAGGCCAGCGAGAAGGACCTGGACAACGGTGGGACTCGCTAACCCTCTACAGACCTGCTGGTTCAGACTTCCACGATCTGGTTCTATTACTGTGTCTCTGTTCCTTCCTGTTGTTCAGCTTTAAATCTGTTTATTATCGACACAGATCAGAGCTGTGAATCGTCACGGCGACCGTTTGACTGATGAGACGAACACTTCCTGTTTGTGTTCCTAACCCAGGTGGATCTGCCACTCTGGTACTTCCTGGTACGGGAGGTCACCCGCTGCTGGTCCAGGGCCAGTCCATCGCCCCGGTCCAGCCAGCGGCAGCGGAGCAGCGGGAGGTGGAGATGGAGATGGGACCGGCGGTGACCATCATGAAGCCGATCCTCAGGTTTCTCCAGCTGCTCTGTGAGAACCACAACCAGGACCTGCAGGTAAGCCAGCATTTACTAGTTATCTGTCTCTGGACGTACATATTACATAGGACGGGGATACATGATTTATATTTCATCGTTTTATGAGTTTAATGAGGTGATTATTGTTATCTTATGTCTTCTTTTATTATTTTATTATTAATATTGATTTTAATATCACTACTTTTGGGTTAGGGTTAGGACAAAGTAATGAAATAAGCATTTTATATAATTTCTTTCCACTAATCTGAAGGAGGACGTGTTATTTGTTTTCACTTGAACACAATCAGAAATTATAAGATAATAATATAGTAATAATAATTCACAGTAAAATTCCAATAAAAAAATGAAATAAATCAAATAAAACACAAGATGAAAGTTGATAATAAACTGAAACACGCAAACAGCTGATCAGAAACACTGACTGTGTTTCAGAACTTCCTGCGCTGCCAGAACAACAAGACCAACTACAACTTGGTGTGTGAGACTCTGCAGTTCCTGGACATCATGTGTGGCAGCACCACCGGAGGTCTGGGCCTGCTGGGCCTCTACATCAACGAGTCCAACGTCCACCTGATCACCCAGACCCTGGAGACCCTCACCGAGTACTGCCAGGGCCCCTGCCAGGAGAACCAGGTAGACCGGCCCACTAAAAGGACCTATGGAGGCAGTTAGACCCTCTGTGGACATGGACTCACGTGTGTGTGTGTGTGTCTGTGTGTGTGTGTGTGTGTGTGTGTGTGTGTGTGTGTGTGTGTGTTGCAGACCTGCATCGTGACCCACGAGTCCAACGGCATCGACATCATCACGGCTCTGATCCTGAACGACATCAGTCCTCTGTGTCGGTATCGGATGGAGATGGTGCTGCAGCTGAAGGTTCGTTCATCGATCGCTCAACCGATCAATCGATCAAACTATATTTTAATAGCAGCTGTCGTAGGTTAGTGCACGTCGATGTGCTTCCCAGATTCACCGATGAGCTGTAGATAAGACGGAAGGAAGAGTCGAAGCTGAAAACAACAGAATAAAATGATGAAAAGGTGATGAAGTAGAGGCTGCATGGTGGTGTAGAGCCCTCTGATAGACTGGTTACCTGTCTGTCTCTACATGTCCCCCTGTGATAGACTGGTTACCTGTCTGTCTCTACATGTCTCCCTGTGATAGACTGGTTACCTGTCTGTCTCTTCATGTCAGCCCTGTGATAGACTGGTTACCTGTCTGTCTCTACATGTCTCCCTGTGATAGACTGGTTACCTGTCTGTCTCTTCATGTCAGCCCTGTGATAGACTGGTTACCTGTCTGTCTCTACATGTCTCCCTGTGATAGACTGGTTACCTGTCTGTCTCTTCATGTCAGCCCTGTGATAGACTGGTTACCTGTCTGTCTCTACATGTCTCCCTGTGATAGACTGGTTACCTGTCTGTCTCTTCATGTCAGCCCTGTGATAGACTGGTTACCTGTCTGTCTCTACATGTCAGCCCTGTGATAGACTGGTTACCTGTCTGTCTCTACATGTCTCCCTGTGATAGACTGGTTACCTGTCTATCTCTTCATGTCAGCCCTGTAATAGACTGGTTACCTGTCTGTCTCTCCATGTCTCCCTGTGATAGACTGGTTACCTGTCTGTCTCTACATGTCTCCCTGTGATAGACTGGTTACCTGTCTGTCTCTTCATGTCAGCCCTGTGATAGACTGGTTACCTGTCTGTCTCTACATGTCTCCCTGTGATAGACTGGTTACCTGTCTGTCTCTACATGTCTCCCTGTGATAGACTGGTTACCTGTCTGTCTCTACATGTCAGCCCTGTGATAGACTGGTTACTTGTCTGTCTCTCCATGTCTCCCTGTGATAGACTAGTTACCTGTCTGTCCCTACATGTCAGCCCTGTGATAGACTGGTTACCTGTCTGTCTCTACATGTCTCCCTGTGATAGACTGGTTACCTGTCTGTCTCTACATGTCAGCCCTGTGATAGACTGGTTACTTGTCTGTCTCTCCATGTCTCCCTGTGATAGACTAGTTACCTGTCTGTCCCTACATGTCTCCCTATGATAGACTGGTTACCTGTCTGTCTCTACATGTCAGCCCTATGATAGACTGGTTACCTGTCTGTCTCTACATGTCGGCCCTGTGATAGACTGGTTACCTGTCTGTCTCTACATGTCAGCCCTATGATAGACTGGTTACCTGTCTGTCTCTACATGTCAGCCCTGTGATAGACTGGTTACCTGTCCAGGTGAACCTCGCCTTCGCCCAATGACAGCTGGGACGGGGTCTAGCCCCCGGCGACCCTGAATACAGGATAATGCGGTACACGATGGACGGATGCTGATGAAATAGAATGAAAAGCTGTGGCCAGTGTTTGTGTAATTCCTCTCCCTGCCAGAGGGGGGAGACAAAGCTGCCGTACAGCTCTAACTCCTAACAGACGGGAGCTCTTCAGAGATGCATGAATGTGAAGACGTCTGTTTTTTTTCTTCCCTGTTGCCAGGACAACGCCTCCAAGCTGCTGTTGGCTCTGATGGAAAGTCGTCATGACAGCGAGAATGCAGAGAGGATCCTGTTCAACCTGCGACCCCGAGAGCTGGTAGGACCCTCCTCGGTGGACTCAGGGATTCAGGGGGTGCTGCTAGAGGCCGGGACGTAACACAGGTGTGTGTGTGTGTGTGTGTGTGCGTGTGTGTGTGTGTGTGTGTGTGTGTGTGTGCAGGTGGAGGTGATAAAGAAGGCCTACCAACAGGACAGCGAGTGTGAGGGGGGGGAGGTCTCCCCCCGCGAGGTGGGACACAACATCTACATCCTGGCTCAGCAGGTGACCAAACACAAGCTCCTCATTGGCCGCCCGGCTCCTGCTGGGATCAGCTGACAGGAAGCGTAGTTCTGTTGATGAGTCTGTTTGTTTGTTTGTTGAAAGCTGGCCAGACACAACAAGGTCCTGCAGAACCTACTGAAACCTCCCAAGAACAGCAAAGAGGGCGACGAGGGGATCTCCTCCATGGTACAGTATCCCTCCACCCGTCTGTCCTCCACCCGTCTGTCCTCCACCCATCTGTCCTCCACCCGTCTGCCCTCCACCCATCTGTCCTCCACCCGTCTGTCCTCCACCCGTCTGTCCTCCACCCGTCTGTCCTCCACCCATCTGTCCTCCACCCGTCTGTCCTCCACCCATCTGTCCTCCACCCGTCTGTCCTCCACCCATCTGTCCTCCACCCATCTGTCCTCCACCCGTCTGTCCTCCCCCCGTCTGTCCTCCCCCCGTCTGTCATCAACCCATCTGTCCTCCACCCGTCTGTCCTCCCCCCGTCTGTCCTCCCCCCGTCTGTCATCCACCCATCTGTCCTCCACCCGTCTGTCATCACTCCAGCCGTCTGTCATCACTCCACTCGTCTGTCATCCACCCGTCTGTCTGTCATCCCCCCATCTGTCATTCACCCGTCTGTCATCCACCTGTCTATCAACACTCCTCCTGTCTCTCATCACTCGACCCGTCTGTCATCAGCCAACCTGTCTGTCATCCACCCGTCTGTCATCCACCCATCTGTCCTCCACCCGACTGTGTTGACCTGGCGTTTCTTCGTCTGCAGTTGAACAACCTGAACAACCGTCCTCTGTCCCAGATGTTGAAGTCCACGGCTCCAGCTGTTGTCGTGGAACAAGACCCTCTGGAGTACTACGACCTGCTCACCTCACAGATCGAGGTACTAGTACTACTACTACTACTACTACTATACTAGTACTACTGCTACTGATGACACCTCTTCAGCTTTATATCCATCATCCTCATTAAACAGGCTTGTTGCTCTCAGTGCAACCTCATATTTCTGACATCATAATAATCAAAAAGCAGAAATGAATACAATAATACAGTCATTGAAAGAGGCAGAATAAATCCAGATTATTATGTAAACGTAAAGAGATAAACGTGGTATCCATGGCGATAACGTGACTCCTCCAGATCGTCCGTGACGACCGCAGCATGGAGCAGATCGTGTTCCCGGTTCATCCCATCTGTGAGTTCCTGACGGAGGAGTCCAAGAACCGGGTCTTCAACACCACGGAGCAGGACGAGCAGGGGTCAAAGGTCACGCACTTCTTTGAACAATCCTCCTTCCTGCACGGAGAGATGGAGTGGCAGAAGAAGCTGAGGAGTGAGACACACACACACACACACGTGTGCGTGCGCGCACACAAACATACACACACACACACACTCACAAATCTGTGTAATACAGGCAGCTGACACAACTGGTGCATCCCTAACATTGTGTGTGTGTGTGTGTGTGTGTGTGTGTGTGTGTGTGTGTGTGTGTGTGTGTGTGTGTGTGTCTGTGTGTGTGTGTGTGTGTGTGTGTGTGTGTGTGCAGGTATGCCGGTGTTGTACTGGTTCTCCAGGAGGATGTCTCTGTGGGGAACCATCTCCTTCAACCTCGCCGTCTTCATCAACCTCATCATCGCCTTCTTCTACCCGTATGCTTCAGGACAAGGTACTACTGCTGATGGTGTTAGTACTACTGCTGATGGTGTTAGTACTACTGCTGATGGTAGAAGTACTACTGCTGATGGTGTTAGTACTACTGCTGATGGTAGAAGTACTACTGCTGATGGTGTTAGTACTACTGCTGATGGTAGAAGTATTACTGCTGATGGTGTTAGTACTACTACTGGTGGTAGAAGTATTACTGCTGATGGTGTTAGTACTACTACTGGTGGTAGTAACACTACTGCTACAGGAATATGATACCTGGTTACTGCAGTAAAACTACTAGTACTACTATCACTACTGACTGGACTTTGGGGCTGTTCTGTGAACCCCCTACCCCCCCACCCCCAGTTGGAGCGATCGACGATTCCCTGCTCCTGATGCTGTTCTGGATCCTGACCGGTCTCTCAGTTCTGGGTCTGTTCTCTCAGCGTTACGGCCTGCAGCCCCTCACCATCGCTCTGATCCTCCGGTCCATCTACCACCTGGGCATCGGCAACACGCTCATCCTGCTGGGCTCCCTCAACGTCAGTCCCTGCAGGCAACACGGCAACCTCCATCACACTCATTATAGACTAGACACACGGCAACACGGCAACCTCCATCACACTCATTATAGACTAGACACACGGCAACACGGCAACCTCCATCACACTCATTATAGACTAGACACACGGCAACACGGCAACCTCCATCACACTCATTATAGACTAGACACACGGCAACACGGCAACCTCCATCACACTCATTATAGACTAGACACACGGCAACACGGCAACCTCCATCACACTCATTATAGACTAGACACACGGCAACACGGCAACCTCCATCACACTCATCATAGACTAGACACACAGCAACCTCCATCACACTCATCATAGACTAGACACACAGCAACCTCCATCACACTCATTATAGACTAGACACACGGCAACATGGCAACCTCCATCACACTCATCATAGACTAGACACACAGCAACCTCCATCACACTCATTATAGACTAGACACACGGCAACCTCCATCACACTCATTATAGACTAGACACACGGCAACCTCCATCACACTCATTATAGACTAGACACACGGCAACCTCCATCACACTCATTATAGACTAGACACACAGCAACACGGCAACCTCCATCACACTCATTATAGACTAGACACACGGCAACCTCCATCACACTCATTACAGACGAGACACACGGCAACCTCCATCACACTCATTATAGACTAGACACACGGCAACACAGCAACCTCCATCACACTCATTACAGACGAGACACACGGCAACACAGCAACCTCCATCACACTCATTATAGACTAGACACACGGCAACCTCCATCACACTCATTATAGACTAGACACACGGCAACCTCCATCACACTCATTATAGACTAGACACGGCAACCTCCATCACACTCATTATAGACTAGACACACAGCAACACGGCAACCTCCATCACACTCATTATAGACTAGACACACGGCAACACGGCAACCTCCATCACACTCATTATAGACTAGACACACGGCAACACGGCAACCTCCATCACACTCATTATAGACTAGACACACGGCAACCTCCATCACACTCATTATAGACTAGACACGGCAACCTCCATCACACTCATTATAGACTAGACACACAGCAACACGGCAACCTCCATCACACTCATTATAGACTAGACACACGGCAACCTCCATCACACTCATTACAGACGAGACACACGGCAACACAGCAACCTCCATCACACTCATTACAGACGAGACACACGGCAACACAGCAACCTCCATCACACTCATTACAGACGAGACACACGGCAACACAGCAACCTCCATCACACTCATTACAGACGAGACACACGGCAACACAGCAACCTCCATCACACTCATTACAGACGAGACACACGGCAACACAGCAACCTCCATCACACTCATTACAGACGAGACACGGGAAATATTTTACACTTTCAAGACCCCAGAATAAATTCAGCATGTTGATATTAATGCAGTTAAACTCATGTGACATAAGTGGAGACGATGGTGACGTGGTTGTCATGGTTACCTTCCCCTGCAGCTCATCAACAAGGTGGTGTTCGTGGTGAGCTTCGTGGGCAACAACGGGACGTTTATTATGGGATACAAGGCCATGGTGATGGACGTGGAGTTCCTGTACCACCTGGCCTACGTCCTCACCTCCACCCTGGGCCTGTTCGTCCACGAGCTCTTCTACAGCATCCTGGTAAACACCTCCACCCACCTCCACCACCACCACTCTCACAATGATGTCTCTCTGACCTGTCTGTCTGCTTGCCTGTCTGTCTGCCAGCTGTTTGACCTGATCTACCGGGAGGAGACTCTGTTCAACGTCATAAAGAGCGTGACTCGTAACGGTCGCTCCATCCTGCTGACGGCGCTGCTCGCCCTCATCCTGGTCTACCTCTTCTCCATCGTCGGCTTCCTCTGCCTGAAGGAGGACTTCATCATGGAGGTCGACCCGCTGGCACAGATCGCCGCCGGTAACCGTTAAGCTCCTATTTCTTCTTCTTTTTTAATAAACTTAATCATTATTTAGTTTTACATTATTTTTGTGATATTGTGACCGTGGGGTGCCTCAGCCTAAGACATAGAGGGAGGACCTGAGAGGCCACTTCCTGTCTGGGTTCATGACATCATCAGGTGCTCGGTGTCTGATCCTTGTCATTGTTGTCCTTCAGCTCCTCAACAGAGCGAAGCCTCTCAGGATTTCCTCAAGTCGTGTACTGCCGACGGCGTCAGCTGCACCGTGGAGCCCGACGGTGTCCGGGTCTCTGAGGACGAGGCAGGTAAGGAGGACGCCATCCTGTAAGTTCAGAGCCTCGTCATCGGAGTGACAGAAACCACCTGACCACGTCGGCGTGTGTTTCAGAGGAGCCGACCTCGGAGCGAGCCTGCGACACGCTGCTGATGTGCATCGTCACCGTGCTGAACCACGGACTCAGGAACGGAGGGGGGGTTGGAGACGTCCTCCGCAAGCCGTCCAAGAATGTAAACCAGCACACACACACACACACACTAATATATATACACTGTGTCCATCCCATAGTACTGTACACGTCTGCGAGATAGAAAGTTATGCTTTATGAATCAAAGTATGAAAAAGGCAAAAATACTGCAGAGCTTCACCGCCGGGGCTTCTGGGAGAACTTTTTATATTGTTATTAATGTGTGTGTGTGTGTGTAGGAGCCCTTGTTTGCGGCCCGTGTGGTCTACGATCTGCTCTTCTACTTCATCGTCATCATCATCGTTCTCAACCTGATCTTCGGCGTCATCATCGACACATTCGCCGACCTGAGGAGCGAGAAGCAGAAGAAGGAGGAAGTCCTGAAGACCACCTGCTTCATCTGCGGTGGGTACCAACGCCGTCGCCACGACGACGCGGCTCAACCCCCTTCTGACCTTCTGTGTTTGTTGTTCAGGTCTGGAGCGAGACAAGTTTGACAACAAGACGGTGTCGTTCGAGGAGCACATCAAGCTGGAGCACAACATCTGGAACTACCTGTACTTCATTGTGCTGGTCCGCGAGAAGAACAAGACGGACTACACGGGACCGGAGAGCTACGTGGCTCACATGATCAAAGTAAACCACCTGTAGAAACACATGATCAAAGTAAACCCATAGAAACACATAATCAAAGTAAACCCGTAGAAACACATGATCAAAGTAAACCATACGAAGAAACACAACGATCCCACCGGCGAAACAACGCAGAGTTAAACCCGGTAATCACTTCTTCTGTTCCAGAACAACAACCTGGACTGGTTTCCACGGATGCAGGCGATGTCGCTGGTGGTCGTCGACGGAGACGGCGAGCAGAACGAGATGAGGATCCTGCAGGACAAGCTGGCGGCGACGATGAGGGTGGTGATGACGCTGACCACTCAGCTGACGGAGCTCAAAGAGCAGGTAGGAGGACACGCCGCCATACTCCTTTTCACCACTAGGTGGCTGACTGGAACACAATGAGACTGGGGAGTCCACTTGGTGGTGCCGGTTCACCAACCACGAAATATCAGAAACACTTTATGGATCCCTGTTACAGTTGCTCTTATATATACGCATAAAGAAACAATAAAGGACTATTTAAAATAATAAGAAAGTTATGTAGATCATTATAAATAAATGCAGAGTACAAGTAAATAAAAACAAATATGTGCATTAAACACACAAGAAGAGGAAGGAAGAACATTGCATGTCATGCTTTGGTAGAGAGATCTTCAACCTTGGGTCTGGGACTCCTAGGGGGTCCGCAGAATTAATCCAGGGGGTCCCCAAAATTATTTGATCCCAAACTTTTATTTCTTACAAAATTTAAAATATGTCCAAAAATACACCTTAACGTGAATACAACCTACAGCAAATACAAATCTTCCTGTTTGTTTAATATTATGTTTAGAAGTTGTGATGTAGAAATGCGAATAAAATATGAGGATTTAGAACATTTAAAAAAAAAGTAATAATCAATGAAATAGATTTTAAAGAACAACAAAAACAAGATAGCAGATAATAACAGAGAACAAATAAACAACATAAATGTGTAAATAAATGTTGGAAAAGGAAAAATTACTATGTTTTACTGGCCCTCCTATTCCGTAACACATTATCTACATAAACCAGCTTTCCACCTGTGTCCATCCTAAGAATAAAACACTAGATTTCTACTTTACGTTACCCTGAAGAAATAATTGTATTATATTTATTTTTGAACTGTAACAAGTTTGGACATTGCTTGAGTTCTTCATTCAAGCTGTTCCATAATTTTACATCACAGACACAAACACAAACACTTTTTTTGGTCGTACCCACTTAACAGTTTTTAAAGGAAATTTAAAATGAAAATGTTAAGTGTTGTGACATCTGAGTGAAGCCTGGACTTCCTGTTTGCTGTAGATGACGGAGCAGAGGAAGCGGAGGCAGAGGATGGGCTTCGTGGACGTCCAGGCCGGAGCGAGCGCCGCACTGCCACCGAGCGCCGCCGGAGGAAACCACCAGATGTACAAAACATAACAAGGCCGCTCGTTAGAGTCAGCTGGACTGATGGAACTCCGAGGAGAAACCGTCTCATTGGTTCTCATCCAGACAAACACTAGAAAGACAAAACAAGCTGATGTGTTTCTCACTTAAAACATTTCTTTGGTAGTTTTTAGTGAATCTCCCGTTTCTGTCTCGGCTGCGTTCAGTTTGATCCATTTGATCCAAAACATTAAAAAAAGAAACTTTAAAAAAACAATCAGAAATTCAAGTAAAATAGAAAAACAATCCCCACAAAGCCTTAAAGACTTACTGTGTAGTGGAATTAATTCATGAATTTAATAAATACCGAACATGATTTTGCATCATCTGCTGTTTGCTCCAGAGTTATTAGTGCTAATGATGAAACGAGAAGTTCCTCAGCAGAAAAGTGAAAATGCCTTCAGACAAACAAGATCTCAAGTTTGCCTCCACATCTAAATAACGTGGCAGCAATCAACCTGCAGTCTGTAGATTTATAACAAACATGCAAAATATTTTCTACACAAACGGAAAACTGAGCAGCCAAAAGCACTTTGGAAATGTAGAGAGAATGGAAGGATCCCAGACTTCCTGGTTGGACCGCTACAAGCTCTTCAGTGAAATAGAAACATGCCAGAACGTTTGTGTGAATGCGTGAATGCTCCGAGAACAACGAGCACAAACTCACTTTAGTCATTTTGGGGAAACTTAAACGATGTGCTGCATTTATATGTTGACGACAGAATTAACTATTTCAGTAATGTCATGTTTTAAATGTAAAGTGAGTTGAACCTACTTGTGTGCTGTTATTGTAAAGTTTGGGGGGAATTGTGGTTTTAAAGTGATATTATTATTATTATTTTTATGGTTTAATAGTGATGTATTTATGGAGAGAGCAGCTGTTTGTTTTTAACACTGTAACTAGCTCAGTACAGACACTGGATTATTAGTGAGCTGCTTTTAGCAAAACTGCAAGTTTATGACCCGATAACATTTAATTTTTCTTTTCAATGACAAAAGACGGGTACAGAGAGGGGATGACGACATTGTGATGAAGAGGACACATCTTCAAAGAAATTAAATATTAAATATATGAAGAACAAAATGGGTGTATTTTGTTTTGTTTAATCGAGCTGCCTTCAATACGTACTGTCAATGCAAAACTCAAAGATTAGAATTAACTGGTACGCTGACCTACTTTACTGTCCTTTAAAACGAGATAAAGTCCTGAAAAAAGTAGTATTGTATGTCAAAAAAGTAATGAAAATGTTATGAAAAGTAATGAAAAAGTCATTGTATTTCAAAAAGACATGAAAAAGTTGTATGTAAAAAAGTTATGAAAATTCATGAAAAATGTCATGGCTTTTTTTCATTACTTTTTTCATTTCTTTTTTCGTGACATTTTTTTTCATTACTTTTCATGAATTTTTTTTGTGACTTTTTTTCCGCAGCTTTTTTTTGCAACTTTTTTCATGACATACAATGACCTTTTCCATTACTTTTTCGCAACTTTTTATCAGGACTTTTTTTCCACAACTTTTTTTCGTTCCTTTTTTTGCAACTTCTTATCAGGACTTTTTTTATGACTTTTTTTCATGACTTTTGTCATGTTTTTTTTTTTCATGACTTTTGTCATGGCTTTTTTTTTTATGACTTTTTGATATACAATGAGTTTTTCATTAGTTTACTCTTTTTTATCTCAAAAAGTTGTGAAAAAAAGTAGTGAAAAAAGTAATTGTATGTCAAAAAGTCATGATAGAAAGTCATTAAAGTTGTGAAAAAAGCCATGAAGTTATTAAGTCATGAAAAAAGTCACAAGAAAAAAAAGTAATGAGAAAATGTACAAAAGAGGCCAGGTGAAAAAGTAATGAAAAAAAAACATGAAAGAAGTCACGAACAAAAGTAATGAAAAAAGTTGCAAAAAGTAATGAAAAATAGTCACGCAAAAGTTTTTGGAAAAAAGTAATGAAAAAACGTACATGAAAAAAACGTTCAGGAAAAAACTAATGGAAAAAAGTCATGAAAATAGTCATGAACAAAACGTGAAAAAAGTAATGAAAAAACGTACATGAAAAAAACGTTCAGGAAAAAACTAATGGAAAAAAGTAATGAAAACAAATCATGAAAAAGTCATGGACAAAAGTAATGAAAAAAATGTATGTAAAAAAGTCGCGAAAAGAATCATGAAAAGATTAATGAAAAAAACGTACAAAAAGTAATGAAAGAAAATCATGAAAAAAAGTAATGAAAAAAGTTATGGAAAAAAGTCATGAAAAGAATCATGAAAAAATGTATGAAGAAAACATACGAAAAAAGTAATGAAAGAAAATTATGAGAAAAAGTAATGAAAAAAATGTACGTAAAAAAAGTCATGAAGAAATGTACGAAAAAGTCACGGAAAAAAT
This sequence comes from Chelidonichthys spinosus, assembly GCA_029853015.1. Taxonomy (NCBI): domain Eukaryota; kingdom Metazoa; phylum Chordata; class Actinopteri; order Perciformes; family Triglidae; genus Chelidonichthys; species Chelidonichthys spinosus. The sequence continues at coordinate 4,586,912 of CM056829.1, read as the reverse complement.
CACAAAAAAAGTTGTGGAAAAAAGTTATGAACGAAAAGTAATGAAAAAGTAATGGAAAAAAAATCACGAAAATAATCATGAAAAAAGTCATGAAAGAAACGTACGAAAAGTCATGAAAAAGTATAGTAGTAGTATAGTAGTATAGTATAATAGTGTATTATTTTTACCTATTTAATGCTTATTACAAGTATAAAGACATCAGCTTATGACATGCATTTTTGGATTTTTTATTTATTACCCTAAACACCATCAACATGTTTGTTTGCAATTCGTACCAACTTTTTTTGTGCATGAACACAACTACATAACAAAAATACATCACACACACACACACACACACACACACACACACACACACAGTGAGATTAACGTGTTTGTGTGTGAATGATGGTCTATAAATAGGGTTTATTGTTCTCAACTCATCCTGCTATCACTGTGTGTTTTATCCCATGTTATCTCTGTGTGTGTGTGTGTGACCTGAAGATATGATGCATTGCTCTCTACCAGGTTTCCATTTGAACAGGTGATCTCATAGTCTGTGGTACCTATAGTCCATGTGTGTATGTGCATGTGTGTGTCCCTCGGTGGGATCTGGGGGCTTTGCTGTGGAGCCTGGTTGACGTGCAGCTCCAGCTGTTCCGGTCGGAGCTGCAGCAGCTGCTCTCTCGTTGAGTCACAAACACAAAGGTGCTTCTGTGGAAGAGACTCGTGTTGTGGTCTGGATCTCTGAGTCCTACGAGTGTGTGTGATGTTTAGAGGGAGATCTGCCAACTATCATAGTTGAGAGCTGCTGTATATTAAAACCTGCGTTTTTCTTCTCTTGAGTGGCCACTAAGGGGCCTCATTCATAAATAGCAACACATTTTCTTCCATTTTAAGGGTTTTAGGCATATTTTGATAATTATCGGGATCATATTGTGAATTGCAATCATATTGCCAGCTTGATTCATGATGTGAAATCTCTACGTCGCCTGGCAGTAAATGTAGGATATTGTTATTGTTTTATGTTAATTATTTTAAGTTACACGGTTTAATTTGGGATTTGGGGTAAGTGATCATCCGGATATCAGATTTAAATCAACTACCTGATGCTGTGTGTGTATTATGGGCTACTGTGTGTGTGTGTGTGTGTGTGTGTGTGTCAACAGCATTAGTGTCATTCTGAGTGGCAGCCGGGGGATTGAGGGGGCTAAGTGAGGGTCCACTTGGCGTCTCTCTGATGTTCAACTAAAACTAGTTTATAGCCTATTGTTCTGTGCCTGTGTGTGTGTGTGTGTGTGTGTGTGTGTGAGAGAGAGAGAGAGAGAGAGAGAGAGAGAGACACACAGCTGAGGTTGGTATGACAGGTGTGTGTGTGTGTGTGGTGTGGGGTCCGGCTGAAGTTGTGATGGATTACACAGTGTTAACAAAGTGCAGAAGCGGAGTGAGTGTGAATGTGTGTGCGTGTGTGTGTGTGTGTGTGTGTGTGTGTGTGTGTGTGTTTATTCATGTTTTCACAACGATCTCCTCACGTATATGAAGGCTGCTGTGGTGTTTAAACTTAGCAGCCCATCAGGAATAGATCCGTGTATCTGAAGGCTTATCAGATGCCGAATCGCCGTTCGTCACAGTCCGAGGTGGGGTCAGACGACAATCAGCGCAGCCATCGTTTCCACAATCGTAGAGGTCAGAGGTCAAACTACACGGCTATCTTCCCAGAATCTGCACATCTTACATCAGAAATGATGCTGAAGCTTCAACGCCGGCTGGATGAATGAGACGACCAGGGGACGGATTCTGAGGACAGACCGGGCAGCAACCTGCATTCTCTCTGCTGGCCACCAGGGGGCGACTCCTCTCTGGTTGTTATAGAAGTCTATGAGAAAATGGTCCTGCTTCTCTCTTGATGTATTATCTCAGTAAACATTGTAAACATGAGTTTATGGTCTCAATCTCTAGTTTCAAGTCTTCTTCAATCCAGCATGATGTTCATTTAGTACATTATGGTCCATTTAGAGTCCACCAGACCAGAAAGCAGGGGCTGCTTTAGGAGGCGGGGCTTACCTGCTGATTGACAGGTCCATTTAGAGTCAAACACACCAGAAAGCAGGGGATGCTTTAGGGAAGAAAGAAAGAAAAAAAAACGCAAATACAGCAAGGCAGGTGAAGCTTACAGGCTTACCTGCTGGGGGGGGGGCAACTTTCAACGTTTTGTTCACGACCAACAACAGAAACTCATTTAAGAGACTGCTGAGGCTTAAACATCCACCAGCGTTCACCCTCATCAACACGATAACAACCCAAACAGACTATAAATACACGTGTCTCCGTAAGGAACGATTGAAAAGGAGTTCTTACAGAAGGCCGGTGTGAGTCGCTGGTATGTTTGCTGCTGGTCTACGGGGGATTATTAGTATTATTACAGGGGGGGTGTGAGTCACTGTTCAGGCTTCACACAACAACACACATTACCCGGGATTACAGAGAGTTAGACTGGAGAGACAACTGGAGAGAGAGAGAGAGAGAGAGAGAGAGACAGAATATGAATATATTAAATTTCTGTATTGTATATATACTGTATATATATATTATATATATACAATACAGGAATATAGTATATATATATATATATATATATATATATATATACATATATATTATTATACTATATTCCTGTATAATATATTATACTATATTCCTGTATTGTATATATTATTATATCATATTTCTGTATTGTATATATTATTATATTATATTTCTGTATTATATAAATAAATAATTATGTAAAGCTTTTGGTCTTCTTTAGGGGTTTTTGTCTGAATGAGAAACATTTTAAAAGGAGTATTAATATAATTAAATGTGTACTGTGGCCATCATCTAAATCCATCAATATACAAAGCTCTTTGTCCAGATGAGTCATTCAGTCAGCTGATATCTGGTTCCTTTCCAAGAGAAAGTTAAAGATCTGTGGAAACAAGCATGTCGTCCTCCTGCCCGTCTGTCAGCCTATGGAGGGATGAAGGACCGGAGAGGCTGAGAGGGGTGAGACAGCTGGTGGGGGGGGGGGGGGCAGACCAGCAGATAGACGGATGGAGGGCTTACACAGAAATGTGTAGCGCCGTCAGCACTAAGACTGGGAGTAAACCTTTATTTATAAAACACCTCTGAGCACAAAGGGTCACTAAGGGCTCAGCCATCGCCACAGCAACCAGAGAGGAAATGCCACGGCAACAAAAAAATGTGGTAAAAACCAACACGTCCTCTTATCAGCGACGGCAGGAGGGGTTTTATTTCACTGCAACGACGTACTCACAACAGCTCCTTAAGTGATCTGACAAACACCTTGAAAAATCACCTTTGAAATTGACAAAATAAAAAAACGAATTCAAAAGTGTTTTGCTACCGTACAAATTATCTTGTGAGAGTTTATAAAAACCTCTTGTGGATCCAGATTACGGGTGTTACTGCAGCTTCATATCAGACCCCCAGAGCTGCCACGCCTCGTTAAGCTGTCATTGGTTAATTGTGGTTTTGGTGACAGCATTACTGTCAAATAAACTTGAACACCGTCCATTCCAGAGCAACGCCACTCCCACCAAACGGCCTGCAGGTTCTCCAACGGGGGCGCCAGAACCCCCCAAGGACCCCCCGAGGCCTGACATCACCTCCGCCGGGATGCTGCCAGGTCGATAATTCACCGCCATTAAGAGCCGTTTTAAGGACATGCAGGTTTTTACAAGTGCCAAGATTTGCAGCCTCAGTGGGGAGTCCTGCAGGGACCTGATCCCCCTGCTGATTCTTTGTAAGTCCGCCTGCTGCATTTGGATCCAATCAGCGAAACTGAAACAACAACGATGTGAATCCTGGCTGCAGGTGAGTATAATCCCACAGCAGATTCATTCCCATCACATCACAACTCGCTGCCGTCCAAATCCTAATGATGCTCACTAGCATCACATGATGGGTGTCATCGCCCCATTCATTACTGTCATTCGCTGACCGGGGATTACGGAGGGAGGGGGATGATGGGAGATTAAGATGAAGCATATGTTTAGGTGACGGGACTATCCTGGTGCATTACAACTTGGGTTTTATTTGGGGTATTTCTGACCATCATCTCCTGTCAGCTATAATAACGTGCTCAGCGAGTTAACATCTGAGATCTGGGAACATGGTGACATCATCACTGAAAACAAGTCTGATTGTTCAAGAAACGGCAGCAGTCAGCAGATCAGACGGACCGGAAATAAACTCTCTGTCCTAAACATTCAACTCATAAAAAAGACACAACTCTGGTGGTGACCGAAAACCAAGATGGTGGCGACGAAAAACCAAGATGGTGGTGACCAAAAACCAAGATGCTGACAACTAAAAACCAAGATGGTGGTGACCAAAAACCAAGATGCTGACAACTAAAAACCAAGATGGTGGTGACCAAAAACCAAGATGGTGGCGACGAAAAACCAAGATGGTGGTGACCAAAAACCAAGATGCTGACAACTAAAAACCAAGATGGTGGTGACCAAAAACCAAGATGCTGACAACTAAAAATCAAGATGGTGGTGACCAAAAAGCCATGACCCTGTAATACAAAAACCACGTCGCTTCTTTAATTTCTGGAGAAAATGTTCCACAAATGTTTGTGCTTTCTGAGCCGAGTTAGCATTTACAGAGTGGGACATTTAAAGCATAAATATTTTAAAAAGATAAACTCCACTGTAATTATGTGTAATACGGTGGTGGTTTAAAATTTTTAAGCATATTTTGAGGATTATCTGGAAATCACAATGAAGTCGGGGTGATCATGAAATTAAGTTTCCATATTGGCCCGTAAGGGGGCGGGGCATATCTACAGTCATAAGTGATAGAAATTATGCAAAACTGCAAAAATAACTCAAGTTGTAAAAAACTGTAGTATTGTTTAAATGGAGGATGAAGAGAGGTTCGATGTCCATAGATAGTCTGGATGATGAGCCCATGTTAGAGAAACAAAGGGAGCAGTGAGACAGGAAAACAGCAGTGAGACAGTCAGTGTCCATAGATAGACTCAATTACAGAGAGGAGAGTCCGTCTGCTTCATCCTTGTATCCCATCCCAACCCCTGCAGGCCTTTTATGTCCGTTCAGCCAGACGGGCCGGACCAATCAGCTGCAGAGGACGAGGTCATGTGCCGCTTCGACCCCTGTGTCGAGGTTATAAAGTGAGGTGATTTTCTGGGGGGCGAACTTATCCTGTTCTCCTGCACAACCTCACGGACTCCACCGCGACCACAACGACGACACTAAACCCAGCAAAGAGCCTGAGACCAGAGCTGAGCGACCCGGCACCGTGAGTACAGGAGGACTCCTGTTTCAGCCTTTATTCAGCATGTGTGTCTGGCTCCAAGTACTACAGTACCCATGAGCCTTAGGGCTCGTTGCCATGGTGAAGACTATATGAAGAGATTTGTTTCTCATATTCATTGTGCAGTCAGGAAGTACTGAAAATAAACAAATCCAGTTTTACAGTCTCTTAAGTTTATCAAAGCTACGGACAAAATTATACAGGATTTTGTTGTGGATTGATAAAAATCCTCACGAGTAGGTTGAAAAAGCTTATGATTTCAGATCATCTGAGAAGATCTCATCTGCAAGGCAATAACAACATTTATTTCTAAACAGAATTTAAAATGATACTAGAATGTTTCTGTGGCATTTTAGGAGCTTTAAGCCATGTTTTGATGATTAAGTCGAGGTGGTTGGGTACACTATTGCACGTAATAACATACATAGAATATTCACATTCTGGATCATCATGACATGAGAAGTTCCTACTGAGCCAAGGGGTCCAAACTGTCCTGGACCGTCCAGACCTGCAGGTCCACCAGAGAGTCAGCATTCACTGCATGTCTCTCGGTGTTTGGGTTTTATCAGTAACTGCTAATTAAAACGTTGAACCACTAAAAGTCTCCATGTGGACTGAGGTTGATTAAATGCAGTTTAATTATTTTAGTTTATAATATGCTACCATCCTGAAGCTGCTAATCGACCAAATGCTGTGATTGGTCGGCTGTGCAGAGGTGAGGAAGTAAAACTCTGTATTATTTTAAATTCCCTACATAGAGAGAGATCCCCGTCACAAAGGGCCACACCCGACGGTGGTCGTTATATTTACCCGATGATGTTTGTTGGGTGGGTGTGGCGGTGAAACTAACCCGGTTGTGGATGGATCCTCTTGAGCTGATGCGGCAGCTGTTAACGGCGTCTGAAATCCAGAGTAATGCGTTGAGGTCGGCCAGATTTATGCTGCGGGGCTGGTTGCCATGCCAACACCTTGAGGTCAGAGTTTAGTTTGGGTCTGTGTTTGGGCTTCACTGGCAGGGTTACAAGGAGAGGAGAGGAAATTATTCTTTATATATAAGTCTGATTTCTCTTCGTCTTATATTGTGATTATCCTGATATTTTATGTATATATATATATATATATATATATATATATATATATATATATATCCCGATAATTATATACTAAAAACAAAAGCATTAACATACCGCATCACAGATAGAGATTTTTTTGTGAAAACAATCAAATCATTTTAGATAAGATGATCATAAAGCAGAAGCACACATAAATATAAAAGTAAGTATAAGACTCAAGTATAAGAGTCTAACTTGTATTATGGTATTTAAAAACAATACAGGATACAAAAATACATCATTTGTGAGTCACTCATGACAATATTTACGATTATCCTGACGATGAAAAATAACCACCATCAACTACAAAGAGGGAACGCTTTCAGAAAATGTGATTATTATGTAGAACAATATTATAACCCAAAACACTATTCCACCGAGAGTTCAAGGTAACTAACTGGCTAGCTATGCTACACATCTGCTAATTTTCACCATGTGTTACTACCGTGTGAGTTTGGTTAGCGGGACTATTAGTGTTTTTTCCCGCCGCTCAGGAGGAGGTGGGGCTTACCTCCACATAGTCACCAACCAGGTTGGTCTGACATGGCTTTAGGAGATAGCTGTGGTTGCGTTGGCTAACGGTTGCATTGGCTAATGTAGGTAGCTAGTTAACAATTAAAGTAAAGTTGATTTTTTACAATGTGGTTCACAAAACACACATTATAATTTCATTTCTAATATGCTACTATTGCTTTACTGCGCATAATCCAGTGGTAGAGAACAGGAGATGATAGTCGTGTCTGGTAGTCATCTATACAACCTCCTACATTGTACCATCCTACATTATAACCTCCTACATGATAACATCCTACATTAAAACCTCCTACGATATAACCTCCTAAATTATAACCTCCTACGTTATAACTTCCTAAATGATAACCTCCTACATTATGACCTCCTACGTTATAACATCCTACATTATAACCTCCTACGGTCCTGTGTGCTCAGATGTCTCGGTTCCTGGACTTGGAGGAGTTTGGAGAAGCTGCTCTCTTTCTCCGTCTCACCAACTTGGAGCAGCTGGCTGCCATTGCCCAGGCCTATGATGGTACGTATATATAAATATATATTTCACGTCTATAGTGCTTGGTCACATATACTGAATAAAACGTTGTATTCCTTGCAGGTACGAAGCGTGTCTGGCTGCCTGATGACACTGAAGCGTACATCCAAGTGGAGGTCAAAGAGTTGAATGGAGACAAGACCACCGTGGAGACCAAAGACGGACGGGTCGGTTCATGCTCATTACTCAATCAGCCCCATTTTAAAATGTTAACCTTTTCAAAACATTCAATTTAAGAGACACTCAGGTTCAATAAAAGCACTAATTAGTGTGGTATCAAGAATCTAATCAAATTTCACAAACTTCACTCAGTTGTCAAGGTTTCGTTAACTTAGTTGTCACATACACTGGATGATATTATGAGCAGCTCAGTCCTTTCTAAAGGTAAGGTTTTGTACTAGCTATATGTGGTCCTGCCATGAGACTGTGTAGCAATGAGGAAGCTTTCATGGTTGTAAAAGTTGTAAAAGTTTTTCTTCCGGAATGTCTAGGGCCAGTACTGATATTGGTATTCCAGATTTAAAAACATATATATATATATATATGTATATATATATATATATATATATATATACAGTATATTTGGCTCTCTGTTTTGCTGTAACTCAAATTTATAACTAAACTCTGTGACTTCTGCGGCGTTTTAGTTCCTGGTGGTTAAAGAAAGCGACCTGCAGCCGATGAACCCTTCCAAGTTCGACATGATCGAGGACTTGTCCGTGTTGACGCATTTGAACGAGGCTTCGGTCCTCTTCAACCTGAAGAGGAGATACAGCATGTGGAACATCTATGTCAGTGTTTATACTAAAGAAACTCTGTTGTTTTATACCATCGTGTGGTTTGTAACCATCTAACTGTCTCCGTCAGACCTACTCCGGCCTGTTCTGTGTCACAATCAACCCCTACAAATGGCTGCCGATCTACTCTCCCCGGGTGATAGCGGCGTACAAAGGGAGGCGCCGTTTAGAAATCCCGCCGCACGTCTACGCCGTGGCGGACAACGCCTACACCGACCTGCTGCAGAGTGAGTCGCCTGTAACCTCTGACCTCTAACGTTAGCCACTTTCAGGTTATACCGGCCTCAAACAGCCGTCCAGGGGAGCCGCATCTAACTGGCTAGCCACGCAGCTAACTGGCTAGTCACGCATCTAACTGGCTAGCCACGCAGCTAACTGGCTAGTCACACAGCTAACTGGCTAGCCACGCAGCTAACTGGCTAGTCACACAGCTAACTGGCTAGTCACACAGCTAACTGGCTAGCCATGCTACACGTCTGCTGGCATTACGCCCTGTACACACCGAACGCAAAGCAAATTTTCGTCGTGTATTGCTCATGTGAGTTTGGCCCCCTGCGAGAACATTTGTGTTTATTCCTGCTGCTCAGATAGAAGGCGGGGCTTACCTCCACCTAGACGTTGGCGTTAGGAGATGATAAATATTATATGAGTTAAATATAAATATTCAGAATTAAGTAAAACTGTTTAATGAGTCCTCTGGTCTTGAGTCTCTTATTCAATTAATTAGCGATATGTTTGTTCACGTTTCTTTGTTTTCGTCCGCAGATCGGGAGAACCAGTCGATGTTGATCACGTAAGTCAAAGTTACAGGATGTGAATTTAGCATTTTCTGCCAATAAAGTAATGTTATATTCAAAAACAGTAATGGCAAGTATTGTCACAATTAAGCAAAACAATAAATTATACTTCATCATCAGAGAGTCTTGTTATTTAATGAATGACTCAGCACAATAATTCAAAGCCAAAGTGCGATGTGATTGCGCGTCAATCCCTCTGTGTGTGTTGTGTCGTCTTTCAGCGGCGAGTCGGGAGCAGGAAAAACGGTCAACACAAAGCGGGTGATTCAATACTTCGCCATCGTGGCTGCTCTGGGGGAAAATGTGAAAAAAGGCGTAAGTCCTCTCAACGTTTTAACTTTTATTAGCGTCCCGTTGCGTTAACAGAGTGCTCTGGAGAACACAGGGTTTATATCTTGGGTTTATATTCTGGATTTATAATATTCTGGGTTTATAATATCTGGGTTTGTAATATTCTGGGTTTGAAATATTCTGGGTTTGAAATATTCTGGGTTTATTATATTCTGGGTTTATAATATTCTGGGTTTGTAATATTCTGGGTTTGTAATATTCTGGGTTTGAAATATTCTGGGTTTATTATATTCTGGGTTTATAATATTCTGGGTTTATAATATCCTGGGTTTATGTTCTGGGATTGTATTCTGGGTATATATTCTGGGTTTATAATATTCTGGGTTTACGTTCTGGGATTGTATTCTGGGTTTATAATATTCTGGGTTTATAATATTCTGGGTTTATATTCCATGTGTGTATTCAGGGCTCTTTAGAGGACCAGATTATCGAAGCTAATCCGGCCATGGAGGCGTTCGGAAATGCCAAGACCGTCCGCAACGACAACTCCTCCCGCTTTGTGAGTGGGATGACTTCATCATAGTGGCGGAGGCCGGCCGCTGAGGAGGCGTCCCCATAGTAACCAGCATGTGTTTGTGTTTGTGCGTCTCAGGGAAAGTTTATCAGAATTCACTTCGGGCCGACGGGGAAGCTAGCCTCCGCTGATATCAACATCTGTGAGTTTGTTGACATTATACATTTAGTGTGTTAGAAATGACAAAGCATGTCAAATTGTATTAAATAGTATTATAGTACCACAGTATAGTAGTAGTATTTGTGTGTATCTCATCAGATCTTCTTGAAAAGTCCAGAGTTGTGTTCCAGCAGCCAGAAGAGAGAAGCTACCACATCTATTACCAGATTATGTCCAATCACAAGCCAGAGCTACAAGGTAACCACACCCACCACTAGAACCTGTCCAATCACAAGCCAGAGCTACGAGGTAACCACACCCACCACTAGAACCTGTCCAATCACAAGCCAGAGCTACGAGGTAACCACACCCACCACTAGAACCTGTCCAATCACAAGCCAGAGTTACGAGGTAACCACACCCACAAATAGAACCTGTCCAATCACAAGCCAGAGCTACAAGGTAACCACAACGACCACTAGAACTGTGTAACTGTGAAACTGTGTAAAATAAAGATTTCTGAAAAAAAAAAGTATATTTTTCTGTCCTGGAAATTCTTACATATTTAACAAGATCATTTCATATTCAAACACACATTTTTAGAAAACTTGCAATGCAAAAAATCATCTATGTGAGTAAAAGTAAGTGTTGGTGTGTGTTAGTTAAACATTTGACCGTATTGACCTGTGCTGTGTTGCAGACATGCTGCTGGTGACCACCAACCCATACGACTACCACTTCTGCTCCCAGGGGGTCACCACGGTGAAGAGCATCAACGACGGAGAGGAGCTGAAACTCACCGACGTGAGAAACACATTCTCCTCATTGCATTAACTCTGGCCAAGAAAACTATTTTACTCAATTGGAAAAACACAACAAAAATATCAATCAACCACCGGCTCAACCGGTTACTAGACCAGTCCAGCCTGGAAAGACTTACATGGTCCCCCTTCCAGCACTTCCTTAAAGACCTGAATCCTCTACTAGTCCACCTCCCTCTGCAGGGTTGGTACGGGTGCTGGAAATCCTTGAAAACACTTGAATTTTAGTGTGGTGTTTTCAAGGTTTGAAAAGTGCTTGGATTTCAAATAAAGTGCTTGAAATGTATGTTCTATGTGATGACATATATGATATAACACAGATAAAAGAAGATCTCCATATTTGAGGGACTAAACACAGCATTTTCTGACATTTCTGCATGAAAAATGTATTGGATACAATTTTGTAGTTTATCACAGCTGGAAGGTGCTGGAAAAGCATCGAAGTGCACCTTGAAATGCTTGAAAAGTGCTTGAATTTGACTTTGAAAACGGTGTAGGAACCCTGTCTCTGACTTGTCCGTGCAGCACGCCATGGACACGCTGGGCTTCACCCTCGAGGAGAAGTACGGCTGCTATAAGATCGTCGGAGCCATCATGCACTTTGGCAACATGAAGTTCAAGAAGAGGCAGCGTGAGGAGCAGGCGGAGGCCGACGGCACCGAGAGTACGATGCCCACACGGCTGCACCTCACCCACCTCTAACACTTCAGCAGACATGTGGTTGGCGGCCAAAGTTGCCTCCATATACACCTCACCTGGCTCCAGATCAGCTCAACAGCAAAATTGCAATAGCCAGGTTTTACCTACGACGGCGTAAACATTTATACAGTACACCACCACGTAAATAAATCAGTCAAAGTTCTAAGTTCTACATTCCTCTTCATCGGCATTTCACTTACATGGCAGATACCTGTAAGGTGTCCTTGTGTGTTTAGAAAGGCACTCTTGAATACAATGTCTGATTATAACAGATGAGGTGTGTGTTGTGTGTTGAGGTGGAGATAAAGCAGCTTACCTGATGGGCATCAACTCTGCCGATCTGGTGAAGGGGCTGCTGAACCCCCGCGTCAAAGTGGGAAACGAGTACATCGTCAAAGGACAGACTGTAGAACAGGTAACCAATCAAGCAATCAATCAATCAATCCATCAGTGTAAATGGCAGCAGGTCCATTGAAGAGCATGCAGAGTGAAGCTGCTGGCTGTGTAACGTGTGTGTGCAGGTCTACTTCGCAGCAGCAGCGCTGGCCAAAGCAACATATGACCGCATGTTCAAGTGGCTGGTGAGTCGCATCAACTCGTCCTTGTACACCGCGCTGCCTCGCCAGTACTTTATAGGGGTGCTCGACATCGCCGGCTTCGAGGTCTTTGAGGTAAAGAGAGAGACGGAAACAAAGCTGAAAGAATTGAACATGATTAAAGATTCAAATTACCTGAAAATCCGGTTGTGTATTTCTTTGTGCAGTTCAACAACTTCGAGCAGCTCTGTATCAACTTCACCAATGAGAAGCTGCAGCAGCTGTTCAACCACCACATGTTCATCCAGGAGCAGGAGGAATACAGGTCCGAGGGGATCGAGTGGACCTTCATCGACTTCGGTTTGGACTTGCAGGCCTGCATAGACCTCATAGAGAAGGTGAGTTTGCACATTTACTGCTCATCCTTAAGCTCTAGATATAATCAGGTAGGAGTGTTTCAGCACGATCAAAAGGTACAACGGAGGCTCTGTGTGTATGTTTTGCAGCCGATGGGCATCCTGTCCATCTTGGAGGAAGAGTGCATGTTCCCCAAGGCCACGGACAACAGCTTCAAAACCAAACTCTACGACAACCACCTGGGCAAGTCGCCCAACTTCCAGCGGCCACGCCTCGACAAGAAGCGCAAACACGAGACGCACTTTGAGATAGTTCACTATGCCGGAGTGGTGAGTACTGGCTCCTACTGCCTATGTGGGTCTACAGTATCAGCTCCTACTGGGCTGGCCCTCCTATGTGGGTCTACATGTTTTTCCCTATGCACCCTGGTCTGCTATGAATGACGTTGCCACACAACTAAACTGCATTGTGAATTATGTCTCAAGGGAAAGTTAGTTTGTCTTGGATTACATTTGCTCTTGACATGGTCTGGGTGTTGGACGGGTTAAAAAAAATAGAGGATTCCACCCAGGAGACAGCTGTCTAGACCTTGGCTGCCTAAATATAATCAGGTACTTTTGTTGTCATAATTTTGTAGGAGACAGGTTTACCCTGTGTGCATGTTTTAGCTAGCAGGAGCCTGTAGACCCTGAAAAGAAGAGGCCCAAGAATGGAACCTTGGGGAACTCCATTCCATTTATGTTGGCAGTGATTGTGTACTGATGGACACAAAGGGGACTAAAGGATTCAAATAGGAGTTTGTGTGCTCATTGAGGAATGATTCTCAGCTGTTGTGTGCGTTTCCTGTAGGTGCCGTACAACATAACAGGATGGCTGGATAAGAACCGAGATCCTCTGAATGAGACGGTCGTGGCTCTGTTCCAAAAGTCCTCCCAAAAACTAATGGCTGGACTGTTTGAGGACTACATCAGCGCAGACATGGGTAACGAAACAAACAACCACTACTTGGAAGTTTAAAAAACGTAAAAGCGTGGCAAACACTGAAAACTGGGGGTTTAGTGGGGGGAGTTCAGCTCAGGAGGTAGAGCGGGTTGGCTGGTAACCGCAAGATTGCCGGTTCGATCCCCGCCTCCTTCTAGCTGAGTGCCTGGTGTCCCTGAGCAAGACACCTCACACTAATTGCTCCTGACGAGCTGGCTGTTGCCCTGCGTGGTTGACTCCATCGGTGTGTGAATGTGTGTATGAATGGGTGAATGCCAGTCATTTCCTGTAAAGCGCTTTGGATAAAAGTGCTATATAAATGAGGCCATTTTAAAACTGAAAGGACATAAATACCAGTGATTGTGGATGGTTTTGTTTCAGCTGGGGATCTGAAGGCTGACGGCAAACACAGGAAAAGGAAAGCAGCTTCCTTCCAGACGGTTTCACAGTTACATAAGGCGAGTTGTTTGGTTGTTCATCCCGGGGTTTCTGACAAGTCTTTACCCAAGATGGTCTCCAACACTTTGTCTGCTTGTGTGTTTAAACGCAGGAGAATCTAAAGAAGCTGATGGCGAACCTCCGCAGCACTCAGCCTCACTTTATCCGCTGCATCATCCCCAATGACACCAAGAGTCCAGGTAACCACACACCAGAGTTAGCTAAATGCTAACAACAACATACCGTATGAGGATGTGTTTGTTTACAAAAGCAGCAAAGTTTCCAGAGAATGATTATTTGGCATATGCTAAATTACTTTGAAAATTTTAAATTGTCACAAAGGCAAAGTAAAACTAGTATAACATCAGTTTGTATTATCTAGAGGTGGAAGGACAGTATCAAGTACCTCAAGTTTCCACACTGGTTATGTTCTCCAGGTGTGATGGATCCCTTCATGGTCCTCCACCAGTTGAGGTGTAACGGAGTTCTCGAGGGGATCAGGATTTGCAGGAAGGGCTTCCCAAACCGCATCCTGTATGCAGAGTTCAGACAACGGTCAGTCCCAGACCGAACAACACACAGATGTTTTTACTGATCAAGTTTTTTTACTGCAGCCAAGAACTTAACAAACCAGTCCTCTTCAGTGATCCACTTGTACCCGTCTTTCCCAGTTATCGCATCTTGAATCCTGCTGCGATTCCAGAAGGCTTGTTTGTGGACAGCAGGAAGGCGGTGGAGAAGCTGCTGTGCTCTCTGGACATAGACCACACCCAGTACAAGTTCGGACACACTAAGGTCCAGCACCTTCTGAAGAATATGACCATGCTCTAAGGATAGAGGCCCTTCTATGTTGTACAGATTAAGTAATTTAAAGGAAATTCATTTTTAAATTTAGATTATAAAGGAGATTGAGTGTGCGTGCTGAGCCAGCAGCTAGCAGCTAGTGGTGCTAACATTGCAAACGGTGCAAACTACAGCGAAGATCTGAACGTCGTGTAGAGAAGCTTTACGTGCTGCTGTGATGAAGACTTGACGGTGTACTTCTGTTCTCTCAGGTGTTCTTTAAGGTGGGGCTGCTTGGGCAGCTGGAGGACCTGAGGGACATCCGTCTGGCTCAGATCCTCACCGTCGTCCAGGCGATGGCCAGAGGGAAGCTGATGAGGCTGCAGCGAGAAACCATGATGCTGAGAAGGTATGATAACTATTGCATTAATTAAAAATGACATTGATGTTTTCGTAAACGTTTGCTGGAAAGAAAGAAATGGTTTGTTTAATGGCTGTAACTGGTCCTCTCAGGGAGGCTTTGACGGTGATCCAGTTCAACCTCAGAGCGTACTTCTCTGTGAGGAAGTGGCCGTGGATGATGCTGTTCTATAAGCTCCGCCCCCTGCTCAGGAGCGCCCAGGTGGAGAAAGAAATGGCTGCTCTCAGAGAAGAGTTCAACAAGTTAAAAGAGGCCTTTGATAGGTCTGCTCACTTTTGTTATTTATACATTTAAATCTGGGTTCAGAACGTTAAATGAAGGCAGATATATGCGTCTGCTTCTCTGTGTTTTCTCTCCGTTCACCTTTTTTTGTTTACCCATCAGATCGGAGGTAAAGCGCTGGGAGGCTGAGGAGCGGCAGGTGGTTCTGGTTCAGGAGAAGAATGATCTGGCTCTGCAGATCCAAGCTGTGAGTCACACTTAAACTTAGAATAATCTCATTAACACATCAGTTTACATGCAAACTGTGTCTGTTTCTCTGATCTGGATGATGCACATATTTACAAATGGATAATCCTCAGATTTTGTTTCTTCAGGTGGCAGCTTTATTCTTTACTGCTTCTTTCAAACGTGTTTGAAGTTGAAGTAGTGTTTGTTCATCAAGTTTTGTTTCAGTCAGTCAAGGTGTTTAGGAAAAACATCATAGTTGGGCTTAAAATAAGTTTGTGCAGTCAGGAATAAACAAAACCACTGTAGTGTCCAACATGGTCTGCTGGTTTAAGTCCTGTGTTGTCAGACCCCCCATCCCCAACATAAGTAGTTTTCCAATTGAATGTCCTAAAGAACCACCACAACAACCTACAGCACCACTTGAGCCACCTACTGAAACTCGTTTTGACCACTAGAACCTTCTAAAGGGCCATTACAAGCACCTAAAAAGACAACCTAAAGCCCTTAAAGCCATAAGAACCTCTTGAGTGACCACAAGGAGTACCAACCTGACCTTTGCATCTCTTTTTAAACCTCCTGAAGGACCACAAGGACCACCAGAAGGACCTCTACGCCCATTTAATGGTCACCAGTGCCTCCTAAAGCACTAGTTCAACCACCTAAAATACTCTTAGACAAGTTCATACCCTTAAAACCACTTTATGACCTAAATCATTGAATATGTAGTGTCCAACACGGTCTGCTAGTTTAAGCCCCCCCCACCATAAGAAGTAATGTTGTTTTTCTCTTTTTAAACCATCCAGGAACAAGACAACCTGGCTGACGCGGAGGAACGCTGCAACCAGCTGATCCAGACCAAAATCTCCATGGAGTCGAAGCTGAAGGAGATGCAGGAGCGACTGGAGGACGAGGAGGAGGTGACCGCCACGCTGACGTCCAAGAAACGCCAGCTGGAGGAGGAGGTGGTGTCGCTGAAGAAAGACGTGGACGACCTGGAAATGACTCTGGCCAAAGTGGAGAAGGAGCGACACGGAGTGGAGAACAAGGTGTTTTAACGAGCAAGCGAGGTATCACTGCCTTCGCCGTTCTCTGCTTCCTGTTTCAGAGCTTCAGTGTTGTGTGTGTGCAGGTGAAGAACCTGTCCCATGAGATGTGTGTCCTGGATGAGTCCATCGCGTCTCTGACCAGAGAGAAGGCCGCCCTGCAGGAGGCTCACCAGCAGGCACTGCACGACCTTCAGACGCAGGAGGACAAAGTCAACATGTTGGCCAAAGCTAAAGTGCGGCTGGAGCAGCAAGTGGACGATGTAAGAAAAGATATCTGTTTTATTCGAGGCTCTGAGACCCAGAAACATATTTCAGCTCCAGAAATCTATTTTCATTATTTAAGCTCACCAGCAACTCGGCTAGAATAACGTATGCAATAACCCAAAAACAAACACATACTAAACAGACTGCAACCCCCCACAGAACCTCTGGAAACCACAAGGACCTCTACACCCTCTTTAATGACCAATTGAATTGACTAAAGGATCGCTACAGCGTCCTGAAGCACCATTAGAACCACCTCAGTGACCACAATGACCACCTAACGGACCTTTGCAAACTCTTTTTTATCACTAGAACTTCCTAAAGGGGGGCTGCACGGTGGTGTAGTGGGTAGCACTGTCGCCTCACAGCAAGAGGGTCCTGGGTTCGATTCCCGGGTCGGGGTCAAATTCGGGTTCCTTCTGTGTGGAGTTTGCATGTTCTCCCCGTGTAAGCGTGGGTTCTCTCCGGGTTCTCCGGCTTCCTCCCACAGTCCAAAGACATGCAGGATGGGGATAGGTTAATTGATGACTCTAAATTGCCCGTAGGTGTGAATGTGAGTGTGAATGGTTGTCTGTCTCTACATGTCGGCCCTGTGATAGACTGGCGACCTGTCCAGGGTGTACCCTGCCTTCACCCAATGACAGCTGGGATCGGCTCCAGCCCCCCTGTGACCCTGAATACAGGATAAGCGGTAGACAATGGATGGATGGATGGATGAACTTCCTAAAGGACCACAACAAGCACCTAAAAACACACCCTAGACAACCTAACCCATACTACCCATTCAACCCTATGAACCTCTTGGGACCAAAATGAGTCCCTGACCTTTGCAACCTCTTTTTAGCCACTAAAACCTCCTAAAAGGACCACAAGAAACTCCTGAAGGACCACAAGGACCACCAGATCAAGGTGCTATGAGTTGTGTGGTGTCAACAGCTTCTCCCACGTCTCCCCAACAGGTAGAAAGTTCCTTGGCACAGGAGAAGAAGGAGCGGATGGATCTGGAACGAACCAAACGGAAGCTGGAGGCGGATCTGAAGCTGTCCATGGACTCGGTAAAGGAACTGGAGCACCAAAAGGAAGACCTGGAGGACAGACTGAAAAAGTAAGTCAACACATCTGGGTCTTGTAGTTTTCAACTTCTTTGTTTCTGCCATAGGGGAAAAGAACAAGATGGTGACGACCAAAAACCAATCACTCTATGATAATATGGACCAGCACCCTGATAGAATCTAACCTTCCTATTCTGTTGTGATTTTGTCTTTGTACCATAAAGGAAAGACTTCGACTCGGCTCAGATTCAGTCCAAACTGGAGGACGAGCAGAGTTTGGTGTCTCAACTCCAGAAGAAGATCAAGGAGCTCCAGGTGGCTCTGACCGGTCCAAAACAGAACCTGCTGTGCTTACCGATCTCTCCCGTCATTGCTGTGTGTTGTGTGTGATCGCCCCCTCAGACTCGGATTGAGGAGATGGAGGAGGCACTGGAGGCGGAGCGGGCGTGGCGCTCCAAAGCCGAGCGTCAGAGGAATGACATCACCAGAGAGCTGGAGGAGCTCGGGGAGCAGCTGGAGGAGGCAGGCGGAACCTCGGCCGCTCAGATCGCCCTCAACAGGTTTCCCTCAGCCGCATCAACTCTGCACTCGTTAAGGTCAGACCCTTTCACTTTTCACCCTGGAACTAACTTACACACCAAACAGGAAAAGGGAGGCAGACTTCCTGAAGATGCGGCGGGAGCTGGAGGAGGCTGGGCTTCATCACGAGGCGACGGCCGCCACCCTTCGGAAGAAACACTCGGACATGGTGGTGGAGCTCGGCGAGCAGATCGACGCTCTACAGCGAGCCAAACAGAAGCTGGAGAAGGAGAAGATGGAGTTCAGGCTGGAGGCCGATGACCTGGCGGCCAACATGGAGCAGCTGACCCGGAACAAGGTCAGTCCACCTCCACGTCAAAGGGGTCCAGTAGACCAAAAACCAAGATTTCAGAATCCAGAATGGTAGTCCACAAAACAAAAGGTTGAAACGTTCAATCATCAGCTGAGGTGCCTGTGTGTGTGTGTGTGTGTCTTCTCCACAGGGGGCTGTGGAGAAGATGTGCAGGGTTTTTGAAGACCAGCTGAATGAAAGCAGGAGCCGGGCTGACGATCTGCAGAGGCAGCTGACAGATATCTCGGCTCAGAAAGCACGAGCGCTCACTGAGACCGGTACGACACATTTACTGTTTTATTATCTTGTAATATAAAAGGTGAGTTCATCGCAGATGTGCGTATCATGATTATCCCCAGGTGGGGTCAAACCTTTTTGATTGTGGCAAAATGCCAGAAAATATAAGAAGTCACGGGCTGAACGATAGTAAATGTAGCTTTCAACTATTTAAACCGATAATCTGAGTTTGTAGACCAGAACTCAGAACTCAGAATCCAGTATCAAGAATCTAGAATCCAGGGTCCTGGGCCTAGGGTCCAGGATCCATGGTCCAAAGTGTTTAGTTTCCTTCTACTATTTCAACAGCGTAACAGTGTAAAAAAAATAGACTCATTTCCCCCGTGACTTCTGCAAATAAATACACATTTTCCAAGTTTCTGAAAAGTTTTCATCACTGACTACTTGCTAGTTGTTAGAAATGGCACCAACATCTATTTTATCATAATAATTTAAAGTAATCTAATCAAAACCATGATGATTTAACGTAACCAAGTAGCTAACCAAGTAGCTTTGTTGTCTCAACCTAACTATGTAGTCGAGTTTGTACTTTGTAGTGTTTTTTGCAATTTCTTGTAATGTAGTTTTGTAGTGTTTTGTAGCGTAGTAGACAGTGTTGCATAAACACCAGACCTGCTGACGGCGGATCAACTGACTCAAACTTCTTCTCTGTGTTGTTCTTCCAGCCGAGTACAGCCGCCGCCTGGAGGAGCGGGACGCCATGATTGGTCAGCTCCAGCGCTCCAAAGCTGGGATTAGCCAAAACTCCGAAGACCTGAAGAGGCAGCTGGAGGAGGAGAGCAAAGTAACCTCAGAGCTCAAGAATTGTCGAGCTAAAGTTGGTTTTGTCGTCTAAAGCTAACGTTGGTTTTGTCGTCTAAAGCTAACGTAATAATAATAATGTTATTCTGAAACCTAGATTTTGTTCTAGTAAACCTAAATTTTGTTTTGTAGCTTAATGTCATCCCAAACTGACAGAAAACGAAAAAAGTTGTTGAGCAACACCAACAAAATAAAAAAATATATATTTTAGTGATGATTTAATGAAGCAACTCTGATCCGTGGTTTCAATGCTCAGCCTTCTGGTCCTCACTGGGTCAATACGTGTGTAGACCAGATGAGACCAGCAGGTCTGTGGTTCACATGTGTGTCCGTGTGGTTCAGGCCCGGGTGGCTCTGGCTCATGCGGTTCAGGCGTCCCGCCATGACAGCAGCCTGCTGAGGGAGCAGCTGGAGGAGGAGATGGAGTCCAGAGCGGAGCTGCAGAGGGAGCTGTCCAAAGCCAATGGCATGGTGGTCCAGTGGAGGGCCAAGTACGAGACCGACGCCGTGCTGCGCATCGAGGAGCTGGAGGAAGCCAAGTAATAAAGATGCTTCCACTACTAATACCATCACTATTACTACTACTTATACTACTACCACTACCACCACTATGACGACTACTGATGGATGATGTCATTAGTGGTTGAAGTTGTTGGTACCAGCTGATTGAAGATGGGTCACATTTTGTTTTCCAGGAAAAAATATATATTACATTTTTATATAAAATACAAAGAAATATAATTTTTGCTAATTTTTTTAAATGTATTGTTACGTTACCAGGGGAAAAGGTTTCAGCTCGACATTTGTTCTTTTACCTTGTATTCATTTTTCAAATCGGATGTGACATTTTCCCTGTTGGCGGTTTGTGCCGTTTGCAGGAAGAAGTTGGTCGTCAAGCTGCAGACAGTGGAGGAAGCTGTGGAGACGTCTCACGCCAAATGTTCCTCCCTGGAGAAAACCAAACTGTGTCTGCAGACTGAGATTGAAGACCTAATGGTTGAACTGGAACGAACCAACGCTGCTGCTCTGGCTCTGGACAAGAGACAACGCAACTTCGACAAGGTCAGCAATGCCCATCCCAGTTGGAAAGAGTGTAGGAAATGTGCTACAATGCTCGCCGCCTGTAGATGTGGTGGACGGCAGTAAAAACCAGTTTGTTTGCTGGTTGTTTGCTTCAGCTGTTGAGCGACTGGAAGCAGAAGTTCGAGGAGAGTCAGGTGGAGCTGGAGGCATCGCAGAAAGAGTCCCGCAGTCTGAGCACCGAGCTCTTCAAACTAAAGAACTGCTACGAAGAAGCTCTGGACCATCTGGAGACGGTTAAACGGGAAAACAAGAACCTGCAAGGTACTCCTGACGCACCAGATATGGCAGAGACCTTGTTGTCTCTAGTTTCTCCGCATAGACTGGTCTGGTTTCTGGACTAATGTGAGCTGCTATCGTAGACCTCTGGGGGACCACAGACAGTCTCTGGTTTCTCCACATAGTCTGGTCTGGTCTCTGGACCAATGTGACCTACTATCGTAGACCTTTATGGGGACCACAGAATGAAAACAGCGTGAGACTAACGTTGTGTATCAAACTTATGATAATCACTGATAATCAAAAGTCTGGCTTCACAAGACTCTTATGGTCCTAAGTGAACTTGGTGATCCCTGTGGACAATGAATCATGACTGATTTACTAACTGATTGAGTGACTGCGTTTGACTCCAGAGGAGATCCTGGACCTGACGGATCACATTAGTCAGGGAGGGAAGACCATCTATGAGCTGGAGAGGATGAAGAAGATCCTGGATGTGGAGAAGAGTGACATCAAAGCAGCTCTGGAGGAAGCTGAGGTAACCCACTAATCTGCTGCACATACAAGTCAGCTAGTAGACACTCTTAACACCCCCCCCCCCCCCTTCACCCACCACCAGGGTACCCTGGAGCACGAGGAGAGCAAGACCTTGAGGTTCCAGATGGAACTACAGCAGATCAGGACCGAGATTGAGCGCAAGATTTCAGAAAAGGTTGAAGAGATAGACAACCTCAGGTAAATTTAAACCCTCAAACGAACAGCTGAAAAGGTAGCTCGGGTAGTAATACCACTGCTGTCCACCAGGCGGGGTCACCAGCGCTCCCTAGAGACCATGCAGGCCAGTTTGGAGGCGGAGGTTCGTAGTCGCAGCGAGGCTGTCCGTCTGAAGAAGAAGATGGAGGCGGACATGAACGAGATGGAGGTTCAGCTGGGACACGCCAACCGGCAGGCCGCCGAGAGCCAGAGGACCATGAGACACCTGCAGACTCAGGTAGTCCCACCTGAACCAAGACCTGATTGGTTGGTGTCTCCTATCATAGGAATCTTGGGAAATGTTCTTTTAAAAATAAGGTGGGTGGAGTTTAAGGGGGTACGCTACAGTCAGAGAACAGCTGATTATCAACTTTAAATACAAAAATATCATAGTAAAAGTATCGAGGGCGAGGTGAAGCGAGGGCGAAACAAGACGAAGCGAGGGCAAAGCGAAGCGAGGGGAAGTGAGGTGAAGTGAGGGCGAGGTGAAGCGAGGGCGGAGCGAGGGCCCTCTGGAGTTTGAGCTGAAGGAATCGTCGGTCTTCGGATGCGGCAGAATGTTTAAACGACTCCATCTCCTCGCAGGTCAAAGAGCAGCAGGTGGATCTGGAGGACAAAGTCCATCTGACCAATCAGCTCAGAGAACAGATCGTCCTGTTGGAGCGGCGCTGTTCTCTGATGACGGCGGAGGAGGAGGAGCTACGTGGGATACTGGAACAAACCGACCGCAGCCGCAAGATGGCTGAACACGAGCTGGTGGAGGTGACGGAGAGAGTTCACATGCTGGCCGCTCAGGTACGACCACACCCATGTCTGACTGGTTGATTGATTGATTGATTGATTGATTGATTGATTAATTGATTGATTGTCTCAGAACGGCGGCCTGCTGAACCAGAAGAAGAAGCTGGAGGCCGACGTGTCTCTGCTGACAGGCGAGGCGGACGAGTTCCTGCAGGAGAGTCGCAGCGCCGAGGAGAAGGCCAAGAAGGCCATCACTGATGTTAGTCCTGACCTCTGATCTCTGATCTCTGATCTCTGACCTCTGACCAACACTCACTGTTTTTGGGGCGGTTGAACCCTTTCTGTTTTTACAAACCTGACCCCGGCGTCTTCCTTCTGTCTTGCCAGGCGGCTCTGATGGCCGAGGAGCTGAAGAAGGAGCAGGACAACAGCAGCATGATGGAGAGAACCAAGAAGAACATGGTGTGCACGGTGAAAGGTACAGAAACACACTGTGGCGAGGGTGGACCACAACCGTGGTGGACCACAGAGTCTCCCTGTGTGGACCAGGTCCCTGTGTAGGTGGATGGTAACCGCGTTGTGTCTCTGCCACAGAGCTGCAGGTGAAACTGGAGGAGACGGAGCAGATGGCGCTGAAGGGAGGAAAGAAGCAGCTTCATAAGCTGGAGACGAGGGTGAGTCGGCGTTTCCATGGATACAGTTTCAACCTGGATACCCAGAGGAGGAGTTCGACATATAGTGTAGTAGAAGAATGGACAGACCAGGTTCCAGAGGTCATGTGACCAGTATGAAAATAAAAGGATTGTTGTCATGGTGACGACACACATCAGTTGGGGATGGAAAGTTATGTCACAGCTGAGTCAGGGATCCTGAGTCCTGAGTCAGGGATCCTGAGTCTGATCCTGAATCAGTGACCCGCTTGGTGCTTGTGTGCAGGTGCGGGAGCTGCAGACGGAGCTGATGGTGGAGCAGAAGAAGAGCGACGAATATCAGAAGGGAGTCCGTCGCTACGAGAAGCGGGTCAAAGAGTTGACGTACCAGGTCTGGTTCCACCACACCAACTCTGCTGGTTCTACGTTCTGTGTGTTCCATCGGTTCTCTCTGTGCTCCTGCAGTCGGAGGAGGACAGGAAGACGCTGCTGAGGATGCAGGAGCTCGTCGATAAACTTCAGACCAAAGTCAAGACCTACAAGAGACAAGCGGAGAGCGCCGTGAGTCTTTTTATCACGTTAAAAGTGGCTCCAGCAAGAATCCAGATCTTTGTACCGCGTAACCAACCAGAGAGGAGGCGGGGCTTAATGTGCCATGAATGAGCCGGATGGAGAAGAGGGGTATTACAAGAAGCCTGTCAGCAGTCTAGGCTTATACAAGCAAAACTAAGGGCTGGCCCAGGACAACCCAAGCCAGCCCCAAGTGTTGTTAAGAGGAGTGTCAGCTTGATCGCTGAATCAGACTCTAGGTTGTCTCTACTGTTCTCCTTAACGATACAGGTTGAGAGTACTTAAGGTTGCTGGTAGAGGGGTACTACATGCTCTTCAAGATATGGGGGTAGCTGACCATTTGGGGTTTGTAGGTGAGAAGGAGGATTTTATATGATATTCTGGATTTTTCAGGCAGCCAGTGCAGAGAAGCTGATTCAGGACTAATCTCTTTTCCTAGATTTGTCAGAACTTGAGCTGCAGCATTCAGGATCAACTGGGTCTTAAGAGACCTGTTGGAGCAGCCATCAATAAGGAGTTGCAATAATCTGGTCTTGAAGAAAAAAATGCATGGACCATTTTTGTTTTGTTGCGTCAACATTGTGTCCATGGCTTGTTTCCGCTCTGCTGCCCTCCAGTGGTCAGAAAATAAAGCGGTTCGTGCAGGTTTAACCTTGTGCTGGTTGTTCCCCTGTGCGTCCACCAGGAGGAGCAGGTGAGCTGCAGCTCGGTGCGTTTCAGGAAAATCCAACATGAGCTGGATGATGCCGAGGAGCGGGCAGACATCGCCGAGACCAACGTCAACAAGCTGCGGGTTCGAACCCGCGAGCAGACCAGCAAGGTCGCCATGGTGAGGACCGGCCACGCACTATTACTGTCAGTGCCGTAGAACGCGTTCTAACCATCCGTTTGGTGTTTCTGCAGATCGTGGAATGAAGCGCCTCTTCGGACACCGTCATCATGTTTCTGGTGTTCGTGTGGCGTTTCCGATGTTTGCCGTGTGTTTCAGTATGATGTGTTTCTGCTGTTTAGTCTACGATCCTCAGGGGACGGGTTTCTATACTTCTCTACTGTAAAGCTTTGGTTTGTACAGGAAGTGTCGAGGGCAGCGGGAATGTTCACGAGCTGGTGTACAAGACTAGTACTAATGAATACTACACGTTATATAGTACTTAACGATACAGGTTTAGAGTGCTTAACAATACAGGTTTGTAGTACTTAATGATACAGGTTTGTAGTACTTAATGATACAGGTTTGTAGTACTTAACGATACAGGTTTGAAGTATACTGAAGGATCTTGGCAGTGTGGAGCGGCTACGTTAGCTAATCGGCTGAAAGCTAAACTTGGTCACAGTACTGAGTGTTTATATTATTATCAAAGGCTGTGAAGCTTCCGTCATATTCACTTATAAAACATGAAATATAAAAGAGACGGTGGGAGAAGATGAGAGCTTTAGTCAGAGAGTGGGAGGGTGTGGCTACTTCCTGGAAGCCGTACATTAAATATCAAACACAGTAAACTCTCCTGATTATTGCTGGAAATGTTGATGTGCATGTTTCTGAAGGACAAAGTCAGATACAGATTATGTGGCAATACGTGATTAATGGCTGCGTTTATATAAAGTATATTACATATAGTCCATTATATCAAACCTGCATTATGTTTTTGATATTGACATTTAAAGATGACTGCACACTGTTAAACACTGGGAATAGTAGCCGTAGCACGTCTTCGGCTTCTTTTAATGAGGTTGAGTCCTTCAGGCTCTCACTGTCCCACCCATATAAAACTGCAGAACATGTTAGCCACAACTACTTTCTACGCTAACGACACTCCGGAGCCGACAGGTTTTCTGCCCTCTAGTGGTCAAACACGCTTCAGTGCTTCTTTTTGACCAGTCAGTCGTATGTATGTAATCAGACTGTTTACGTGTGGCGGTTTTTACTGTAGTCGATGTTTTGACTGAATTCTTCAGTGTAGTAAAAAAAACAAAAAAAAAAACAGAAATAAATAAAATGAATACGTGTTTGTTGTTTGTTGACTTCTTTAACTTCCTCTTCTGAACAAAAACAACCAGCCTGTCACACATAAACAATACAACTCTCCAACATCTACATGACAACATACAGACATACTGCCCCCCAGAGGCTGTAGAGGTCACTACAGGCAAATTATGACTATCATCAAGCAACTATTAATAATTAAAATAATTATATAAATCCCCTCTAATGCATTAAAACTAAAGTAACAAGTCGGTTTATAAAATGTGAGTAGAAAGTACAGATATATGTTTTGGAAAAATACAAAGTTTCAGAAACATAAATACTTGAAGTACAGATACTTGAAGATTCCACTTAAGTACAGTGATGAAGTATTTGTACTTGGTTAATTGCTCTGTAAAAAAGTGGAGGTAAGGTCAGAGGTCACTAAATCAAATGACAATGAAAGTTCATAGTAAACATCAGTAAAGTTTTGGTGATTTTCTAATCAATTAGGGGACTTTTCTTTAAGCGTGAATATTTTCAGATTTCTTCATCTTTAAACTTATTATATTTAACATTAAGACTAAAAGCAATAAATAAAAAAACACTTTGAGCAGAAGAGACGTGTTATTGGCATTCAACACTTTATTCACAAACAAACTAAAACCGATCACTGTCTTTAGGTGGGGGGGGGGGGGGGGGGGGGGGCTGTACAGGTGTGTTAGATCAGTATCAACAAAATGTTCTTGTCCTGAACCGTCTCATTGGTCCATTCGTGTCCCTCCATCCTCCAATCAAAGTGCTCAGCAGTTTGTCCTTCAGTGTGTGTGTGTGTGTGTGTGAGTGTGTGTGTGAGTGTGTGTGTGAGAGAGAGAGAGAGAATCCATCTTAAGAAAACACACCTAAACATTTTCAAATACATTCAAACACAACCGGGAGGTTCTTGTTAGACAGCGAATAGCACCGCGGAGCGAATACACAGGGGTTAAAAACCGGGGTCGCCACGGTAACGTCCAACCAGGTCTACGACATGATGGCAGAAATAATGCTCTAAAACATAACATTAATATCTTTCTCTGAGGAGGATCAGACAGGAAGTGAGTCATCGTAGAAGAGGAAACCGCCCAGAGGAGTCTCAGAGGAATGATTTCATGTTTCAGACCCTTCAAAACAAAATGACATGGTTTAACCTGCAGAACCTGAACCGGATCACCGAAACCCAGAACGGGGTCCAGCGGAGGATTTGAAAAAAGATTTGGGTACGGATCCTCTAATAAACACTTGTTTGTCTCGTCGTTCACTTCTCTTGAATGACATTGTTTTAGCAACCTTTATGACACCATCATATTCAGGTTAATAATTAATCTTATTTTATATAAATAATTAATAAACGGATGAATTAACCATTATTACACTTATTCTGGCTTCCGGAATTCACGGGCAAATACTTTAAATATGAATTTAAAAATATTCAAATACACAAGATTCAGAGCATTAATGTATCGTCAACGACTGTCCCTCTGTGTGTATTGTTATCAGAGCTTCTCCTTGCTTTGTTTATGGCCGCCGCCAAGTTGAGAGCCATGAGAGGCAATCAGATGTTACACACCTGTAAACATTCACTGACATCAATCATGACGCGGGAGCTGCTTCCTCATTGGATGATACGTTAACCAATCAGTGCTCTACCTGCAGATAAATGGCAGCGGTCACCTAATAAAGAGAAAGCTCTCTGTGTGCTGCTGAAAGGCATTCTGGGAACTGTAGGAAAGGTGAGCCATTTGGATTAAACAGTATCTGAGAAGCGATTTTTAAAAATCCGACTTCGACGTATTAATATTCAAATTTGTAAAAAGCTTAAATCTTTTTCTGCAGTTTAACTTTTACATTTTAAAGTTGCATGTCCTCGTTTGAACTCCAGGAGACGGTTTCAGGTGACGAAGAAAATCTGACAGCAAATAACATAAAAGTAAGTAAATTAAAAATACAAATAAAATCAGCTGGAAGCGGAACAGGAAGTGAACGAATGTGCAGGAAGAAGGTGATTGGACGGCGATGTTTTTATGGTTAACACAAGTAAAAAATAAAAACGCACAAAACAGCTGCAATGACATCACCATCAAGTCCTCTTTTGATTGGCTCATGATGAAGTTTCCCCAAAGTCTCTGAGCTTTTATTTTTCATGCTCATTTTCTTTTTGATTTTTGAAATCCCCCAAAAATGTTTCTCTTTTCGTCATTTTTTCCTTCAGGGCTGCCGCGTTGCATCGTGGGTACTGTAGTCTCCAGTCACCAGGTTAGTACAACTGTAGCTCTGTTGTCAGTGATGCCGCCGTGGCAACCGACACTCGAGTTAGTGGAAGAAAAAAAAATCATAATAAGTGACATCAAAATTACGTCAACAGGGATGTCACAGTGTTCCACATCTGCTTCAGTCGGAGTTTAGTAACCACGACAACGGGGAGACCTGGTCCTTTAATGTCTTTACAGACGGTTAGAAAGACTAAATATGGTCATGTCAAACAAACATGGCCGCCGGGACGTCGCCTGAGGAGGAGGTGGAAGAGGAAGACGAGGAGGAGGAAGAGAAGGAAGTTTGGAGGTTTCATCTTTAAACAACAACGTTCTCAGATTTTACCGTTCAGCTAGCGAGGCTAAGGCCCGCCCCTTTCAGCAAAGCATCATGGGATCTTATTTCAGGAAAACAAAATGTTGGTTGTCAACAGAGACGAAGAGTTTACTCCTGTATGGTTCCATTCAAACTGAATTCTGAAATAAGGTCACATGATGGACACAGGAAGGGGTGGGGCTTAGCCTCTCCATGGCATCAGCTTTCCAGACAGAATTATGACAATAAAATCAGATGGAAACAAACGTTTCTGTTCTATGAAACGGCATTCATGTTGAACAAAACTTCACTCAGTTACGTTGTCATGGTAACGTAACTTCCTCCTCCTCCTCCCAGCTGCCCTCCTCAGAGAGGGAGGAGGAGGAGTGTTTGGTCCCAGCGTCTCCCTGAGCAGCAGGGGGGTGGGGGTGGACGACAAGTGATGTCACAGAAATGGCAGAAGCTGATTGACTGACGGGGGAGACGGGGGGCGTGGTCAGGGAGGCGGCGGCCCGACAACCACGCCCTGCTCCTTCAGGCTGCTGTGGGTGGAGTCAGGAGCCTGCTCCAGCCAATCCGGAGGCTCAGCCCTTCCAGCCGTCCCAGATCGGACCTCTGGACGGAGAGACAGACAGGAAGGTGAGACAGACAGGAAGCAGCAGGCACCAGGACTACATGAATGGCAACAGAAATGTAAAAAACATTAAACATCAAAGATGGAGAATGAAACTGACTTCCTGAGTGTCGTCATGGAAACGTTGGGTAACTTCACACCACTATGAGAGGGACCAGTTAACACGGTCACCAGTTAAACCCAAACACCGGTGTAAGGGGAAACAATCAGCTCAGTGAAAGGAATTAAATATATACGAATGAAAGAATCTTTCATTATTAAACCAGAATGTTTATGATGATAGAATTATTACTGTCAGTGTTAATGTTAATAAACTGTCAACGTGTAAAGGAATCAGCAAGGATGTGATGGACGGACAGACAGACAGACAGACAGGCAGGCAGGCAGACAGGCAGGCAGCTGCAGTATCAAGTCAGAAAGCAGAGTTCAGGATGATGTACAGAGAGGAAGACTCACAGGGTTCGAGACGACGAAGGTTTCTTGATTCTCGGCCACTTCCTCCTCTCAAACACCCTGATGCAACAAACACACACACTGTTACACACTCACTCACACACACTCTCTCTCTCTGTGCTCCACCACCAGCAGCCATCAGGAAATCATGCAGAGCAGGAAAACGTGTGTGTGTGTGTGTGTGTGTGTGAATGTGTGTGTGTGAGTGCATGTGTGTGTGTGTGTGTGTACCTGTAGTCATCGAAGCTGCCATGGTCCCGCCCTCCTGCTGGACAGACAGTCTGATTGGTTAACAAGCTTAATGGGTTTAACAGTAATTTTAACACAAAGTTCTGACCCTCTAAGAGACACTTGAATGCACCATGGACAGCTGCCTGGTGTGCAAACAATTGCAGGTGGGCGATGTGGGCTGTTGATGTGGGGTGGTGATGTGGGTGATGTGGGGTGGTGATGTGGGGTGATGTGGGTGTGATGTGGGTGATGTGGGTGATGTGGGGTGGTGATGTGGGGTAGTGATGTGGGGTGGTGATGTGGGTGATGTGGGGTGGTGATGTGGGGACACCTACCCGGCTGCTGCTGCGTGCGAGGGTTACACTGCTTGTGGCCTCGGCAGCCACGCAGCTCCATCAGCTGGACGTGGAGCTGGTTCAACACGGTCCGGTCCAGGGAGCCCACCGCATTCATAAGCTGGGGGGGGGGGTACTTTTACTTTAATACCATAACTTCTCTCAGGGTTTAGTGGTACTTTTACTGCAGTAAAGGACTCGAGTACTTCAGTCTACCTGAGTAATATACAACTATAAATTATGCTTTCTCTGTGTGTGTGTGTGTGTGTGTGTGTGTGTGTGTGTACATGTACATGCGTGTGTGTGTATGTACCTGGTAGGGGTCAGTGTTGAGGTCAAAGTACTCCAGGAAGCCGGTGGCGAACTCACAGAACAGGAAGTTGTGTGTGTCGTTGATGGTCCTCAGACACCAGTAGGTGTTGTTGTTGGCGCTGGTGCAGGCACAGAAGGATCCCACTGTAACACACACACACACACACACACACAGTCTTAGATAGGACACAGTGAGCCCGGTACCGGTGGTGCGGTGTGGTTGGGGGCGCTGCGTACAGGTCCAGTAGGGCGCCGTGTGCCAGTGCTGGTTGTCGTGAGTGAAGCAGGTGAGTCCGGGCATCGAACACGTGTCGTTGTTCCGGAGCCGCTTGATCATCTTCCTCATTTTCTTCCTCCTCTTCTGCTCCTTCAGAAGCCATGCCTTCTTGTCCCGAGCCCCGCCCTTCCTGCGCGCACACACACACACACACACACACACATATAATGTACGTGATGATGTCACCATCACATTACAACAATCAGCAAATTGGTCATAAGCAGTGACATTTGTTCTGGAACAGACCAGAACAGACCAGGTCCTGCCACCCAAGACCTGAGCAGACCAGGTCCAATCTACTCAGACTGGGACAGACCTGGTCAGAGGACTAGACTCGGTCAGACTGATCCAGACCAGGTCTACCCTGAGCCCCCGTCTCACCTGAAGGGGTGGACACCGCCTCTGAACCTCAACTTGTTCTTCAGTTTGGACTTGAACCTGGAACACATCAGACATCTGTGAGTACTACAGTAGTACCAGGCTGACAGGTTGATGTACTTCTACGCCTACTTACAGGTACTTGTTACAGTCACACTCCAGGGGGCGGGCCTTCTTCAGGTGACCTCTGACCTCTCGCAGGTTCTTTATCTTTGTCTGCAGCGTCTCAATCTGACGGAAGACCAAACATTCAGTCGTTTAATGTACTACTACTACTACTAATACTATTTCTACTACTAGCACTACTACTACGACAACTTTAACTGCATTCTACTGATTAGACTGACGTACTTTTACTGTGAGGTAATAGGAGCTAAACTGTAGAGTATTTCTACACTGTTGTTAGTACTTTTACTGTAACAGAGTATCTATACAGTTATTGTAGTACTTTTTATGCAACAGAATATTTCTGCCGTTACCGTAGTAATTCTACTGCAACAGAGTAGTTCTACGGTTGCTGTAGTACTTCTACTGAAACAGAGTATTTCTATGGTTACTGTAGTACTTTTACCGTAACAGACTATTTCGATGGTTACTGTAGTACTTACAGTGTAACAGTATTTCTATGGTTACTGTAGTACTTCTAGTGTAACAGAGTATTTCTACGGTTACTGTAGTACTTCTGCGGCGGTGCAGGATCTGAGGACCCCCATGTGGTACCTCGTGGTCTATGTGCAGCTTGTGGTCCTTCCAGGCCTGCAGAGACTGATACACTCTGGTGTCACACTTCACCGTGGCGTTGGGCAGAATGGAGCATCTGTAGTAAACAACAACAACATTAATATCCAACAGCTGAGTAGTCAAGTAGTCCAGTTGTCTCATAATTCATCCCTCACTACTGAAAACTGGGAGGGTTTGATCCAACTGAATGAGTGATTCTGCCTCCAGGGTGTAGAGGCAGTAGTTGTCCACCAGAGGTCAGTGTTGTGACCTGATAGTGTGGAGTCAGATGGTTGTGTAGATTTAAAAGATGGATTTCCTGTCAATTAACATACTGTTTAATGAAACAGTTTTCTGGGTTTCTGTGAAAACTCACCTGTGCGTGACCTTGTGAGAGTTGGGCGGGGAGACGGCGTTGGGGACTCCGCCCATCCCGCTGAACTCCTCCTCAGGCTCGTCTCCTGTTGGCTGAACCCAGGTGCTGTGGTTACCAGGGTAACTGTTGGACAGGGAGCGGCTGTACCGGTTCCTGGAGTAACTCTTCAGGGCTTTGAACTCTGAGACAGAGAGACAGTCACCGAGGTGATGCAGTTCAGACCTCGGACACTAGAGGTCAGCATCACATCAGGAAACCCTATCATTCATTCATTTATTCTGGGTACAACAACCCGGTCCCAGTGTCAACTGCTCAATATGAACGACTGGACGATAATACAAAAACATGTTAACGACAATATTCTGTTTATATTCTATATGTTTTTTTCTTTCCTTAATGAGACAGAAGTTAATCGTCAAATAAGACAAAAGCTGGACGAGTTAATGAAACGCTCCGCGTATACATACAACGCCAGAAATTAAAGTGATCACCACTCTGAGATGTTTGGAAACAAGTAAGAGCATTGGCTTTATGTATTTACTGTATGGACTGAACATTATGAATGATGGAGTACTACATGGAGGAACGAGGTTTTACTAGCCATCTTACTTGAGAAATGTTCAAATGGGTATTTTTTCCTGGAGCATAATGACGAATTCAAATCGAGGAACTGATCTGAATGTTTTTAGGGCTGTGTATTATTATTATTATTATTATTATAATAATAATAATAATAATAATAATAATAATAACTATAATTATTTTCTTATTATTCTTATTATTTTTCAAATTATTATTATTATTATATTAATAATTTGAAAAATGATAATAATAGTTATAGTTAATAATTATTTCTAATTAATTTGACATTTATTTTATTTATTTATTTTTAAATTGTTTTCTTGCATTTTATATATATATTTATATATATTTCTAATCTTTGCTTGTTCCTGTTGCATGTTATTTGCACGGTGCTGTGTGTTATTATGTTGATGATGTCATGGTCTCCTTTTATCAGGGTAAATAATGATAAAACTCCTTTCTAACATTGGCGGGCCACAGCTCATTAGTTATTGATCAGAGGTAATTTATTAGATAATATTCATGTAGTTCGTTAAACACTCACTCTTCTTGGGGAAGAAAGGCTTCTTGTTGAACGGCCTCATGGCGGAGGGGCGCGAGATCCGGGGGCGGAGGTCATCGAGGTCATCGAGGTCACCGAGGTCGCAGTCGCAGGCGTCCGGGTTGCGACGGTACAGCTGAGACTTGATGCTGAGTGGACGGGTACGACTGGCCACGCCCCTCTGGATGCTCTTAGCCCCTCCCCCTTCATTCTTACATTTGAAGAGGCGGAGCTTCCCGGTGGCGTCCTCCAACACACTGCCACTTCTGCACACAAACACACAAACATGGAGACAGTTCTGCAAACGGTCTAAAAGGAGTACAACCCAACAGTAAAGGACTAAAGGACCAGGACTAAAGGAGTAAAGGACCAGGACCAGGAGCAAAGGACCAGGAGCAGGAGCAGGACTAGGACTAAAGGAGTAAAGGACCAAGACTAAAGGATTAGGAGTAAAGGAGGTGGACCAGGACTAGGAGTGGGTCGTGACGGTGCTGGTCTGGGTCTGGCTCCGTACCTGTCCCGTCTGCTGACAGGGCGTCTGGTACTCGGCTCTCTGACAGAGGTCCTTCACTCGTTGGTGTTTGGGCAGGAAGTTCTCCTCCTGAGACACCTCCTTCCCCTCGGTGAGCTGGTGCAGCAGCTTCCTGTCGGCAAGCAGAGGCAGGTTGGACATGTGTGACATCACGTGTGACATCATGTTGGCTGGACGACGGTGGCGGCGTCTCAGACGGACTCACCCTCTCTCCACCAGGAAGGAGTCCCTCCACAGCTTGGGCTTCTTGTTCACCTGGAACCTGGAGAAGGAGAAGACCATGAGCCCTTCAAGAGTTCTGGTTCTAAGAGTTCTGGTTCCAATATTGATAACACACTCTGTCCCCTCGTTACACCCCCATCTGGTTTTCATTCTGGGATGTTTCTAACTCGTAGGGATCACATCCTGGTTTTCCTGGCTGCCTGTGGTCGCCATGGAAACGACTGTGACTGAAAGCGTCACGGAGACACAAGAACGGTGAAAGAAGAAGACGTTCGGGTCGTAACGAGTGTATTATTCTGTCCTTGTAAAACTTCTATTAGAGATGCTATAATAAATAAATGGATTATATGTGTGTGTGTGTGTGTGTGTGTGTGTACCGGTTGGCAGGTTTGTCCGTGTCCAGCAGAGACAGGATGGACTTGCCGTCCATGTCTGGGGGGGTGTCGAGGCCGGCGATGTCCAGGATGGTCGGAGCCAGATCGATGTTCAGGACCATGTGAGGGTTTCTGACACACACACACACACACACACACACACACACAGTAACACACACACGCACACACACAGTAACACAAACACACAAACATACATAACAAACATCATGAAACATGTTTATTCTCTGAACACTGTTCTCTTATCACATCTCGTTGCTCCTCTGATAAATACATACATATAAAATATATATATATATATACACATATACATAGTTTGAACGTTAATCATGATCATGGACCTCGTGTATGAGGTTTGTTTAGACTTAATTTATTGATAAAGATTTCACTGTAGACAGAAATACAGCTTCTGAACACATGATTGACCTCGTGGAGCAGCTCGGACTGCTAATCTACTTTACACACAGACACACACACACACATACACCATACACACACACACACACACACATTATTTTATATTATTTTGTATTATATTTGTGTTTTTAAGTTCTTATGTGTTAAGTTTTCAAACAGCACAAACAAAAAGTGATCAGTGTAATATTTGGACACTTCAAAGAGATCAGCTGATGAGGATGGTGTTACATTCATAACAAACAGGGAGTGGTGTGTGTGTGTGTGTTTGTGTGTTTACATGCTGCCTTGCTCCACGTTGGGTCCTCGAATGAAGAACGGGACTCTGATGTCAAACTCGTACGGCATCGATTTACCTGCAGACACACATACACACACACACACACACACACACACACAACACACACACACACACACACACACACACACACACAGTTCATGTGTCAGCATCAGAGAGGACATCATCCCTGTCTTCTGTTTGCTCCTCTAAAAGCTGACGACAGAAACTAAAAAAGGATTTCTTCAGATTTGACTTGACCTCGACGGAGTGTCGCATGACGACCCCGAAATAAAACAGTCCTCATGTTTTTACCTTTGACGAGGCCAAACTGTCCGATGTGGTAGCCGTGGTCAGACGTGTAGATGATGTACGTGTTCTCCAACTCGCCGGTCTCCACCAGCATGTTATACAGCTGAGACAGGCAGACAGACAGACAGGCAGGCAAAGAGACAGTTTTTAACGAGGGACTAAACCTCAGAGTTGAGTGTAGCCTGGAAATGCATGAGGATCACAGTCCAGACTCGCTACCTTCTCCACGCTGTCGTCCACAGACAGCAGCGTCTGCAGCCGTTTCCTCTGCAGCATGTTGGTGAACTCCATGTGGATGGGCTTCATGGGACCTGTGTAGCGCATGATCCAGTGCTTGTCCTGGTTGGGAGCGTAGTTGTAACTGGGAGTACTGGGGGGGGGGAACAGAAGGCGAGTGTAGGTGAACCACCAATCAAGTGTGTGTGTGTCTCATTACAGTGTCGTTTTGGACACAATAGGACACAACAAGCTGTGTGGAGCAACGACAACAGATGCTGCTGTTCATTAATTACACACACACACACACACACACACACTGTGGATAATGAATGAGTCCCATCAGACGACTGGTTTACTCTCCATAATTAAACACGTCTCCAAATGCAGCTCAGCTGGAAACATCTGCACACGACAGCACTGTACCTTTAATGTGTGTACTTATTGTGTATTTCTGTGTATTTGTGCAAAGGTCATAATCTGAAAAAAAAAAGGATTACATAAACGCTAAACATTGATTCAACAGTCTATATTCAGACATGTCATAACACTCTAAATAAATGAAGAGTTAATGTTGGTGGGGTCCTGTACGTGCGTGGTCCTCAGAGGATGAATCGTGGTCGATCCTCTGAATCTCCCGTGTAGCCTCCATGCTGTGTGTCTGCAGACTGCTGGTATCGTTTGAATGTTTCATCGCATTATTTAAGCCTCGCCTACATTATGGAAGACATCGCCTATGTGGACGTGACGGCCCGTTGCCCCTAGCAACCAGGCAACACATACAGGATGTTTAAGCTTTTTCATTCCCTCGAATCAACAGCAAGGAAACAAACTGAGAAATTAACTGTCATTAATCAATGGAATACTCTGGGAATAATAATAATAAAAAAAAGTCTTGTTGTGTTTCCGTCTTCTCATTATTTACTGAAATCCTGTTTTATTACTTTGGAGAAACGATTTTATCCAGATTTAGTTTCTACAGAATAACGTTAATGCTGATTCTTCCGATTCTTCCTCTGAAGATATCTCCAGTTTACCTTCTGTCTGTTAGAAGTGTAAACGTGGACGTCTCCAGCTGCTGATCGAACTCTCGGCTCCTCGTTTCAAACGTGGAGCGATGAGTGTCGTCAGCGTACGGCCGGTTTGTGATTCCCTTCGGACCGGCTCGGTTCCCGCTGCATTCCTGTGCTAACAGAACGCCCGGCGAGCGTTAAATGGGATTTAAATGTTCCGCTGACGGCAGGAGTCCGGCT
>CM056829.1:4522500-4547500 GCA_029853015.1 Chelidonichthys spinosus | reverse complement strand
TCTGATTGCAGACTATAAATACTCAAATAGCACATGAATCTGCTTCACATCTACACGTGTATCTAAAGTGTTTTTGTCTGTGTTACATCACATTACTACTTCACCGTTATTATTGCTGCGTTAGAAGTACATCAAGATGTGATTATTTTATTTATTTATTATAATACAGTCGTAAAACTAACAGCTTTATTCTCATCATTCTACGAGTCAGCTGTATTTTTATTACATGTGGTAAATAAAAACATGTTTTTTTGTAAATGAACAGTATTATTGTAATAAGTATTTTTTTTATTTTTATAAATTGACAACTCCTACCTGCAAACTAATATATATACTGTATATATATATATATAAAAGAAGAAACATATCTGAATAGAAATATTAAATGTGTAAATTAATATTTTAGTCTTTGTTAGTGTTAACAACTCGATGTTTAAATTACTGGGAGAGGTTCGATGGTAATCGTGTCTCCATTATTGATTGGTCAGTAAAATAATAATATCAATAATAATAATAAATAAATAATAATAATCATAATACACAATGATAATAATCTGTTATAATAATGAGCCATAATAATAATAATAATCAGTCACCCAGCTCTTGGTCCTGGTCGTCGGTCAGGATGAGGATGATGTTGGGCCGGATGTTGCGGCGGTCTCTCTGGAGGCGGGGCTTCAGGCGCTGGCCGGACAGGAAGTGGGTGTGGCCGAGCGTCACAGAGACGAAAAGAAAGAGGAGGAGTCGGCCCGCCATGGCCCCTCGACCCCTGACCTCACCGGGAGGTCAACCAATCAGCTGCCGAGATGCAACTTCTGGAAAACACACAAACGGATCAAGTTTTAGATCAGCGGGGCAACTCGTCCACTTCCTGTTTGAGAGGTCAGAGGTCAGCGCCGGGAGAACGTCTGTTGGTATTATTACTGTATGTCTAGGGCTTTTATTGTGAAAGGTACTGTATATTTGCAGCATGTGTTTATATTATAATTATTATAGTATTAATTATTTATGTTTTTACAAGTAAAACCACAGAAATAAACCGTGGTGATGTTGGAGGTTGGCAGAGGAACTTCTGATTAAATGTGATATTTTAATCTGTTAGACGTTTACAGTTAATCTGTGCGTAACGATGTGACGTTTGAGTGTAATCCGTTAATGCAGTGATACACAACAGTAACTCCACTAACGTCTGGAGGTGAAATATTAATATATAAGTATGAATGAGATCAGGAGCAGCAACACAAACAGATGTGGGATCAGACCCAACATTACAGCATTCCTTAAGCCACTTCACGGACCCGACATCTGGACCCGAGCAGATCCAGTCCAACGTGTCCTGCAGTGACCCACAACAGTCCGGCAGTAATCCACTACTTTATATTATGTCACAACTGACCTGAGTGCAGACGAACCCACGGGATTATTTCTGTCAGGTCAGAGGTCAGCGTTTAAAAATGATCATGTCATTAAGAGAAAATCTACATGAGCATTAAATCTATCTGCAGCATGAATGAAGCCTTCTGTCTCCTCCAACTAACGGCGGACTCCAAATCCAGGTTTTCTCTGGTTCTGCCGCATCGATGCCGAACCTTTGAAAAGTCAAATAACGGAGTTGGAGTTCTCGTCAGTAGACGTGATATCGGCTGACTGAATGGTTTGTTCGTCAGAACAAACGGAGATGACAACGACTAGGAGACCGCGGTCTGGGACTTTCACCCAGGAGACCGATGTCAGAGTCCCGTTAGAACCGAGCAGGTTTTCTCTGGGAAATACGGAAGACGGAGCGTCTGTAAATGATGTTTCAGCTCCAACGGTCCTTCCACATCCTGTCTCAGTGTCCTGGTGCCTGATCCAGATCACATCCCTGCAGCAGGTCCAGACCTCCACTGGAACCAGGAGACTGTAGTCTGTCAGAGCTCAATGATGGAAGAAGTGCTCAGCTGTCCACACACTCCTGGTCCCCCCATATTAGCGCACCACATTATGCGTGTCACATCTCTCTGCTCATTAATATTCATGAGAAGGGGGCGGGGCCTTGGCCAAAGACCCACTGGATGTGAAACGTGTCGGTAAAGAGATGCAGCGATAATTCAGAGCTGCACATTCATCATGGTCTGGAAGGTTACAGGGCTACAAGGGAAAGGTCAGAGGTCGGCTCATCACTCGCCCCAAAAGTAGCTGGCTCAATAAGGTGAAAGCTATTTAGTGGTTGCTGTGGCAACGCGGCTCAGCTCACCATATCATGTGTGTCATCAGATCAATACATCTGCCATCGTTTCTGTCTTCCTCCTGTCTGATCGATGTGTCAGCTGATGTTTCCTAAATGTTAGACGTTTACATCCAGTCAGCTGTGACCTCAGAGACAAAGTGTCGCCACACGACATCCACCTTCTTAACTTTTAGCTTCGGTGTCACGGTGATTCAGAACGAACGGGAGCCGACGAGGAACAATCCGCCACCTTGTCAAAGCTGAGTAAAGAGGATGAGACCCATCAGCAACATTAGAGACAATAGATAATAGTAACTTAATTTATGGAGGACCTTAAAAAAACAAAAAAAAACAAAATGATGACGCAAAAAAAAAGGGCAGTCCGAAAACTGAAAATACAATAAGAGCAAAGTAAATAAATCAATAACGGCAGTAAAAAGAGCAGATTTGACTTTATTTCTCCTCCTCCGTGCTGATGAGGAGTCACTTTAATTACTGAGTTATTACAACCAATGAGGTCGCAGCTCAGACACAAGAGACAGGAAGTCAGAAAGTCCTGGGAGACGCACAACAAACCCAAAGTGAACCTGAACAAACGGACCTGGGATCAGCTGGAGGACAGAAACACTGACGGTTTGTTCTCGTCAGACGACGAGACGATGGAAACCACATCACTTCTCTCTTCCTCTTTTACTCTCTCTCCCTCTCTTTAACCATATTTCTCTTTGTTTCCTTCAATGAGTCGTCCTCTCCTCCTCTCCTTTCCTCTCCCCTCCTCCTCCTCTCCTCCCTACCTGGTGTTCATGAGTCTTGCTGCCTTGCTTGTAGGTTCTGCCACACACCGACGACCTCCCCTCGGTTCAGGTCCTGGTTTCTGACGGTGCGGCGACAGACATGGTAATAATCCCCGTGGCAACAGCTCTCTCTCTATCTCTCTCTCCCCTCAATGACCGCACGCTCTCTGGCTGTTGTACCAACAGCTGAGCTCCTCCTCCTCTCCTCCTCCTCTTTATCTCTTTCTGTAAATCTGTTCAGATCTCCTACTCGTCCCTCCACTTCCTCTTATGTCCTCTCTCTCTCTCTCTCTCTCTCTCTTCTCTCTCTCTCTCTCTCTCTCCCCCCCCTCTCTATTGTCTCTCTATCGCTTCATCTCTTTACTTTCTTTATTTTCACACACGAGCCGACGTCGGCAAGGAAATTAAAATCTGATTAACTTTCCCTTTCAATTCCGTCTCGAGGCGGTCACCAATCTTTATCTACCGCTGTGTGTCTCTGAGCACGACTTTCACACTGGAAGTTGGGATGACGTCACGCTACGAAACCAGCGTTAACTTAAGACGACAAAACCAACGTTAGCTTTACACAACATACCAACGTTAACTTAAAGGTTGTATCAGCGATTCTGGGCAGAAACATAAATGATCACATTCATCTGTTTTTACCTCACGATCGGCTAGCTGCCCGCCCCATAAGCAGGCCGTCAAAAAATGTGTCTCTCTAGGCAGCCTAGGCTCCGAGATCGCACACAAAAACGAATGGTACTATCAACACCTCAAAAGCAAAATAAACAGTGTTCCAACCAATCACAGACGAGGGGTGGGTGGCACGTTCATGAAAATGAGCGTCTATGATCATTTTCAAAACACGGGAGGGAGGGGCTAGCTGGCTCTGTTTGTTTTGGATCTCGCAACAGAAATGAGGGCAACCAGAATCGCTGATGCAACCTTTAAGACAACAAAACCAGCGTTAATTTAAGACGACAATACCAACGTTAACTTAAAACGACAAAACCAACGTTAACTTAAGACGACAAAACCAACGTTAACTTTATACGACAAAACCAACGCCAACTTAAGATGACAAAACCAACGTTAACTTAAGACGACAAAACCAACGTTAACTTAAGACGACAAAACCAACGCCAACTTAAGACGACAAAACCAACGTTAACTTAAGACGACAAAACCAACCTTAACTTTACACGACAAAACCAACGTTAGCTTTACACAACATACCAACGTTAACTTAAGATGACAAAACCAACGTTAACTTAAGACGACAAAACCAACGTTAACTTTAGACGACAAAACCAACGTTAGCTTTACACAACATACCAACGGTAACTTAAGACGACAAAACCAACGTTAACTTAAGACGACAAAACCAACGTTAACTTAAGACGACAAAACCAACGTTAACTTTAGATGACAAAACCAACGTTAACTTTAGATGACAAAACCAACGTTAACTTTAGATGACAAAACCAGCGTTAACTTAAGACAACAAAACCAACGTTAACTTTAGACAACAAAACCAACATTAACTTAAGACAACAAAACCAACGTTAACTTTAGACGACAAAACCAACGTTAACTTTATACGACAAAACCAACGTTAACTTTATACGACAAAACCAACGTTAATTTTATACGACTGGCTCCCATTCACACCTGCATGACGCTCATGATGGAGGCTGTGACGGGGTAGAGCGAGGTGAAGGGTGATTGAGAGAGAGACGGAGACGTGTGCAGAGGGAGAGAGAGATGTGGGTGGAGCCTATGCTGGCGACTAAATATGGAGATGGATGGAAATTAGGTCTTGTATTTAGATGATGCTTCATGTTCTATTCATGCTCGTGTGTATGTGTGTGTGTGTGTGTGTGTGTGCAGCATGCAGCAGATGGACGGTCTCTCTTAAAGGTATATTTGTTATTCCTCCTTTTTTGTTTTTTGTTCCATTTCTCTCGTTAATAAATTGGCAACCGTTTGATATTCTGTCTTCTAACGTCTCTCTTCTCTCTGCTGATTTAACGTCTGATCTGCGATCAGATCCACCTGGCACAGGTTTCACGTTGGACATGCGTCCATCGCCGTAGAACTTCATCCAGCAAAATGCTTTTTATGTTCTAGTCATTCGCTCGCCGGCCAGATATTTTTTGGAGGATGAAAACGCTTCCTGGGTCTTGTTGCCAGGCAGCGATTGGGGGACCTGGTCCAGGGAGGCTGGTTCAGGGGACCTGGTCCAGGAGGGGCTGGTTGGACATCAAAGTTCACCAGCCATGTCTCCCACCATTCAGTCTCTCATGCCTCGAGTTCGGCATTTTTGCAACCAGTGAAGGAAGTGACCATATTTGGATCAGAGCGACACCGAGCAGCACTCTTACTATGGATTCTGGTGTGAAGCTGCTGATTGGACGGTGTGTGTGTGTGTGTGTGTGTTTATGTTGTCTTTTAAGATTTAAATATGAAACAGAAGATGGAGAGAGTTTGGATACGGACGGACCGCCTCTCCCTTTGTGACTGCCGTCGTCATGGTAACCACACGTGAGGCAGGTTATTATGGGCTGCTCGGAGACGGTGGGCCGATGGAATAAGACCAACGTCAGAATAAAAGCGAATGAAGGAAACGCTGCTGGTCCAGAGGTGTTTCTGTTAATCCGTCTCTGACCCCTCAGTCCTCCACGGGACCAGGACCACTTCACTCCAACTGATCCGGTCTGCTTAGGGAACCTGATCCCCACAGGCATGCGAGGAAACAACACTAGAAATCCCTGTTGTACTCAACAGATTTATAGAATAACCCTCATGACCCTATTATATTATATGTATAACTGCTGTTTATCCTGACTCACTACAGCAGTACATATGGATTCATCCGCCGCTGAAAGTAGTCCCCAACAAAGTCATTAATCCTGTGTTTTAAAGTGTAGATGTGGGTTTAAGGGTTTCTGTCTTCGGGAGGAGCTGATGAGGTTTACAAGGCTGACAGGAATCAGGAGAGACGAGGAGACAAAGAGAGGAGATGATGGAGGAGATGAGGAGAGAAGAGGAGGAAAGAAGGAGAGCAGATGAGGGAGAAGAGAAAAAGATAAGAGTAGATTTAAGTAGATTAGAAGAAGAAGATGAAGGAGGAGAAGAAATGGGAAAAGAATAAGACGGAGTAGAAGAAGATGAGGAGAAGGAAAAAAAGAAGTACAACAAGAGGAAGAAGAAAGGAGGAGAAGAAACGAAAAAGAGGAAGAAGAAAGGAGGAGAAGAAACGAAAAAGAGGAAGAAGGAAGGAGGAAGAAAATAAAAAAGAAGAAGAGGAGTTTGTGCTGTGACTGAACCACTGAGGCGCCTCAGAAACAAGATCCTCTCACAGAGAATGAAGGCATACAACAGGGCAGTGTGTGTGTGTATGTGTGTGTGTGTGTGTGTGTGTGTGTGTGTGTGTGTACCTCCTGCAGTCAGCCTTGTTGCCAGCAGCAGGCTGAACTAATCAGTTAGCGTGTTAGCTGCAGCGCTACTTGACCTTTTGACCTCTGGCTGCTCCAACAGACACATTAAAAGACACGGACACATCTAGACACACACACACACACACACACACAACACACGATGCAACACAGCTGACAACACAAACAATCAGCTGTGTAAAAGCATTTTCAAACACTAAATGTAACCATGGATACAGTGGAGAAACACCACAGTGATCTGAGTGTGTGTGTGTGTGTGTGTGTGTGTGTGTGTGTGTTACTGTGTGTGTTAATGTGTGTGTGTGTGTGTTACCTTGTGCAGACTCTCTGTTACCAGTGTTTCACTCAGTATGTCCAGCTCAGCAGGGACCTGAAACACACACACACACACATTCAGGTAAAGGACACACACACATCAGTAACCAACGGTAACAGTCTGCAGTGATGTCAGCGCCTCCTACAGGCGGCAGCATTAAAAACGTGTAAAAAAAAATGTAGAGAACGCTCCCATCACCAAGATTCCAGTCTATAACCAGATTACCGTCTATAACCGGATTACCGTCTATAACCAGATTACATAATGTAAGAGTTCAGAAAGAATGGACTATTTCGTACAACTCAGCTCTTTAATATTCACACGGCTGCCCAGCCAAAACTAGGAACCAGATCCTGAGAATTATTTTGAAACTCCATAAACCCTCCAGGTCTGGTCTCAGGTCTGAGGTCTGGTCTCAGGTCTGATTTCTGGTCTCAGGTCCAGTCCCAGATCTGAGGTCTGGACTCAGGTCTGAGGTCTGGTCTCAGGTCTGATTTCTGGTCTCAGGTCTGAGGTCTGGTCTCAGGTCTGATTTCTGGTCTCAGGTCCG
This sequence comes from Chelidonichthys spinosus, assembly GCA_029853015.1. Lineage (NCBI taxonomy): Eukaryota > Metazoa > Chordata > Actinopteri > Perciformes > Triglidae > Chelidonichthys > Chelidonichthys spinosus. The sequence continues at coordinate 4,540,188 of CM056829.1, read as the reverse complement.
GTCCCAAGTCTGGGGTCTGGTCTCAGGTCTGAGGTCTGGTCTAAGGTCTGGTCTCAGGTCTGATTTCTGGTCTCAGGTCTGGTCCCAGGTCTAATTTCTGGTCTCAGGTCTGGTCCCAGGTCTGGGGTCTGGTCTCAGATCTCAGGATGGTGTTTCTCTGATCCAGTGAAACTGTTTCCTCTGGTTCAGACTCTGAAGTGATGGTTGAGCAGCCGGAGGCGTCCGAATGTTTTCATGTCACACGAAACCAAAACATAGTGACATCAGAGACTCATTAGAGCTGTGAAGCTAAACTGTCTGTGATCTAGCGGAGGGCCCCGGGGCCCCCAGCCTCATCTTCACTCGCCAGAGAATTCTACTTGATTCTGCTGTGAATAAAGTACAATTTTGGTGTTTTTTTTTCTGCAGATCCCTGCTGGATAACGCCTTCACATGAAAACAAAACAAAGTGTCAGGATGTTAATTTGCCCTGAACTCAGACTGCGAGGAGAGAAACGCAACAACAACAACACACTCACTAACAGAAATAAACACTTCCACGGACTGCAGTCAATACTTCTCATCATTCGTTCCATTTATTTGGAAAAACAAAAAGATGACTTCATATCTAACCTGACTACATATGGATCTGAGTGGAATCAACAGCATCAGACTGAGATGCAGCTGCAAATACACAAACCAGACACGAGCGGTCCAATCAGATGTGAAGGATTCGCGGCACGCCGCTCAGATATTGTGTCCCACATAAGATAAAGACGCTCTGATGTCGGTTTGTCTGAGGAACAGCACCACCCGTGGCCACAAAGAGAATTACAGGAAGACAAAAGCATTTTTCTCCTCATTGGTTGGAAATTATCTGGGACATTTTAACACACACACACACACACACACACACACACACACGGTCAGTCATTTGGCACAGTGACAGTGACACCATGGTAACAACTGCTAGTGCACATCCTCCACCTGAGAATGTGTGTGTGTGTGTGTTGTAATTACTCCACTGAGGCACTCTGCCAGTGATGCAGGCCTTTAGGGACACACACACACACACACACAATGTGGAGACACATTCACACTGAAACAATATCTAACACACACAGCTGATAAAAAAAATTGAATACACACCCACTGACCTCCTTTAAAAACACACACACACAGACACACACACTCACAGCTCCACAGGTGCGTAATGGAACAGTAAATCAACATGGTGACAGGAAGTTGGCGAGGCTGACAGGAAATGGAGAATCTCTGCAGGCGGTTCTTCTCTGCTGCACACCGCTGCAGTCAGTGTGTGTGTGTGTGTGTGTGTGTTACTTTATTTTCTATCAAACTTTCCTTGCCTGATCATTCCAGAAGAGCATTGTGTCCATTCTTACCCTAAACTTATGTCGAACAGAAAACATTCTGTTATTGTTTCTCTAGAAATAGTTTTTTTATTGTTAGTGCTGTTTATACTCCAAACACCACCCGGCTATCATCGGCGTGTTGCCATGGCGACGTTGGCGTCGGCTGGTTTCATCCACTCACGTCTCTAAAAAAGTAGCTACACATTCTGTCTTGGAGTGCGATCTGTTTGATATGCGAGAGACCACCTCGCCGCCTGCCTCCGCCGCCGCAAGAGTGTGGCGAGCGCCAACGTTTCCCAGCATTCATTTCCTGCTGCGACGTCCCCCCTCAGAGCCGCTGGGGGGGGGGCTTGTTTTTATTTATCTGCCTTCCCTCACAAACAGCTGGAGGCTGTATCAGTGACACCCTCCTCACCTCCTCCTCCTCACCCGTCCTACACCTACACCTGCTGGCCCTCTGACCTGTGTGTGTGTGTGTGTGTGTGTGTGTGTGTGTGTGTATGCAGCAGCTGTTTCCCCTCTGAGCAGCAGCAGCAGCAGCAGGAGAAGCAGCTGTTTCCTGTCTGATTCCCTCCACTGGTTTTAGTGACTGTGAACCAGCAGCTCTCAGCGCCACATCAGGAACATCAGAGCCACTTAGACCTGGTTCCGTGTCCGGAGTCTGGCGAGTGTTGCCGGGGCGACGGCCCATGGTTTTAACCGCCATGTCTGAGACGCCTCACGTGATTCAGACAGGAAGTCCAGCATGTTTTGTTCCCGTCACTTTGACTAACAGGAGCAGAGAAGAAGAGAAGGAGGAAACCACGTTGTGGTGAAATGGAGGAAACGTTTCTGTCACTATGGCAACAGCGGCCCCGCCTATTTGGCGTTTTCCCTTAGGGGTGGTGATCGCAACGGAGTGAAGGAACAAAACAGCTGGAGAGAGAGAGAGAGATAGCCCAGGAGGGCAGCGATGACATCACACATGTGGTGGAAGACGAGCAGCCGTGATTGGTCGAGGACATGTCTCTGTCTTTCCAAGTCTACGATCACCTGACCCAGGGTCAGCCTGCTCTCCCAACACAACTGAACGTCTTTGTGAATGACGTTTTCAAGCACTTTCAAGCACTTTATTCTAAATCCAAGCACTTTCAAACCTTGAAAAACACCACACTAAAATGCATGTGCTTCCAAGGATTTCCAGCGCCCGTGACAACCCTGTGTATGGTCCATGGTGGAAACATCTCTCCTCCAGCCACAGCCTCCATTATTCTCTCTCTCTCTCTCTCTCTTGTCAACTCCAATTAATTTAAACGGCTGCAAACAAAACAGATTCAACACACAGAGCTTCAGCCAGCGACACACAGGTCGATCAGATCAGAGGACCAAAATACATCCCCTGCTCTTCCTCATCCTCTTCCTCATCTTCCTCCTCCTCTTCGTCCTCCTCCCATCCCTCCCGGCGGTTCATCCATGCTGCCCACTCAGAGACAGAAATAGACTGATGGAGAGCAGGGGAGCTCTGCTGGGAGATGACCACTGGACACACACCAACACCAACACACACACACACACACACACATATATATATAGTCCTGCATCCTCCTATAGACACACAGTGTTCTGTGTACATGTGGACATGACTCCTTTAATATTTAATATTCATATGGTGCCGTGTGTTTTTTGGGCCTCTCACCTTGATGAAGGGAGGATTTATGACACTCACCATCCTCCAGGTGCTGCTAATCAGCTTAGAGCGTCTCATAGATTCTCACATATATTTTGTGAGGGATTCATCTTAATGTTACTGTACTTTTATTATGGAGACTCTAGCGGTTATATATTTATAAGTTAAAACAAAAAACCTACAACGGACATTTATTTTGAGAGTAATAATTGATTTTTTTTCCTGTAAAGGGAATTTTCACTTTGTCATTAAGTGTGACAAATTAAAAAACATGCAAAAATTGGATTTAAGATCTCTATAAAAGTATTAAATAAAATCCACATATATCACTGTCTGATAATAATTCTCTTACATAAGCAAACAACCTATTTGATCAGTAAAATCTTTTTTTTTTTAATCATGATTTATTGTTTCGTAACCATGGTTACGGGGTACAAATAAGCTGATGTAATGGAGACTCTTGTTTCTACAGCTGACAGAAAGAATCTGCTGCCACTTTTCTTCTCACATATCAGCGGAGACCAATCGATCAACTTCAATCAGAATAGATTTTTAGAATCAGAGGGTTCAAGGGTCCAAGACCTGCAGGTCCACAATCTGATATCTAACCCATCGGCTATCCATCCATCAGTCAATCAATCAATAAACCAACTAATCAACAAGGAAGTGAATGATTCAACCAATCAACGTGTTAAGTCTGCTGTCCACAGAATTATTTAAAAAGAGGGGTTTTTTGACGTGACAAATTTTCTGTCTCCTCCAACTTTTTCTGTCTCAGCTCGGTGATCAGAAACACATGTGGGAAAACACACACACACACACACACAGGAATGTGGAGGCGTGCAGGTCATCTGGATCTGAACCAGAATCATCTGCAGGGAAACAAACTGTGTTTTCTGAGGAGGTTACAGAGTTCAGCCTGAAACTCTTCGAAGTCTTTTTAACCGTTTCGGCTCCGATCGTCTCCGTCGTCCACGGCAACCACACAGAGACACAGTCCAAGCGCAGAAAAGTTGTCTTCCCCTCTCATCCTGATGTTTTAATGTGACGCTGATGTAATCTTCACCACTAGACGCAGGATTTAGTCGGGTCTAGTGGTGAAGATTACATCAAGTTACGCTACAAAACCAACGTAACCTTTAGACAACAAAACCTCTCTACGTTGATTAAGTGTATTCAGGATTCCATCAAAAACAAACAGAGTTTCCCTGAAAAAGTAGCCGACAATGCAGTTTCATCGTCTGGCAGAGATCAAGACGTTTCGGTGGAAAGTTCGGTCGCGGTCCGAAGAACGAAATGATTAGTTGCTGAAGTACGAAGTTGCGTCTGTGTCAAAGTGAATACTCGTTTATCTTCCGAGACGTTTCACAGACTGAGGAGACGCACATGAAACGAAGGAAAAAGGACGTCCTTGAACGCACCACGTCCCCCCCCCTTGTTTGGAGGTGACGCCTTCATGTGTGCGTTTGTGTTGTGTGTGTCGACGTGTCGAAGTGAAGTGTGTGTTTTCATTGTTTGGGTCCGACCTGCATCATTAATCAGGAATGTGAGGCTGCTGTTAGTGGGTCACAACAAGGACTCACACTGAGCATCACACACAACAGACACACACATATAACACACCACACCTTCAATGTCACGACCCAACAACTTCAGGAAGCAGTACCCTTTCTTCATCTTAGGAAAGACGTTGTTATTTATCCCCAGAGATAACAACGTCATGGTCTCTGGTTCACGTTGAAGTCCATTCATACATTTATTAATATGTTAACTCACGATTTCATGATTTAAACGTAAGTCTGAACAGGAAGAGGTCTACCTGCAGAGTCTCCCGCCGAATTCTCCTGCAGAGAGAAACGGAGACGGTCGCCTGTCAACCAACGTCTTCATTAACGCGCGTTTAACATGAAGCGGTGTTAACAAATGAACACGTGGTTTACGTAACCACGACTGACGCAACACCGTGTGACATGACATGAAACAGATAAAAAAAATCCTGAGTGAAAGTCGTGTGTTTGTAAGAGAGAGGTAGTGCGTGCCGTGTCGACATCAAGAGTCGGCAACGGTTGATAGAGAAATCCTCCAACTTAATGCCAACATCCCGAAAGCAACTCTGTCCTCCGTCTCCGAAGGTGAGGACGGAAAACTGAGACATTCACCAAACAACAACAACAACAACACAGCTGCTTCAGGGACATCACAGGATTTTCAGATTTAACTTCGACCTCCGTGACCTCCGACGGCAAAACCCCACGGCACACACACACACATACACAGAGAGAGACACACACACACACACAGACACGCCTGGTCAGAGATTCTCCTCACGTCCTCCTCAAATCCCTCGAGTGAGAAGGAGGCGATGAAGAGGAGGAGGAGGAGGTGACTGAAGGCACATTTACCATCTGTAATCAAAAGAACTCCATGTTGGATTGTCGCCTCCCTCCTCTTTTTGCTCTCCCCTACTCTCTTTCTCTCTCTCTTCAATTTCCTTCCCTCTGTTGCAAAGCATGACCGGCATACTGATGGTGGGATTACACACACACACACACACACACACACACACACACACACACACACACACAAACACACACACTCTAGTGAGAGAAGTAATGACTTTCTGCCTTCTCTCAATTCGCTTCGAGCTGCCAATTCCCACTGGGTTGCTGCGTGTGTGTGTATGTGTGTTCAGCGTGTGTGTGTGTGTGTGTGTGTGTGTGTGTGTGTGTGTGAGAGAGAGAGAGAGAGAGAGAGCGAGAGCGAGAGAGAGTGTGAATGTGAAAGAAAGAGAAAGAGCAAGAGACACGAGGGAGGTGATACAACATCTCCAATTAGCTGGGCTGGTGGTCTGTGTGTGTGTGTGCTCAGTGTATGTTCAGTGTGTGTGTGTGTGTGTGTGTGTGTGTGTTGCTAGGCGAGGATAATAAAGACCACACATTGGAGGTCTTCAGGCAGGGTTGAGGACTTGAACTTGAACCTGATCCTGATCTCCAGACCTCAGTTCCAGGTTCCGAATTAAACACCTTAATCTGGTTTTCCTCTCGGCTGCAGAACTCTGGGAACTTCTCTACAGTTTTATATTATAATTATTATTATTATTTTTACACAGTGTGTGTTTGTTTCCTGTGTTTTAAACGTTTCTAACCCGCCGGACCTAAACCTGAATGCTCGCTGTCTGCTTCGGTTCAGAAATCTACCTGGGTGATGTTGAGGAAGGTGTGTTACTGTGTGTGTGTGTGAGTGTGTGTGTGTGTGTGTGTGTGCGCGTGTGTTACTGTGTGTGTTTTCCACCAGTAAAAATCTTCCAATTCTCATTTCATGCTTCAGTGAAAGGCCTGTCCTCCTCTCGTCTCCTCCGTCCTTGTTCCTCTTCTCGTCTCCTCTCTCCTGTGACTCCTGTTTAAACCTCGTCTCCATGGTGACTGATGGGCTTTAAAGGGCCAGTCCACCACTGAGTTCGACTCTACAGACTCAGAATTTTATCTCCAGTCTACGAAACATATGTTAGCTTTAGGCAACAAAACAACCGTTAGCTTTAGGCAACACATTCACTTTATCTTCAAGCAACGAAACATTTGTTAGCTTTAGGCTAACGAAACACAGGACTTCAACCAGGAGACCGATGTTAATGTCCTGTTAGATCCAATTACTTTGGTTTTGTTTGTACATTTCAAAACATTTAAAACAAATTATTTGTACCGAGGTGACTCAGCAAAGGAAATTAGGAATATAATACAAACAAAAATATCAGGTCACCATTGATTTAATTGATACAGAGTAAACAATAAACCTGTATTGACATGTAAATTGTTGAGCAGCAGTCAAATCTAAGACAATCTAGATTAGAGATGATTCAAGTGGCCGTTATATGACGGGTACTGGACAGTATCAGGTGTGTTCCTGTGTCTGTGAAAGTAGGTGGAGTATTTTGGGATGGTGTCAGTCTCCGCTGACCGTGGTAACCATGAACCATCTCAACCACCAACAGTGTTCCCCACAGGACACGAAAATCATCTGTGACCTTCGTCTGAAACACGCTTCACGTCCTGCTGCCGTCTGTCTCAGCCTTTTCTGACGGTCTGAATCTCACACACACACACACACACACACACACGGAGCAACCTCATCAGAGCCTCTCCCGGAGACGGTGATGCAGAGTTGAATTCTCTCTCTCCTGCTCGTTGTGTGCGTGGTGTCCAGCGGGGCATCGTGACAGCGTGTCCGACAGGCGGACGCTGTTTTATTCAGCAGCTCTGCTCTTCAGCTCAACTACACACCCAGTGATACCAGCTGCCGGAAAACACGACAAAAACGAGAAGCGTGATGCCAAACGAGAGCACAAAGTGAGCGTCGATGTCCGATGAGATTGTGTTAACTCAAACGGGCAGGAACGTGAATTCACTGGTGTTTCTGGAGCTGATGAGGACGTTCACCAAGATGTATAATTGATGCAGCGAGCCGAGGAGGAAAGGAAGCGTTTGGGTGAGAGAAGTAAAACCTGATGAGACAGCAGTTCTCTCTAATATTAACGGTTGTTTTGTTGCCTAAAGTGGATGTATGTTAGTTAGGTAGTTTAGATATAAAGCTAGTTTGCTTGTTAGTTAGCTGGGTAGGGAGGTTGCTTGTTAGGTAGTTAGTGAGATAGCTCGAGCTAATTAGGTAGGAAAGCAGCTAGTTAGCTAGTTAGGTAGGAATGCAGCTAGTTAGCTAGTTAGGTAGGAATGCAGCTAGTTAGCTAGTTAGGTAGCTGGTTAGCGAGTTAGAAACATAGCTAGCCCCCTTTAGATGACGGAATGACCGAAGAACATCTGCATTTCATTTTCTCAATCTTTAAGGGAGACATTTATAACCCCGCTGTCACGTACGTTTAAAAAGATGCATTCTACCCCAAACTCACCACTACTTAGCTTAGTTAGCTTAGCTCAGCGGGTCTTGAGCAGATGCAGCACAGAAACTGGGCCGGTGAGTTGTTGGAGGATGTAGTCTTCTGCATGCGTTTGGTTTTTGGTTTGAAATGCGACGTTGAGGGTTTGCAGTAAATTGCAACATCACAGATTCAAACATCTCCGACCAACTTTAAAACTAAACACATCCGAGTCCTTCCAACTAGAACTCTCTCTCCGTTCCTCTCCGAGTCTCTCTGAAGGTCAACGCTCCAACCATTGTCTGTAACCATTACCGATTTCATCAATTCTGCTACAGCGGGGAAGGGGTGGGGGGGGGGCTTCATCTCATAACTGGAGGGCGAACACCAATCAGAGCTGCTCTCGGATGAATAAGAACCAGCTGACTGACCTTCTGTCTAACTCCAACAAAGTGACAAAGGACAATTAAAGAGCTGCAGATTTATGAGGCTGTGAAGTCCCAGCGGAGGAAATGCTGCGGTGCGTTCAGGGGAACAGAGAGCGTCGGAGTCTGGAGCTTAAGTATCGGAAACGTTGAAGAATCAGGGTTCATCATCTCAGGAGCATGAACAGAGTGGAGCTTTCATGGAAGATGCCGGATTATGTTTGTCTGGACCAACTTTAATGACACCGTTATCCTTCAAGTTGTAACTTACAGATCAAAGCCTCCGCAATGTGTCCCGACAAATGTGTGTCATTCAGTTAAATCTATTAACACACACACACACACATACACTCCACTGCTTCAGTACAGTGTGTGTGTGTGAGAGAGAGAGAGAGAGAGAGAGAAAAAAATGCCTTTCTATAGAACAGAAGAGACCCTGCTGTTCTTTACATCTCTACATGTGACCCCATTGACCCAACACACATACACATACACACACACACGCTTCAAACCACTGGCTTTCTAAATTAATCAGTAGAAGAAGAAAAACTAGAAAAAAGCAAAAAAAAGTAAGTGACAGCGTGTGTGTGTGTGTGTGTGTGTGAGAGAGAGAGAGAGAGAGTGTGAGTATGTGTGTGTGTGTGAAAAAGAGAGAGAGAGAGTGTGAGTATGTGTGTGTGTAAGAGAGAGAGAGAGAGAGAGAGAGTGTGAGTATGTGTGTGTGTGTGTGTGTGCCCGCCCTGCAGGCTCCAGGCTGCAACAAGTTCAAAGGTCACCCGACTGCGTTGCCATGGTATCGACCCTGGACCGAGCTGGGGTCAGCTGATGCTCTGTGATGATGTCATTGTGTGTCCAGCTGCTCGTTAGCGTACTGAGATGGAATCAAACCCACGGGTCTTTATGTTCAACGTTACTCTGATCACCATGGAAACGGGCGAGATTTTGTCAGTGTCATTACAAATGTCTGTTCCGGGGACGGCTGAGCTACATCTCTGGTGTTTAGTGACGTTGTATAAACTAGTGTAATGTAATTATATATATATATATATATATATATATATATATATATATATATATAGAGAGAGAGAGAGAGAGAGAGAGAGAGAGAGAGAGAGAGAGAAAATAATTGTATAATTTCAGTAATTAGTATGGAAGTCCATAAGGGCTTTTATTATTATTTTTATTTTAATGCAAACTTGAAAATCAAACTCCACATTAGCGTTATATTTTCCACATACTTATGCATAACTTGATTAAAACTAGAAACTGAAATACAATAAACCAATTTGCATTTCATATTTCCACACTGGACAATTATGCTACAGTGTTTATTTATCATTTTAATTTGTGCGGGAAGTGATTTAGAAAATTAAATGTCAAACAGATTTACCGTTTCCATGTTATTATGGTCACAGAATGTCCGTACGAGGACGTGAAATGCATTTTCAGTTCTATTCAAATAAAATTATAATGCTTATTGTGAAATAACACTTTTTTCAAGTTTGCATTATCATTTGAATAAAGTCCCCTATTGGCTTCCATATAAATCATAGTTCGAGGTGCACTGGACTACATTATATTTACATACATGAACAGGGTCAGAACGTTAGAAACCCTGAACATTGAAGGCATCAAGTATCATTTAATAATTTAATCAACAACTTATTTTTAATGTATCATGAACCGCCTACTGGTTTTATGCACTTTATCTTCTTTATTATTTTGAATATATTTCTCTCTGTTCAAAAGAATGTAGATGAACTGAGCTGATGTTACTTAATTCAGTGTTTAGCGGCCATGTTTGTCCTTTTAGGTTTTGTGGTGCACCAGACGAGAGTGTGCACCAGACGAGATTAATAAGGGCTTGTTTTATTTTGATTCATTTTTTTACAAACTGTTTACTACTACTGATGAAATATGAAGAGACGGTCTGGTTTCTATCAGATTTAGTTCTTGATCCTGTTTTATATTTTTAATATAAATCATTTATTTAATAATTTAACAAATAACGTATAAAGGGCTGGTGAGTTTTGTCTACAGAATCTGTAAATTACGGACGGATAATGATGAATATGTTTTATTATTGATATATATCTATATTTTAATTTTGATTTATCAGAATTTAAAAATATCACACAAACATGTTAATGTGATGTAGGGTAAAAAGAACAAAAAAACATTGCGTTATATTAAAAATATTCTGTAATAATGAGCTGAAAAAAGGCAACATCAGTAATAATTTAAGGTAAAATAATGATAATGTTTGATTAATCAATGTTATTTTTAACATTGAATTAAAAGAAGAAATGTAATGTTAGGTTAAAAAAGAAAACCTTTAATGTTATGTAAATACAACAATTTTGGGGGGGATTTAAAATTAATTTCAAGTTAAAAAAACGTTTTGAAATCTGTTTAAATGTTTTAAAAATGAATGAGACTGCTGACAGACACTCCTCATTTGAAAATCATCTGTGTATATTTTATGAATATAAATGTGGGTCTTAGTTTAACGGTTTCCGACGAATGTTTAGCAATAATAATTTATTACATGAAAATAAAATCTTCCAACAGCTGAGAGTGTTTATGTGTGTGTGTTAATATTTGAAGAGTCTGGGTCAGTGAATGTTTACATTCCAGCGGTCGCAAAGTAGCCATCAGCCTTATTTACCCTGTGTGTGTGTGTGTGTGTCTCTGTGTGTGTGTGTGTGTCTGTGTATGATAGATGGTGGGAACCTGGTTATAGTTGCTGTCAACAGAGTTCCCGCCAACATTGACCACTGCAGCACACACACACACACACACACACACACACACACACACACACACACACTCGAGTGCAACACATTCCTGATGCTCTGCAGCGTCTGCAGGTGTTTTCTTTACCTGTACCTCGGCCGGTTTTGGAGGACGACAGTCTGAACTTCTCTAGAAACTAAACTAAAGTCTAAGAGGCTCTTTTTTATGTCTGCGTTACATTCAGGCTTCTCGTGAGGCGGTGGGACATCCTAACATTTCACTGAATCTCCCTGAATGTTTTCCAAAAGTTAAATCTTTTAAATACAGACTATAATGTAGATTAATATGAGTTGGTCTACAACTCCAGACGGAGCAACTTGTTCTCCAGAGGATGAACCCTAAAGACCTTGGTGACCTTTCACCAAACATGATGATGCATGATGAACATGAATGTGTCTGTTTTTAAACCCGACAACCACAGACAGTCTCTGGTTTCTCCACATAGTCTGGTCTGGTCTCTGGACTCAAGTGAGCTACTATCTAGACTTCTGGGGGGGACCACAGACCTGGGAGACCATAAGTGGTGCATCCATTTAGGATTCAGGATGACGATCTCAACGCTGAGAGGATTTAGAGACTCAGAGTCATGAGAATTTAAAAATAAGCAAATGATGTGAACTTGATTTATCTGCGTTATTTGCATCAACTTTGTATAAAATCCAGGAAAATTGTCGCTTTACATTCAGTGTGAAAACAGTGTAAATCAGTTGAACCCCCGTGAAACAAGGACTCACATCAGGGTCCCTCCACCTTCTCTAAAGTCAAATTCAAGCACTTATCAAGCATTTCAAGGTGCATTTCCATGCTTTTCCAGCACCTTCCAGCTGTGGTAAACTATATATACGAATCAATACAATATTCAGTCTACTTATTATGTCACTTGTTCGTCACATTAAATGAGATGTTATTGTCCTCTAAACAACCAACATGATGTTTGGAGACAGCTTTTTACAGAAGGACCACAAATGAAAGGAAAACTAATTCCACTAACAGATCCAAAACCTCCCTCTCTCCCTCCTGACTGACCTCAGTGTTGCGCAGCTATAACACACTCCCACATGTTTGGCAAACCGGAAGCAATACACACACATACACAGACACACACACACACACATATATGATAAAAAACAAAACAGTTAAAGCTGCAACAAACAAGTGTGAGGACAACATGGCCTCAAAACTAATGCGAGGAGCAAAGTGGAGCAACACACGCATTAACAAAGCTGCTCTGACCAACAGGAACTGACACACAGTGAAGTAGAGCAGAACTGACACACACACACACACACACAGATCAGTCCATAACTGATGACCTCAGATCAGCCGCAGCAGCAGAGACTCTCGGCCATTTGAAAGCTGATAAAAGTAGGAGAAAGAAGCGGCGGCGTACCTCCTGCTGCCGCGGCGTCTCCTCCCTCAGGACCTCCTCTCCGTCAGCAGGTGTTCTCCTCTCTTAGGAGGAGGAGGAGCAGGCTCACTCGCTCATCTCCTACTCACAACTGTTGCTCCTTTCTAAACTTGCGCTCACTCTGACATGTCTCCCTGCTCCGTCTGGAGAGGACGACAGTTTGCAGGCGAAGGGGGGGGAGTAAGGAGGAAGGAGGAGAAGTCTCACCCCTTCGTCTTCCTTTTTCCTCGCTGCCTTTTCCAGTGACTTTACCCCCGACACCCCTCCCCTCCCTTTTCTCTCGCTGTGTCTAACGGCGTCCCAGAGTTCCTCTGTGCAGCCGCCGCCGAGCCGCCGCTGCTGCTGCTGGTAAAGCCATCTGTTGCAACACGTCTGCCTGCCTGCCTCTCCACTTTCACTCTCTCCCTCTCTCCCCCTCAGAGAGAGAGAGAGGGAGAGAGAGAGAGAGGAGGAGAAGGAGGAGGAGGGAGGAGTTGTGCTCGCTGTGAGCCAATGGGGAGGCCCAGAAATCCCTCTCCCTGACTGGAAGGGGAGGAGCCAGCAACAGAGGGGACGAAGTGAAATAAATAGAGAAGGAGGGGGGAGGCGGCACACACACACATACACACACACACACACACACACACACTCTCTCTCTCTCTCTCTCACATGCACACACACACACATACACATTCTCTCTCTCTCACACACACACACACATACACACACACACACACACACACACACACACACTCTCTCTCTCTCTCTCTCACATGCACACACACACACATACACTCTCTCTCTCTCTCACACACACATACACACACACATACACACACACATACACATTCTTCTCTCTCTCACACACACACACACACACACACACACACATACACACACACACACACACATTCTCTCTCTCTCTCACACGCACACACACACACACACATACACCATTTGGCCAGAATTATGTGGACACATCATTTAGGTGTTTTCTCATCTAGTCCCCCTTCAAGACCAGACTCTGGTCTACAGATCCTCTCTTCATGGCTCAGTCGGTCAACGACATGCTTCGTCTCATTCATTCCCCTCGGAAACATCTAGTTTATATTCACACATCAGATGAAATAGTTTCAAAGGGTCCATGGAAGTCCACGTCGGGTTCGTAGCTCTGTTGTGTGTCATTCATAAAGAGACCAGACCAACAAACAGCAATGAAACCAGGAGGCGACCTCCGGTTCTGAGAAGTGAAGCCAAGGCTGAGGGGCCTTAAACTGTTATTTTCAGCAAGGGGGGTCTTCAGAACCATAGTCCACAAACTAACGGACTGAAGAGGACATCGCCACATTGCCATGACGACGTCCTCTTCAGTTTATATGATGCCAACGTGGGAACAAAACACAAGGTAAATGATCTGGGAACAGTGGGGGGGTTGAATGTTGAGTGACCACATACTTTAGGCCATGTAGTGAGAAAAGTGAGGGAGGAAGAGTGAGAGCGAAAGGGGGAAGATATGGAGAGAAAACCGAGGGGGGAGGGAGAGATGGAGAGGAGGGGAGGATATTGTAATGGAGCTGTTGGCAGAGCTCCTGGCTGTTCATGGGTATTCATGTAGCTGGTGGCTTCAGTTAAATGGAGCGAACAGAGGGAGACCGGGTGGGTGGGGGGTGGGGGGGTGCTGAGTTTCAGCTGAACAAGAAGTCTGCTTATGTCCGATGAACACCAATGCAAACGCACACACACACGTAAAAGTGTGAAATTGAATCTATGAAATGAAATCTGCATGTAAACGTGTTTGCTGAAGTTAACGGAGAATCAACACTGAAACAAGACGGTTCAAATACGACAAAGCTGTGAATACAAGTCTCGTAGCAGCAACAGAATCACCAAGCAAAACTTTACTGCAAACAGAGTGGAAGGTGATCACATGAATGAGTTGAAATACTTAATGATCTAGACTTATAATAGGAGTAGTTCTCGGTATGTAGAAAGGCTCCATGTGGGTAGGCGGGTCTTAGTAAAGTGTTGTGAGTCTGAACAGGTGGAAGGGCGTACATGAATGTATATTTGTACTTCTGGAAGTGAAGATGGAGGAGGGGGGGGGGGGGTCTCCAAGGCGTCCTGTAGTTGGTATTATTGCCGGCAGGATTTAAATTGATTATATTTTGATTTGATTAAAGTATTTTGTTTTTGATTGTTGTTTTTTCCCAAATAAATACATTTAAAAAAAAGGAAATATTAAATAATAAATTTAATAACTCAAGCATAACCTTTGTCTGACACAAATTACAACGTTGTGTGACTCAGCTGCAGTTCCTCAAATGGCCACTTGAGGCTCCAGAAGGCAGTGGATCCCCGTGCACCTCCGTGCTAACGTGACCAACGTTACAGCAGAAAGTAAACATGTTTACATAAAGAAACGGAAAAATGTCCCCGTTCACGACAACCGCCCGGTGATTCATTTTTATATAACTCACATAAATTATATTAATGCTGAAGGTTAGACATAATTAAGGGGGCGTGGCCTCTTTCCAACAACAGGTGGGTGTCGTCTCAGGTCGCTGGCTGACTGAACATTTTTAGAGTTTGGTTGAGTCGTCGCTGCCAAGACGGTGACGGATGGAGCCGACCGCTTTATGTGTGTGTGTGTGTGTGTGTGTGTGCATAACTCAGACCAAAGGACAGTAGATGACTGGTGCCATCTGGATAAATGCCCGAGAGAACACACACACACACACACACACACACACAGAGCGAGAGAGAGAAAGCCCTTCTGGGCTCTGAGCAGTAAAGCATCCTGGGAAAGCAGTCGTCCAGCTGCTGCAGCCTCGAGCCGTCAGCAGGAGAAGAAACGCTGCACGTTAAACCAACGACAGTTATTAACTGTCTGTTTCCTCTCAGTCGTTCTCTACAGTCACACGTCTGTCAGTTCACCAACACATCTCATAAACACACCAGGACCAGGACCAGGACCAGGACCAGGACCACGGACCCGACCACGGCCCCGAGGACACAACACTCTAAAGGAGGTTCGGATTACTGAACGCAGTAGCATTATATCTAGTTTGTTAGAGCTTAGAGCTGTCAAGTTTCCTCCATAAAACAATTACAATTGCATTCCATATTTTTTTCAATATTCAAATTAGCTTAGTAGTAGTACTTAGTATTAGTATTCAAAGTCCCGAGTCTCAGGCCGGACCACCAGCTGATAAACAAGTCCAAGTCTCAGGCCGGACCACCGGCTGATAAACAAGTCCAAGTCTCAGGTCGGACCACCGGCTGAACAAGTCCGAGTCTCAGGCCGGACCACCAGCTGATAAACAAGTCCCAGTCTCAGGTCGGACCACCGGCTGATAAACAAGTCCGAGTCTCAGGTCGGACTACCGGCTGATAAACAAGTCCTAGTCTCAGGTCGGACTACCGGCTGATAAACAAGTCCAAGTCTCAGGTCGGACCACCGGCTGATAAACAAGTCCGAGTCGCAGGTCATGTGACCAAATGACGTCCACTTCTCTGCCTTTCTGGGACTCTTCCAGTCTCTCTGTGTCGCCGTAGCAACCTGCTGATGACACTACGCTCAGTAGCCACTTCCCTCTGACAACATCCTGTTTGAAGCCTCGCATGGCGAGGTGCTGTTGATCACTTGTTAGGTGTCGTCGTGGTCTCGTGATGTCAACATGTGAACAGCATGATGAAGAGGACTGTTTGAATCCCAATACTAATTGAACCAGGACATTGATTGGTCGATTCAGGGTTCAAACAGCTGTTGTGAATTTTACCGTTCCGCTCCGAACAGCAAGTTGTGCAAAAAGTACTGAAACATTGAACAGTTGGACGAGTGTATTCAAAGGTTTAGAGAAGGTCAAATTAAGTTCACCTGTAAAGGTTATAGTGCATTTTGGGTTCATCCTGAAATTTCACCTGAAAGCCGAATATCCATAACTTTTTATGAGTATGTATATATATATATATATATATATATATATATATATATATATACACATATACATTTATATTTAATAAATACACACAGATGGCGTGTTTTGGGAGTGGTCTGTGTGTCCAGTAACCTGAAGGTGCAGCAGGAAGGAGATGTTTTACGGCTTCTCTGCAGAATGAAACGTGTTGGTTAGCAGGCATTTTACTGCAGAGCTCCCCCAGCAACACAATGACAGGAAAACACTGCAGATAGACATCTGAACACTGTGTGTGTGTGTGTGTGTGTGTGTGTGAGAGATGGTGATGAATGAGTCTACTACCCGCCCTGTAGGGTAATTCATTTCTCAACCTGAGCAACACTTACTGTCAGACTGAACAGGATTAATAAACGACCACAGCCTACACACAACACACACACACACACACACACACACACACAATACACACGATACACACGATACACACAAAGACGAGTACAGAGGCGACTGCAGCCTCTCAGTGTCATTTGAGACCAAGATTCCAATGGTTTTTGCAGGAAATGATGTCACGAGGCGTTGCGCGGTAAGCCCCGACACCACAGTGACATCAGTCCTGAAGGACCAATGAGATCATGAGCTGGGCTTCAGGCACCGACTGAACTTTTGAGTCACGGAGCGGATTAAAAGGTTCACCACGTTATTCACGGCGCCGCTACATCACAGTAGCTTTCCGCCTCATTGTTTAAATCATCGGAATTACTGCATGACAAAATATCTGCTTCAGCCATTAAAAAGCCTGGGGGGCATAAAAACTGAAGGAGAGAAGTCAACTACGACTCCCAGAGTGCATTTCACCAATGGCCACTCACAGAGCTTCAAATTCTGTCGAGTGTGCCGTTAAACAAGATGAAACTTTCAGCTGTTTACATCATTTAACTTTTATATTTTGGGTCAGTTTAGGGTTACTTGATTGTTTTTTGTGTTTTTCTCCATGACGACAGCCTCCGAGGCTCATGGGTATTGTAGTATTAAGAGTAATCCAACGTGCCGAAATCAGAAAGCTCAGATTGTTAGATGTACTCTGTGTTGAGGAGCACTGAGATCTTTTTGTTAAACTCTCCCACATCACTGCAGACAGAAACAATGTCCTCCATTATGCCTCCGTCTCCTCCGTCTCCTCCATCTCTCCTCCATCTCTCCTCCATCTCCTCGACATTTAGGAGATAATCAAAACCACAAACGGCAGACTTAACTGTAGTGACAGCGGCGAGAGGTTTCCCT
>CM056829.1:4335000-4517500 GCA_029853015.1 Chelidonichthys spinosus | reverse complement strand
TCTGTTGGACTCTAAATGATCCATAATGTACTAAATGAACATCATGCTGGATTGAAGAAGACTGAAACTGAAACTAGAGATTGAGACCATAAACTCATGTTTACAATGTTTACTTAGATAATGGATCAAGAGAGAAGTAGAAATTTTCTCATAGACTTCTATACAATCAGAGAGGAGTCTCCCCCTGGTGGCCAGCATAAGAAACTTGTGCTTCATATATGTGGTTTCAATGTGGCATTATGATGTACTAAACATGTTTCTGGGTTGAGTGGAGAGTTGTGGGCTTTTTTAGTAACCCTGAATGACAAACAGACGAACCGAACTGTGGTCACAACACGTGAAAACATCATCCAAACCAGCAAAACACAGTCATTCTCTCTGTTCAGATAATATTGAATAAACAAACATGTCAGAACATAAACCACAAACACGTCTCACGTTTAACAAGCAAACATATGCTCATTAAAACACTCTAAAAAAAACATCGTCTGATTTCTCTAAACTCCATTAACTGGAAGTAAATTAAATCTTTTGTGTGTGTGCGAGTGAAAGTGACAGCAGTTCACTTTACGGTCACGTTAAAAAGACAGGCAGGAAATTAAAAAAAGAAGCAACACATGTTTAACAGTCTGTGTGAACATGTGATGGAGCCAAACCACAGATCTACTCTCTGTAATTGACTCACACACACACACACCACAGATCCTTTCTTTAACAGTCTAATTATGTTTTGCCTGTCGTGTTATTTCATTCCATCACGCCACTCGTCAGTAATTAGCAGCTGTGTGGTTTTGAAGCCAGCAGGTCTCAGTGTCAGAATCAGCGCTAACGAAGAGACGGACGATGACGTGAAACACGTCGGCAGAAACCATTCGTTTCAGGTCTGAGGAGCAGAGGGACCAGAAGTCATATCCTGACCTGCTCAGAGTTTAACTCCAGGGTTCCTACACCTTTTCCAGAGTTAAATTCAAGCTGTTTTCAAGCATTTCATGCTTTTCAAGCACCGTCCAGCTGTGGTAAACCACATATTTGTTTCCAATACAATCCTCAGTATTCAGTCTCCTTATTATTGCACTTGTTCATCACATTAAATGAGATGTTATTGTCCTATCAACAACCAACATGATGTTTGGAGACAGCTTGTATGTCATCACATAGAACATTCATTTCAAACATATTCAAGCGCTATATTCGAAATCCAAACATTTTTCAAACCTTGGAAAACACCACACTAAAATTCCAGTGTTTTCAAGGATTTCCAGCACCCCAACCCTGTAAAGTACATAATTGTAATCTGTAATCTATGTACACAGTGTTGATATAGACAAATGCTATGTATAATTCTACCTACAACAAACCTTACATCTGACATTTTTCAATTCGAAAGCACTTGAACGTGACATTCTCGTAAATTCCACCTTTACAACTGGGAAGTAGGGTCTTCCGACTGGTACGTGAAGGCAGCATGGACCTAATGTATGTCAAAAGATAACTTTGCAGTCTAGTGTCATAGGTTTGTTGTAATAATATTAAGTTGAGTATAAAAACGCTCGTGTCACCAACACCCGTTAGCTTGTCTTGCTAGCTAGCTAGCTACGTCCCCATCACTAAAGTAACGTTATCACATCGCTGCATCGAGCCAATTATGGGGGTCTCAGTGCGTCGGTTCCCGGTCCCGAGCGGCACTGACCCTCGGTGGCGGGTTTTGGACGAAACCGATTAGCGCTTAGCATGCTAGCGTGCTGTCATCTATTCAGAAAGTCCATCTGAACCATGCTACTACTTCCTGCTTCTCCAGAAAACCCGCCAAACCCACTCAAGACTGAGTGCACGCGAAAGGCAGCTCGAGCGCACTCAGAGTGACCCACTTAACACAAGAACAACCGCCATCCACTCACCTCCATGGATGACTTCCTCTCTCTCTTCCCCCCATCGGAGACCACGTCCAGTTGCCGACGCCAGCAGACGGGAACTCCTCAGCGCCTAGGATCCGGCTCCCCATAATCCAGAAGGACCCACCTCCAGCATCACAAGGCTGGACAAATCCACGGTCAGTCCATCGCCATCGCCCCCGAAGAAGACCCCGTCTCTCCGGACTCCGCTCCACGTCCCCGGACTACGTCCCCATCGAAACCCTGTCCTTCTGGTGCGTTGTGGATATCAAACGCCCGCTAGAAGGACGAGGACTTCCGTAGAAACTGTCAAAACGTTTGGCAGTGCCCAACGCCATGGCAACATCGGCGCTCTTCTGGGTGACGTCATCACGCACACGGCCAACAACGCGCCTTGCGGGACATCGGCGGCGCTACCTCCTTAAAGGTACAGTACAGTTTTAGTTCAACTCAAAAGACAGCAGTGACCTGGCTGACTCAACGATGTTCACAGAATTGGTTCCTTCGTGTTGCTGCATGTCGTAGTCATCACGTTAACAGAGAGTTAACATTACATTAGTGATGGAACATAGCTAAGCTTGCTAGCTTGCTAGCGAGCCGAGCTAACTGCCGTGTTGGTAACGTACGTTGTGTGTACGTCAACATTCTGGACCTGAAACTTTATCTGTTAAACTGACAAACATCATAATCAATAAATAATTTGTCTCTCCATTGACTTCCTACACATATATTTTTTTCTGAGATAATTACCCATGGAGGACACAGGAAGGGGCGGGGCTTGGCCTCTAATACGTGTAACCTGTTGTTTGCTGCTGTCACGTGACCTCATCCATTTAAACTGTCAGGAAGAAGAAACGGGGATGAAGGCAGCTCACTGAGTATTTTTCAGCTGTGTGTGTGTGTGTGTCCAGACAGCCCCTTATCAGATCTCTATCAGGTTATTGACGACTGAGATGTCTGATCAATACTCAGAGGTCACCTCTCTCCTCCGTCACCTCCAGCTCTCCGTTCTCCCTCTCTCCCTCTCTCTCTCCCTCTCTCTCTCCCTCTCTCCCACTCTCTCCCTCTCTCTCCCCCCTCTCTCTCCCTCTCTCTCTCATCTCCATCTCTTCATCTACAGTTACCGTATCGTCTCTCCTCTTCGTCTCTCTCTTCTTTGTCTGGGGTTTTAACAACATCTTGGTACCAAGCAGCAGCTAAAACTCTAAAAGTGTGATGGTAGTGGTCTAGAGGAGGATCGGGATCGGGATCCGCTCAGCTGGAGGCTGACGTCCTGCCTCGATGACACCACATCGTGAACAACAAGGAGGGCTTGTTAACATTAGCTACATTATAGTAGTGGTCGTTTTTTTAATGGCCGACGCCGATGTCGATATTTAGAGAGCAGGGCGTTTTACATTGTATTTGGGCACGAGACAAATAAAGAACCTTGAACCTTGTTTTTGCATCTGATAAAATACAATAATTTAATAAGAAGATCAAATGAGCTAAAAATACACAAACTATGTGAAAATAAAATGTGTGTTGTCTGTTTGCTTAACTAGATCTAATGCTAACATCACAGCCAGACTGAAAAGACTGCCTACTGAAGTGTCTGCAGACATTTATTGTTTATCGCAGGCATTATCTGCATCGTCCGGTCGTTTCGTGTAACGGCGGCATTCCGTTTAAATGACTCAACTTAAAAAAAACAAAGAAAGAAAACAACGAAATAAAAAGTCTTGATGTTTGAAAACGACATTAGCGTCTCTGTAATTGAGCGTTTCTTTGCGGTGGTCACAGACTCGTCGTCCACCGGCCTTCCGATCCTTCACAAGAACCGCTCTCATTCATGAAACCACACGAACCGACGTGACGGAGTAAAACACGGAATGGCCCTTTAATGGTCTTCCTCCGCCAAGAGAGACAGACTCCTCTGTTCTTCCTCTCCGACACACACTTAAATCCTTCACCGCCTCCTTCTCCTCCTCCTCATCCTCTCCACTCTTTTGTTGCTGCGACAGAAAAGACGTCAGTGTCTCTTCTAATGTCTCTCTTATGACAGAAACCAGACTCATCCGGTCCCGGGTCCACGGCTCAGACTGCATTTAGATGGATTAGGCCTGCATCTGTTTTCTGGTTTGTGTCATTATAGAATCAGATGTTCCCGATGTGGTGGTTTTAATCTCGGTGTCACGCCGTTACCTGGAAACACATCTGGATGTTTACCTGCTTACAGAGCCTAACGTTGGTTTGTCGTCTAAAGCTAACGTTGGTTTTGACGTCTAAAGCTAACGATGGTTTTGACCTAATGTTGGTTTTGTTTAAAGCTAACATTAGTTTTATTGTCTAAGGCTGACGTTGGTTTTGTTTAAAGCTAACATTAGTTTTATTGTCCAAAGCTTACGTTGGTTTTGTTGTCTAAAGCTAACGTTGGTTTTGTCGTCTAAAGCTAACGTTGGTTTTGTTGTCCAAAGCTAAGATTGGTTTCGTCATCTAAAGCCAACGTTGGTTTTGTTGTCTAAAGCTAACGTTGGTTTTGTCGTCTAAAGCTAACGTTGGTTTTGTTGTCCAAAGCTAAGATTGGTTTCGTCATCTAAAGCCAACGTTGGTTTTGTCGTCTAAAGCTAACGTTGGTTTTGTCGTCTAAAGCTTACGTTGGTTTTGTCGTCTAAAGCTAACGTTGGTTTTGTCGTCTAAAGCTAACGTTGGTTTTGTCATCTAAAGCTAACGTTGGTTTTGTTGTCCAAAGCTAAGATTGGTTTCGTCATCTAAAGCTAACGTTGGTTTTGTCGTCTAAAGCTTACGTTGGTTTTGTCGTCTAAAGCTAACGTTGGTTTTGTCGTCTAAAGCCAACGTTGGTTTTGTCGTCTAAAGCTAACGTTGGTTTTGTCGTCTAAAGCTAACGTTGGTTTTGTCGTCTAAAGCTAACGTTGGTTTTGTCGTCTAAAGCTAACGTTGGTTTTGTTGTCCAAAGCTAAGATTGGTTTTGTCGTCTAAAGCTAACGTTGGTTTTGTCGTCTAAAGCTTACGTTGGTTTTGTCGTCTAAAGCTAACGTTGGTTTTGTCGTCTAAAGCCAACGTTGGTTTTGTCGTCTAAAGCTAACGTATATATATATATATATATATATATATATATATATATATATATATATATACGTTAGCTATATATATACGTTAGCTTTAGACGATATATATATATATATATAAAACCAGGTAGAATGGTGAATGGTTGTTTTTATACTTCTATTCTTCTGGTCAGGTTTAAAAAGTACTGGTCATTTGGTCATAAAGTACTGGACACGTTGGCATGTTGACGATGGCACTACATGAAAACTCAGAGTATCAGCAGTTATTACGGTTCATCCTGAGGGGAACATGAATGTCATAACCACAGACGTGTAGACGTCTCGTTGACTCCAACAGAGACGGCCTCTTTCTCACGTCGAGAGTGTGGCTTTACCACAAGGAGAAACTTCGTCACAACTTCACCGAAGCTTCAAGCTGCCAACCCTGCAGCGATGGTGGCGGGTGTCAAACGAGGATTTAGCGCATCGTTAAAAAGTAGAAGGGAAAGAAGTCGGTGTGTAGAGAACGGTGTGTCTCAGATGAAATCAGGTGTCTGAACGCGTTCACTGACCTTCAGCTCTGCTGCCTCATTAGAGGAAACCTGTCACACCGAACAGCTGGGAGACCTGCTGGACAGGAAGTCTAACAAGACCTGGAGGACTCTGACACATCTGGAGGAGGTGTGTGTATGTGTGTGTGAGTGTGTGTGTGTGCGAATGTGTGTGTGTGTGTGTGTGTGGTGTGTGTGTGCGAATGTGTGTGTGTGTGATCTCCTTCAGCAGTTGAGTCTTGGTGGAATGAGGCTCCTTCAAACTGTCCAAAATCTGACCTTTTTATCAGAGGATCTGTGTGTGTGTGTCTGTGTGTGTATGTGTGTGTGTCTGTGTGTGTGTGTGTGTGTGTGTGTGTAATGAGGCTGACTCAGTCTGAACATTAGTCTGCTGCTAATGGACCAGTCTGGACACGCTTGAAGGAGTGACTTCCCTCCGTTGGACTCTTGAACATGTTAAATGCGTCGGCCCTCACCAGCTCCATGTCTCTTATAGAAGATATACGTGTTTATGGACCATATCAAGGACGTAACACAGAGAGGAGTCGCCCCCTGGTGGCCAGCAGATTAACAGTTTAAGGCACTTCAGCTTCACTGTTCAGAATCAGAAGTTGTCTCCCGATTTTAACTGTTTAAAAAAATAAGTTTCACTTGAAATGTAATTGAGAGTGTAGTTTAGTTTTATGGGAACAATATTTTGTCGTTCTTGTACATTGACTTGTAGTTCTGCTGCCTGAACGTAATGTAGCCGTTTCACGTTAACTCTGTAAGAAGCCCGATGTGTGCTTCCCATCAGGCCTCGTGTGGTTTTTGCAGGAACGTAGAACATGTTTTTGTGGGTTCTGTAGCGACCATACACACTAACAACATAATGACAGACATGTGGTGTGTAGAAGAAGGAAAGGCAGACGGAGGAAACGCTGCACTTCAACCACAACCTCACATCCTCCATCACACTTTAGACTGCCTGCTGCCATCTCTGTCATCACTCACCAAAACATGCTGCTCTTTTGAAAGCGACCTCGTTGCTGAGATCGGAGGATCTGGTGAAAGCGTACTGCATCTTTAAATAACTCACTAATCTTAACGCCACAACCAGAGAAAATACTCATTTAAATACTTCTTTTTATTAAAGACAACCTCTAACTACTCGTTTGTTCAAATCCTTTATGGTGGCAGTTGATCTAAATCAGTGTTCAGGGCCTATTTATCTGTTGGTAACCATAGCGATGGTACAGGTAACAGGGTGTGTGTGTGTGTGTGTGTGTGTGCTACAGTGAAGGTGGGCGGTTTAAGAACGGGTTCACCGCCACGCCCCGAAACGCAAAGCAGCATCTGCTGACACACTCGAATCCCACAGACACTGTGTGTGTGTGTGTGTGTGTGTGTGTGTGGTATTAGTACTTTTACTGCAGTGATTGTTTGTCCTGGAGACCATAGTCTAGGAATGTCTGTCCGTTAGTCTACCCGTCTGTCCGTTGGTTTACTCGTCTGTCCGTTGGTTTACCCGTCTGTCCATTGGTTTACCCGTCTGTCCGTTGGTTTACCCATCTGTCCGTTGGTTTACCCGTCTGTCTGTCCGTTAGTCTACCTGTCTGTCTGTTGGTTTACCCGTCTGTCTGTCCATTAGTCTACCTGTCTGTCCGTTGGTTTACCCGTCTGTCTGTCCGTTAGTCTACCCGTCTGTCCGTTGGTTTACGCGTCTGTCCGTTGGGTTACCCGTCTGTCTGTCCGTTAGTCTACCCGTCTGTCCGTTGGTTTACCCGTCTGTCCGTTGGTTTACCCGTCTGTCTGTCCGTTAGTCTACCTGTCTGTCTGTTGGTTTACCCGTCTGTCTGTCCATTAGTCTACCTGTCTGTCCGTTGGTTTACCCGTCTGTCTGTCCGTTAGTCTACCTGTCTGTCCGTTGGTTTACCTGTCTGTCTGTCCGTTAGTCTACCTGTCTGTCCGTTAGTCTACCCGTCTGTCCATTGGTCTACCCGTCTGTCCGTTGGTTTACCCGTCTGTCTGTTCGTTAGTCTACCTGTCTGTCCGTTAGTCTACCCATCTGTCTGTTAGTCTACCTGTCTGTCCGTTTGTCTACCCGTCTGTCCGTTAGTCTACCTGTCTGTCCGTCCGTTAGTCTACCCATCTGTCCGTTAGTCTACCCGTCTGTCCATTGGTTTACCCGTCTGTCCGTTGGTTTACCCGTCTGTCCGTTGGTTTACCCGTCTGTCCGTCCGTTAGTCTACCCGTTTGTCCATTAGTCTACCCGTCTGTCCGTTAGTCTACCTGTCTGTCCGTTTGTCTACCCGTCTGTCCGTTAGTCTACCTGTCTGTCTGTCCGTTAGTCTACCTGTCTGTCCGTTAGTCTACCCGTCTGTCCGTTAGTCAACCCATCTGTCTGTATGTTAGTCTACCTGTCTGTCCGTAAGACTACCCATCTGTCCATTAGTTTATCTGTTTGTCTGTTAAACTGTCTGTTAGTCTACCCGTCTGTCTGTCCGTAAGACTACCCGTCTGTCCATTAGTCTATCCGTTTGTCCGTTAAACTGTCTGTTAGTCTACCTGTCTGTCCATTAGTCTACCTGTTTGTCCGTTAGACTGTCCTTTAGTCTACCTGTTTGTCCGTTAGACTGTCCGTTAGTCTACCCGTCTGTCCGTTAGACTGTCCTTTAGTCTACCTGTTTGTCCGTTAGACTGTCCGTTAGTCTACCCGTCTGTCCGTTAGTCTACCCGTCTGTCCGTTAGTCTACCCGTCTGTCTGTGGGTTCAGAGTGTATTCAGGCCACTTCTCTCTCTCCAGTGATTCAATAATAGATGAATGTTTTTTCTTTCAAAGCCAGAAGCTGAAGAGGCTGGAGTAGACCACCACAGCAGGAGGGAGTATCACACACTCACACACACCATCACACACCATCACACACTCACACACACCATCACACACTCCTGAGAGTCAGCAGTAATGGCTCCTGCAGGGATCGGCCTTATCAATATCTCATTGGATGGAGGAGAGAGGATCAAAGGTTGAACAATTAAAGCTGCAGACAGAAACAAAAACAGAAGAATGAAGTAAAACACCCGCCTGTCTGTCTGCCTGTCTGCCTGTCTGTCTGCAGGTCAGTCAGTTCTGACTGAACTTAGCTGCTTGTGTTGCTAACGAGAAGCTAACTTCTTATAAAACGGGTCTTTCTGCCAAAGAAATACACAAGATATATCATTTTAAATCAAAGCTAAAAACTTAATTTTAATTATGGAACATTGCTGTAAATTTATGGGTGATTTTCTATTAATTTACAGTGTTTTTTGATGATTGAGAGGAATGTTTTGGTGTCAAACAGTACAGGAAACAAACGTTTTCTTCTTTCCAGAATACAAAATAATAAAGCTCATGCATACATTTGTCATTCCGTATTATATATGAGAGAATCACCGACGGCTGATGAAGTGTTTCTGTCCCGACTGAACTTTAAACGTGTCGGAGCATCTTCAAACTGCTCGGCTTCAAAGGCCTCCATTAGACGCCCGCTTCAAATATTAATAACTGCAGCCAGCCAGCTCGATCAATACCTCTGACTCACACACACACAGACACAGCAACCTACCAACAACAGCTACACACACACACACCCACACACACACCAACGTTCACATCGGAAAGAGATGCAACAAGCTTTCCAGTAAACTCAACGTGAACTCGACTGCATCAGTGTGAAGGAGTTCTGTGTTGTGTTGACTAGAAATATACTTTAAAAATAAATAAATAAATAAACAAAAAAATAAACAAAAAAGATCAAATCAAAAGGGAAACATATTATCTTCTGGACCGGCCGAAGTTTGAAACACGTTGTTAAAAAAAAGTGAAATTGAAACAAAACAAACTCCCAACTAAAGTGCTTGGTTGGAACGGGACTCTAACATCGGTTTCCTGGGTGAAAGTACTGTGTTTTTCCTGGACCTGGTCTCAGTTACAGCTAGAGTTATTTAAGGTGGACCTGGCCGTGACATCCAGAGGACGCTACGGCGAGGCAAACATTTAGTCTGCAAAATAAAAAGGAAGCGGCGAGGACCAGCTGCTGGCTGTTAAATCATCAGGTTGCAGCGTGATGCTGCTCGGTGGCCTTCAGAGCACCTCCGCCGCCGAGCAGCACGGCACGACAGGCGAGGAGTTACAACCAATTCATTAAGTTTTATCTGCTGCTGCACTACCAACACACCGGCAGAAGTACATTAGCGGCAGCAGTCAGCGTCAGTGATTAACATCCCGAGGACGGCGAGGCGGCGGTGTCTCCGAGGGGCTGCAGGAACCGGTTTGATGCTGGGGGGGTGTTTTCATGAATGTTAATGAGCCTTAAATCGCACCTCTCCGGGCCAATCTGCATAAAGCGAGCAGCTCTGTGGGCGTTAAAGGATTCAGGTTGTCTGATGTGAAGCAGGGAGCAGCTGGTCCCAGTTTCTAACGTGGACAGGAAGGGACTCTCCGGGTTTCTACAGACCCCCAAGGTCCAGACCTTCAGGATGCAGCGTTATAAATATGCATTAAGTTGAACAATGAATGTTAACATGTATGTCCTGGTTGTCAGGTTTTTATTCCGTTTAGGAGATCCACATGTAAAGATCTGGTCTAGCTAGGATGCTACTTGGAGAACCATGATCTGTGAGGTCTTCAGTCGTCAGCATGTTAAAATAAAACATTTAAACACCTGAACGTTACTGAACACCCACAGCGCTACAATTCTTCTGATATAAAAGTGATTCACAGAAAGTCACTCTGATGTTTCAATAACAAACATGGTTAAAGGGGAAATAGATAAATCAATATATTTGTTTAGTCAACTCACTGTGACAGCTGGTTGGTTTCTCCTTTAAATCCCAAAAAACGGTAATATATATTTCTGTATATTTGTCAAAAACTGACTTCTCTATCAGGTTGTATTTCAGGTCCTGCTCTGCCACATGACCGCCAACATGAGATTAATACACAGGAAACAACTGGTAATGAGTAAATCTACTGGACCCACACGAGAGGCTTAAAGGACAAAAATCAATATTTATCTAAACCCACGGGTTGTGTTTTGTCGTGCGCACGTCTGACCCTGAACGCATCGCGCTGTTGACGCTACAGAGGGACAAAAATCAATGTGGATCAAACGACAGGCGGCGAGGAACCAATCGATATTAAACACGCTTAAGAGGAACAAACGGCCAGAAGGGACTTAATACATATTCAATTTATAACATCATGTGAGATGAAGTTTCCAACCAACAGATGGAGATTTGAGACATTTTACAGCGTAGACATTAACTCGGCGCTCTCTGGTGGACAAATTCTAAATAATCTCTAAAATGACCTTAAAGAAACGTTTTGTTGTTGGGCTCATTTTCTGTAACCGGCATTGCACCGCAGCTGTGAGCAGTGTTGCATGCTCAGTAGCTCTAAGTGTAGCGCAAGCCTGGCTACTTAGCTAGCCTGTTCCACCATGTTTTCATGCAACACTGCTCAACGATCTGAACAAAGGTTTCTATGAGGTCACATGACAGCGTGATTGGTGGTTTCTAGAGGTCACCTGACTGAGTGCTCGGTTGTTTCCAGAGGTCACATGACGGCGTGCTCGGCAGTTTCAGAGTTAATGACCATGAGAACTTCCTGCAGAGAAGCGATTAGATCGTTCTTGTTCTGGTCACAAAGTCAGAGGAGAACAAAACGTGGAGAATAAAAAGACAACACCGCCAACACCCCCCGCATTCTGACAACCTGTTGCCATGAGCTACCATCACGTCCCGTCAATCAGAGCAGGGGAGACAATGCTGCGATCGGTGGGCTGACAGACGGGGTCACCATGACAACACAAAGACCCGCTGATGACTCAATGGAGGGTAAGACGTGGCGAGGGAGCGAGGCCCAGACCGCCATCAAGCCCCTCGACGCCCCCTTTATGTGACGGAGTTCAATTTTAAGAGGATTATCAGCTCGTTTCAACAGCTGCTAATAGGACTAATTAGACCAAATGGGAGACGGTGACAGAGGGGGAGACAGGGAGGGAGAGAGAGAGAGACAAGGAGGGAGAGAGACAGAGGGGGAGACGGAGGGAGAGAGACAGAGGGGGAGACAGGGAGGGAGGAAGAGAGAGACAAGGAGGGAGAGAGACAGAGGGGAAGACGGAGGGAGAGAGAGAGACAAGGTGGGAGAGAGACAGAGGGGGAGACAGGGAGGGAGGGAGAGAGAGACAAGGAGGGAGAGAGACAGACGGGGAGACAGGGAGGGAGGGAGGGAGGGAGAGACGTGCGGGATAGAGACAGAGGGGGAGACAGGGAGGGAGGGAGAGACAGGGCGGGATAGAGACAGAGGGGGAGACAGGGAGGGAGGGAGAGAGAGATAGAGACAGAGGGGAAGACAGGGAGGGAAAGAGAGACAAGGAGGGAGAGAGACAGAGGGGGAGACGGAGGGAGAGAGAGAGACAAGGTGGGAGAGAGACAGAGGGGGAGACAGGGAGGGAGGGAGAGAGAGACAAGGAGGGAGAGAGACAGACGGGGAGACAGGGAGGGAGGGAGGGAGAGACGTGCGGGATAGAGACAGAGGGGGAGACAGGGAGGGAGAGAGAGACGGAGAGGGACAGAGGAGGAGACAGGGAGGGAGGGAGACAGGGGGACAGAGGGGGAGACGGGGTCTAAAGCTAACTTCGTGACTTCGTAGCCGGCAGGAGAGACCAGGAGCGTGATCATCACATTGTGGTTCCACTTCTTTCCCAGTTGCAGATTCCAGACCCGAACTGGGACCCAGCAGATCCAGAGTGGGCTGCTGGTCTCCCTTTAGTCCCAGTTCTCTGCCTGGTGGTTTTATAAAGCTCCCGTTCAGATTGAGTGTATCTCTTGATTACTTAACAGCTCCCTCTCAAGAGTAAATTACGACCTGTTGAACTTGCGAGGCCTCATTCGGGCTCCCCTGTGGAGACACTTAGAAATACTGGGGTCGGCCAGTGACTCCTGCTGCTCCAGCTTTAGTAACCATGGTGATCATCAGCTGGAGACCATGAATATTCATACCACGGATTGTGTCAAGATATTTCTCTCTGATCTTCAGCACCATGTGATTTAAACCTGCTTCCTTTTATCTCAGACAGGAAGTCCACATTTAAACCGTCCTCAGTTATCTTTCCCGATGTGTCACTTTGAGTTTTCTTCCCGTCATTTAAATGACGCTCAAAAAACATATGCACACGCGTTCGCCTTTAGACGCTTTTCTGCATGTTTGTCCATGTTTGCAACCTCCAGGTTCTGAATAGTGAAGCCGATGTTGAAGTGCCTTAAACTTGTCCTTCTCTCTGCTGACCACCAGGGGGCGACTCCTCTCTGCTTGTATAGAAGTCTATGAGAAAATGGTCCTACTTCTCTCTTGATGTATTATCTCAGTAAACATTGTAAACATGAGTTTATGGTCTCAATCTCTAGTTTCAAGTCTTCTTCAATCCAGCATGATGTTCATTTAGTCCATTATGGTCCATTTAGAGTCCACCAGACCAGAAAGCAGGGGATGCTTTAGGGGGCGGGGCTTACCTGCTGATTGACAAGTCGCTGCCACGCTACCAATCCTAGTTAGCTCCTCAGATGACTTTAACACTTAGCTGTAAAGTTGAACATTGAACTATAGAAGCCCAATTTGTTAGCAGTAGTCCAGACTGGGAATCTTCCAGTCTACCAGTGTTTCTTTATATTCAACTTGCTCTGAAATAAAAAACTAAAAAAGCTGAATTGAATCAGACGCTGCATGCGGCATTGTGGGGGGGAAAAAAGACATCTCATCAGCAAACTCAATTACAACCCAAACTAATCAAGAGTTCAGCAAAATCCAATTAAGTGTGAAGTGAGACAGAAACACTTCAGAGGGGAAACAAAGATGTGGCGTGGAGAGACAGGAAGCGTGTTGTGAACACGCGTCACGGCTTCCTGCGATCTTTTTATCCCCACGATCCGTACGCAACGAAGACATCGGGTTTCTCCGAGTTTAGACAAACGAGTGATGAGGAGAGAGAGAGAGACGGGTTAGAGGGGAGAGAGAAAGCTGGGTCTGAATAATGAATGAGTTGTTTACAGTCTAAAAGGTCCACACACACACACCTACACACTCACGCACACACACACACACACACACGCACTTTTCCTCCTTAGTCCAAGTAGTGATGCATAGCTACATTCTGTCTGAAAAACAACCATACAATCATGACACTGACCTCACTCTCTTTCTCTCACACACACACACCTACACACACACTCACGCACATACACACACACACACACATACATACACACACACACACACACCAGCTTGTGTGTTTCCTCTGACACCAATAGTCATTGATGCGGTTCAGGATTACAAAAAGACTTGCAGATTGTCTCGTCTACCAGCCGAAGACACAAAAAAGATGGAGGCCCCAAGTGTGTGTTTATGAGAGTGTGTGTGTGTGTGTGTGTGAGAGAGAGAGTATGTGTGTGTTTTATTAGTCTTGTGCCAATTAGTTAGAGGTATATTTGCAAGTGTGCACTGAGCAGTGACTGAGGTTTGTTTTAATTGTCCATTGTTGTAGTCCATTGTTGTAGTCTGATGTTGTAGTCCAGTGTTGTAGTCCGATGTTGTAGTCTGATGTTGTAGTCTGATGTTGTAGTCCAGTGTTGTAGTCCGATGTTGTAGTCTGATGTTGTAGTCCGGTGTTGTAGTCCGGTGTTGTAGTCCATTGTTGTAGTCCATTGTTGTAGTCTGATGTTGTAGTCCAGTGTTGTAGTCTGGTGTTGTAGTCCGATGTTGTAGTCTGATGTTGTAGTCCGGTGTTGTAGTCCGATGTTGTAGTCTGATGTTGTAGTCCGGTGTTGTAGTCCGGTGTTGTAGTCCATTGTTGTAGTCCATTGTTGTAGTCTGATGTTGTAGTCCAGTGTTGTAGTCCGATGTTGTAGTCTGATGTTGTAGTCCAGTGTTGTAGTCCGATGTTGTAGTCTGATGTTGTAGTCCGGTGTTGTAGTCCGGTGTTGTAGTCCATTGTTGTAGTCCATTGTTGTAGTCTGATGTTGTAGTCCGATGTTGTAGTCCGATGTTGTAGTCCGGTGTTGTAGTCCGATGTTGTAGTCTGATGTTGTAGTCCAGTGTTGTAGTCCGGTGTTGTAGTCCATTGTTGTAGTCCATTGTTGTAGTCTGATGTTGTAGTCCGGTGTTGTAGTCTGGTGTTGTAGTCCATTGTTGTAGTCCATTGTTGTAGTCTGATGTTGTAGTCCGGTGTTGTAGTCCGGTGTTGTAGTCCGGTGTTGTAGTCCATTGTTGTAGTCCATTGTTGTAGTCTGATGTTGTAGTCCAGTGTTGTAGTCCGATGTTGTAGTCTGATGTTGTAGTCCAGTGTTGTAGTCCGATGTTGTAGTCTGATGTTGTAGTCCAGTGTTGTAGTCCGATGTTGTAGTCTGATGTTGTAGTCCAGTGTTGTAGTCCGGTGTTGTAGTCCATTGTTGTAGTCCATTGTTGTAGTCTGATGTTGTAGTCCGGTGTTGTAGTCTGGTGTTGTAGTCCATTGTTGTAGTCCATTGTTGTAGTCTGATGTTGTAGTCCGGTGTTGTAGTCCGGTGTTGTAGTCCGGTGTTGTAGTCCATTGTTGTAGTCCATTGTTGTAGTCTGATGTTGTAGTCCGGTGTTGTAGTCCGGTGTTGTAGTCCATTGTTGTAGTCCATTGTTGTAGTCTGATGTTGTAGTCCAGTGTTGTAGTCTGGTGTTGTAGTCCGATGTTGTAGTCTGATGTTGTAGTCTGATGTTGTAGTCCGGTGTTGTAGTCCGGTGTTGTAGTCCGGTGTTGTAGTCCAGTGTTGTAGTCCGGTGTTGTAGTCCAGTGTTGTAGTCCGGTGTTGTAGTCCGATGTTGTAGTCCGGTGTTGTAGTCCGATGTTGTAGTCCAGTGTTGTAGTCCAGTGTTGTAGTCCGGTGTTGTAGTCCGATGTTGTAGTCTGATGTTGTAGTCCGGTGTTGTAGTCCGGTGTTGTAGTCCGATGTTGTAGTCTGATGTTGTAGTCTGGTGTTGTAGTCCATTGTTGTAGTCCACTGTTGTAGTCTGATGTTGTAGTCCGGTGTTGTAGTCCGGTGTTGTAGTCCGGTGTTGTAGTCCATTGTTGTAGTCCATTGTTGTAGTCTGATGTTGTAGTCCGGTGTTGTAGTCCGGTGTTGTAGTCCATTGTTGTAGTCCATTGTTGTAGTCTGATGTTGTAGTCCAGTGTTGTAGTCTGGTGTTGTAGTCCGATGTTGTAGTCCGATGTTGTAGTCTGATGTTGTAGTCCGGTGTTGTAGTCCGGTGTTGTAGTCCGGTGTTGTAGTCCAGTGTTGTAGTCCGGTGTTGTAGTCCAGTGTTGTAGTCCGATGTTGTAGTCCGGTGTTGTAGTCCGATGTTGTAGTCCGGTGTTGTAGTCCGGTGTTGTAGTCCGATGTTGTAGTCCGGTGTTGTAGTCCAGTGTTGTAGTCCGGTGTTGTAGTCCAGTGTTGTAGTCCGGTGTTGTAGTCCGATGTTGTAGTCCGGTGTTGTAGTCCGGTGTTGTAGTCCAGTGTTGTAGTCCGGTGTTGTAGTCCAGTGTTGTAGTCCGATGTTGTAGTCCGGTGTTGTAGTCCGGTGTTGTAGTCCGATGTTGTAGTCCGGTGTTGTAGTCCGGTGTTGTAGTCCGGTGTTGTAGTCCGGTGTTGTAGTCCAGTGTTGTAGTCCGATGTTGTAGTCCGATGTTGTAGTCCGGTGTTGTAGTCCGGTGTTGTAGTCCGGTGTTGTAGTCCAGTGTTGTAGTCCGATGTTGTAGTCCGGTGTTGTAGTCCGATGTTGTAGTCCGATGTTGTAGTCCGGTGTTGTAGTCCGGTGTTGTAGTCCGGTGTTGTAGTCCAGTGTTGTAGTCCGATGTTGTAGTCCGATGTTGTAGTCCGGTGTTGTAGTCCGGTGTTGTAGTCTGATGTTGTAGTCTGATGTTGTAGTCCAGTGTTGTAGTCCAGTGTTGTAGTCCGGTGTTGTAGTCCGGTGTTGTAGTCCGGTGTTGTAGTCCAGTGTTGTAGTCCAGTGTTGTAGTCCGGTGTTGTAGTCCGGTGTAACGCTACATCTCAGAAATTAAAATAAAATTTGTCAAAAGTTCAGAGTGAAACTGAAGCAGATTGAGTTCTCAGACTCGAAAGCTGCTGCGCTCATTAGCATCTCAGCTACACACACACACACACACACACACACACACGATAGTCTTTGTAATCATCGTATGCTCCACAACGGGAGGCCTGGGACCCCGAGTGTGTGTGTGTGTGTGTGTGTGTGTGTGTGTGTGTGTGTGTGTGAGTGTGAGGTTTGATTAAAAAGCCCTTTTGTGGTTTTGAGATGCTAATCTTTCTATTATCAGCAGGATAAAAGGGAGTTTAGCTGCTTAAAGACAAACAAATGACTTCTGGCACACACACACTATAAATGGCTAATGAGAGCTTTGTGTGTGTGTGTGTGTGTGTGTGTGTGTGTGTGTGTACAGACTGATGGGGAAATGTCTAAATCTGTCTCGGTCTCAGGCTTCACAGCTACAGGAACACAACACCTGAAGAAGAAGAAGCGACAGGAAGCATTCACGATGACATCACTCCTCGCCTTCGGAGGCCAACGCTGTCGTCAGGAGCGGGCTGAAAGGCCGGTCCGGTCTGCGGGGTGAAGTCCACCTGAACCAGATCCAAAAACCTTTCTGGAGGGTTTGGATTCGGCAGTTTGAGTCTGTTCTTTCACTTAAATGATCATTTATCGATATTAAAAGCTGCACAGATTTAGATGTTAGCAGGCCGAGAGTTAGAAATGACTTCTGCCCGAGGTCAGAGGTCGCACCAGCCTCACCCAATCATCCTCCGCACGGAACAGGAAGATGAAGAGTGTTAACGTCCCAGAGGAGGAGGAGAATAATGTATGATGTTTTATCACACTTTCATCTGCCCTTGCTTTTCTTCTCCACTTTCACTTCCAGTTCCCTCCTGCAGCAGGAGCCCCTCCCCCTCCCGCTACTCTCTGATTGGTCGGGAGGGGACGCGCGTCGTGACCAGGCCGAGGGAGATGGAGAGGGTTAAAGGTCAGATGGAAACAGCAGGAGGATGTTGCAGAAACGATCCGGTGCGTTTCATTGGCTGAGGACATCGACACCCACGCACATTTACACAAACTCAAAACGCTTATCTGCTTTTAAATCTTTTAAATGTTTCACTATTTCATTCCTAAAGTCTCTTTTCTGTCTCCGTCGTAACAACGTCGTCACGGTGACGTTTGTTTTGTACTGCGTTCAAGTCTTGTGTTTGGTTTTTGGTCATCACCAGGGACGTCACTAGGATTTAGAGACAGGAGAACTGTATTAGAACTACAACCAGTGAAGAAGTCCAGCTGGTAACCAGTTAAAAGCAACAGACATCGTCTTCTTCCATCCTCTTCTGTTGGACAAGAGTTACCGTCATGTTAACTTTTAGACACATTAAAGCTGCTTAGAACCTGATTATGTAAATGTGTCTTAAAGTGATACCGTATCTAATTCCTCTCTTCATTAGATAAGCTGCAGGTCTAAAGAATGTACTTTAATTACCCCAGTTACTGTATTGGTTCGATCAGTGTGATTCTGCCGAGTCATGTTTCTATCATAAAGTATACAGTAGTATAAAGACTAATAACTGTATTTTGTATGTATTATTCCAGTCAAAACTACTATTAATGATCAGTTTTAATGGTAGAGGGTGGTCCTGTGTGTGTGTGTGGCGGTCAGGTCTGGTTCTCCAGAAACCAGCGTCTCACACACACACACTGGTCCTTCTGGTGTGAGTGTGTGTGTGTGTGTGAATACACCTACTTACGTGTTTACATAATCCAGTATGAATAAACATGAGATGATTTATGAATAAACATGTCCGAGGCAACACTGTGAACACACACACACACACACACACACACACACACACACACAGTCCTACATTACCAACAGTGGACCGTCCTTCTACACTCATCATGTGTGGACCAGGATTTCTATTCACTCATTGAAGGTCTTTTTACATAATATAAGTGACATTATTATTTTCCAAGAGGGGACACTAAAGACTAGTCGGTTCCAGGAAACATAAGAAATGTGATCATTTGTAAATCATCATGATTTTAATACAGTTGATTTTACACAAACACAATTAAAAGTCATATTAAGGTTAGCTGTTTCCTTCAGTAGCCTGTTGAATAACGCTTAGTTGTCTGCAAATCATCCAAACTCGGAAAGGAGATTCTGCTGCAGCCTGCAGGGGGCAGCGCTGAGTGTGACATCACGTCTGCTAGTCCCTCATTGGCTGAATGTAAGATCAAGTCACCAGGTGGTCTGAGACGATATCTTTAGTATTAATAAAAACACGACGCCGGACCTCCAACATCCCTACACACACACACACACACACACACACACTTCTGGGAAGTCTGAGGGTTGATGAATATTCATGCAGTAATTCTGACGTTCGTTCTCACTCGTTCTGTTTTCCTCTCACTCAGACTGACATCTCTCTCTCCCCCTCGCTCTCTCTCTCTCTTCTCTCTCTCCCCTCTCTCGCTCTCTCCATCTCTCTCCCACTCTCTCTCCCCCACTCTCCCCTCTCTCTCTCTCCCCCTCTAGCTCTCTCCTCTCTCTCTCTCTCCCCCTCTCTCTCCCCGCCTCTCTCTCCCCCTCTCTCTCCCCATCTCCCTCTCTCTCTCCCCCTCTATCTCTCTCCTCTCTCTCTCTCCCCCTCTCTCTCTTGCCCTCTCTTCCCCCCTCTAGCTCTCTCCTCTCTCTCTCTCTTTCCCCCTCGCTCTCACCCTCTTTCTCCCCCTCTCCCTCCCTCTCTCTCTCTCCCCCCTCTATCTCTCTCTCTCTCATCCTGCTAATCTCCTACTCTCTTCTTCTCCTCCTCCTCCTCCCTGTTTCCTCCCATTCGGTGGCCATTACCCTTTTCTACTTCATCCTTCATTCCTATTTCCTTTTCTCCTTTCCTTGTTCTTGAGGTCCTTCATCCTCCTCTAAATTCATCTTATCCTGCTTCCTATTTTATTTCTCCTCTTCCTCGTGTAATTCCTCTTTCCTTCCTTTGCTAATTCCTCCTTTCCTGCCTCCTTGTCTCCTTTCCTTGCTCCTCATGTCATTCCTCTTTCCTCATCCAATCCCTCCTTTCCTTCTCATTCCTCTCAGGTCATCCTTGATTTCTATTTCATTTTCTCATTCTTCCTCCTTTCCTTATCTGCTGCGTTGTCTCCTTCTTTCCTTGTCTCCTTCGTCCCCTAGTGTCCCCATGAAGGACATTTCTACTGGCTGCTGTTTTACTAACTGAATCTCATTTCTCATTCTGTGATTCCATCCAGAAACACTTTCTGTTATATGACTTGTTACATACCGATAGCCATGAATACATTAAACCCTATTTTATTTAAATGTCATGTGTGTGTGTGTGGGGGGGAGGGGGGGGGGACCGGGGCGACCGGAGGCAGGAAAATCCACCTTCCAATCAAACAGTCAGTCAGTCAACAGTCATTTAACTCACCATATTAGACGGTGCAGCTCTTTTTCTTCACTTCCTGTTGACGAACTGATCATTTCTTCTGCTCGTTGTTCAAAAGTCAAACAGCGGGATCACGTGATTCTCTTAATCAACGGTGCACAACATCACCTGGCGTCGTTCCTGGGCCACTCGGTCCGGGTGTAATACCGGTATTCACCACTAGAATTAAAAAAAGAATGAAGACTGCGACAGTTATTACATTAATAGAACAGTAGATCGATATTTATTAAGTAGATAACAATATTGATACCGTAATTTTGCAAAAGTGGCAACAAAATAAAAATTGTTTCAGCTTTTTTAAGGATTTTTTTTAAATCTCAGAATTAGAAACGGGTTTAATGTAAGTGTTTTGACATACAAGGAATGTTCCTCGTTAATGTTCATAATAATACAAATAATCAAGAATAAGAAACACAGAAATGTGATATGGAAGCAGCTCTGTGAATGTCTGACCCTCTAGATTGTTGACATCATATTTGTTTTCCTGAGAAAAACTGAAAGAAAGCCACCCAAAATCAAATCATTAAAATTCACAATAAAAGTTTTTCTGAAGATTTTTTTTGTTCCGTTTTTCTGCTCAAAGTGGTTTCGTCCAACCGCAGAGAGACTGCGCCCCCTGGTGGTCACAATGATACACTGCAGTTTGCAAAGTCAAACAGGGAGAAAAGTTTTATTGTGGAATTTATAATTATTCTAAATAATTAATAGTAATTTTTTAACTCCACAATAAAGGTTCACTTTTAATTTGAGCTGACAACAAAGACTCAAAGATTTCTTTCAGTGCTGATCAAAATACCAAGAAGCATCAAAACTAATTTAATATGCAAACAGAATAATAATTGATTATGTGATTGACAGAAGACATCACAAAGCTGCAACTAACAGCATTCGGCATGAATGAACATTTTAAGTACTTTATATACTTTTGTGTACTTAAAACATTTGCTTTGCAATTATTTTGTTTTGAAAATAAAATGTTTATTTGAAAAGAAACTGAAGTTATCAGATAAACACAGTAAAGTTAAAAGTAGAAAACTTTCCCTGAGATGTTGTGAAATATAAAGTAGCACAAATACTAGTAGCAAAGTACAAGTACCTGCAGACGAACGAGAGGAGACGTTGGTGATGCGAGTTCATCTTTAATGACACAAACATCGATAAATTAACACGAGCGACAAATTAAAGGGAACATTGGATTCTGTTGGTCTGAAGATGAAAACACATTCGCCGAAACACTAAAACACACAATCAAGTATTTTCAATCTATGTCGCGTGACTGTCGGCGTCAGACGGCACAAAATAAGACTACAGGAAATACAAAATATACTCAGTAAGCTTATAAAATGTTACAACATACATTTAAGAGAAATAAAAAAACAAAACAATGATAGCTGAGATTTTATTGCATTGTGATTTTAACAGTCAAAATGATGAAAACCACCCGAACTGTCATGTTTGACCTGATAGTCTTTCCTCTCAATGAAACCTGCTGTTACACACATTAATAATAATAATAATAATTAAAAAAACAGCAACCATATTTAAAAATCATGTGTGGTGACTTGATGTTGACTCTCTAAATAACATATTGTAGCTTGTTTTCAGCAGAATATCAACTGTAAATAATAATAATAATCATCTTTTGGATGCAAAGAAGAAGGCTGCAGGAGACGGATGAAGCCTGAGAGCAGATTTATGCTTTTTAAAAAGGCTATACGAAACCGGGAGCAAAAGAGGGGCTAAGCCCCACCCCCTTCCTGTCTCCACCACGTGACCTTATTTGGGGAAAATAATGCAGGAAGTCAACCGCGGATCAAACTGATGTTTGGAAGTTTATAATAAAGTCTCATGTTTTAACTGAAGTCTAAGACTGTAGATACGTCCAACAGGGAGGCTAAGCTAGCTAGCTAGCGAGACGAGCTAACGGCTGTGTTGGTGACGTACCTAGCTAGTTAGGTAGCTAGTGAGCCGAGCTAAATGGTTTCACACCAACCAAAATGCGACTGAGACTTTCTGGACCCGATACTTTTATCCCGTAATTCAAATGGGATAAAAAAAACGTTAAAAAAACGTCTCTCAGCGTTGTGAGAATCGGCTCAGCTGGGAGACATCAGTAAAAAGAGGTGGGGCTTAGCCTCTATTTCGTAGCAAACGGTGCTAACAGTACGAACTATGGCAGACGTGTTTACCTGAGGGGAGGACGGCCACTACGCTTCCATGATGACATCATCATTAGATGTAACTGCCATACGAGACGCCGCAGAGCAAAGCTCTGATAACAACACACACAGAGGGACAGTGACTTATCTCTCTCTCTGCTCAGGTAGACCTTACTGATGTTTGATGGTATTTTAATGCTCAGAATTTAAACGTAAGTTGCTCCTTTAAAGGGACGTTCACTGACTGGCATCGGACAGATCTACCACCGACGGAGAACAGCGTCTCTAGTGGTCGTAGTTGGTACGACGGCAGCAAAAGGAGGAAGCCAGGTGACGTGGTATAAAGAGCGCTTAAAGTTTGTGTAGGCACGGTAGCTGTGTGGGTCAGACAAACACGGGACTTTCACCCTGGACACCGCCGTCCGTGTCCCGCCTGAAACCAAAAAGTCAAAGTTGATTCATTTTTACGGTACTTTTGTCACACACTTTTGTAATGTAACAAACTTAGTTATTTTAACCCAAACCCTAATTTTCTTTTTAATTCACAATGCATTTCGGCCCCTCTGAAGCATGATGAGGAACGGGTTGCCATGACGACCTGACAACGGCCATTTAAATCGGCTAAGTAGCACAGCGGATGAGTGAGTAAAGTAAAGATCTCTGGACGTGTGGAGGTTTGAAGGAGTGAGAACTCTATTGGACACCGCCCATCTCTGCTCCTGCGCTACGTTAGCCACTGCTAGCATCAAACACGGCAAAAAAACCTCCCGAGCGCACTGTTGGCCACTGGCGTTGCATTGTGGGTATAAAAATATGACGCAAAAAAGGACTAAATCAAAGAAAATAATAAAAAGGAGAAATAAATGTGTGAAAGACAACGTGTTGATGCTGTGACATCACTCGGCAGCGAAGGAACTCTAAGTCATCATGAAGCGCCGCCACTTCCCGTTCCTGTTTGCAGCGCAGCAAGCTCACAGGTTTGATTCGGTGACGGCAGATTCTTCTTCTTTACTTCTTTTGCTGTCACTTTTACTGCAGTTGTCTCTCTCTCTCTCTCTCTCTGTCTGTCTCTTGTCCACACACTGTCTCTCTGTTTCCATCCTCGTCTCAGGTGCGCCTCCTCTTGGCTCCGCCTGGACTCGCCGGATTGGAAGACGACAGCAGTTTCTCGGCCGCTCGACTCCTTTTCCTCTTCTCTGCCTCCTTCCCTCCTCCTCCTCCTCCCCCACCACCTCCTCCACCTACACCTCCTCCTCCTGCTGCTGCTCCTCCTCCTCCTTCACTCCCTCCCTTCTCCTTGTCTCGCTCTCTCTCCTTGTCACGACTGCTGCTCGTTCGCTCTGACATCTTCACCGATGAGTTGCTGCCTGAAGACACAGACAGACAGGAAGAATGTATGTAATTTATAGCCAGGGTTCCTCCACCTTCTCCAGAGTCAAACTCAAGCACTTTTCAAGCATTTCAAGGTGTATTTCCATGCTTTTCCAGCCCCTTCCAGCTGTGGTAAACTCCATATTTGTATGAATACAATCCTCATTATTCAGTCTACTTATTCTGTCACTTGTTCATCACATTAAATGAGATGTTATTGTCCTCTAAACAACATGATGTTTGGAGACAGCTTTTTACAGAAGGACCACAAATGAAAGGAAAACTAATTCCACTAACAGATCCACAGAAATATAATCACCAACTATTTTCATCATCTGTTCATCATCAAAAGTCATTTTTCATAAAGAAATGTCAGAAAATGCTGTTTTCAGTCCCTCAAATATGGAGATCTTCTTTTCTCCGTGTTCAATATCTCGCAGCCCAACGTCCTCCTACCTTCTTCGTGTGTAGCTGGAGGTTCTCGCTCCATCCTGAACTCTTCTTTGGTCTCCTCCTCGGAGACCAACTTCCCTAAACAAGCAAGAAATATTAACGTTCAGCAGAATACTGCACTGTCACAAATAAATACTAGTTATATGGGTCATCATGAAGCTAGCATTGTGTTTACACGGCTTCCAGATGATTTGACACATTAAAACCACACGTAGGAAACGTAGTAATGGCAACACATCCTCACATCTCAGCAGGTATTAAAGAAGTGAAAAAGAAGCGAGGCCAAAACAAAAAACACGAGCCCCACATCATCATCACTATTTTTATTATTATTATTATTGCTCCACCAGCAATGATTTTCTCACCTTCTTTCACTTCCTGGATGATGTCATCAGGCAGAGAGAAACTCTTCTCTGTGTTTGGAAATGGCAAGATCTCTGACTCGTGCTGTGACACACACACACACACACACACACACACACACACACACACACACACACACACACACACACACAGACAGACAGACAGACAGACAGACAGACAGAGAGAAAGATGGTGAGCTCAGTCACTCGTACATACACTGCTGTGTTGACTAGAGGAGGTGTGGACTAGTGGAGGAGGTCCTCACCAGAGCCTGCATGTCGTACATCGTTCCCAGATGATCCCAGATGACGGAGGAGGAAACCTGCCGTCCGATGTTCTGGCTGAACTTGTCTCTGATGCAGATCATGTGGAAGTGACGGTTCACTCCTGGAGAGAAATGACACACAGCAGCTTTAATGTTAGCGTAGCCTAGCACCCATCAACCAGACTCCATTCAGAAAACCAGCGTTTTAAAAGTAGTTATCTTGTGACCATCATTATGGAGTTATTTCAGCATCCTTTTCATCTGGTTAATGATATTAAATCACAGATAAATACTTTATTCTGGTTCCTCCAGCTGTGGTAAACCAGCCCACGGTCTTGTTGGTTAACATAGCTGGGGGGGCTGAGACCGCAAGTTGACTCAGTCACGGCCCACAGACCCAACTAGAGAACTCACTCACTTGTTTCGTAAAGAATTTTTCACGATCAGTGTTTGACAACTAAGACGAGGCTACCTACAGCTGCGGAATAACTTGCTAGCTAGCAGACTAAAATAATGCAAATTAATTGATTTAGCTATATATGAACTAAAAGAAGTATATATGATATATTGATAACATGAAGCATGCCCTCTGAGCATTATTTCTAACTGTTCAGTTCCATTAACGTCCACCATATTAATGTGAACACTGACTCATTATCAGTGGAGTGCAATTTAAAATGTCTTTTGATATGAGTGCATAGTATTTGCACTAGCCATTGTTTGTAAAGCAGATTTTGCAAAATAAATGCTTTATGTATGGATGAACATTGGCCTCAAAATGTGGGTTGTATACAATTACACAGCATTGAAGTTATTTAGGATTTTATTGTTCTTTTATGTTTTCAAAAATAAAAGCTTTTGGTCAGATTATTTATAACATAATAGTGATGAACTTCGGAGGGGCCCCCTAGGAACTTTTGCCTAGGGCCCCAAAATACTCTCAAATCGCTACTGGGTATTCCTAGCTAACGTCAATGTTAGCTGTTTTTAAACGCATCGTTGGCTTCGTTTAATTCCGACCAGTGAAAACTTAGTGACGTTAAAGAACACGTTTAACGACAGAGATCGTAATAAAGGTCTCCGGGACCCTTCAGAGACGCCCTTCGGGGTCTCGGAGACCGACCGTGACCCCCAGGTTGGGAACCCCTCTACGGCCGTTAACCGACTCCGGCGGCTAACATGCTAACGCCGTTAGCCGTCTCTTACCGACGGGTTTGTGTCCGATCATCGCGTGAAACAGACAGACCTCCACCTCGTGGCTCCAGACCACCGAGTCCTCGCCGGGGACCAGCCCCGAGTCCGGGGGCTTCTCGTCGGTCTGGTTCAGCGTCACGTCTGCTTCCCCCATTTTCCAACTAAACAAACAGCTAAAAACAAGACAGAGACGCTAACGGCGCTGCTAGCTAGAGGAGCTGCGGACACAACAGTCGCGCGAGCGTTCGTTCCGCCTCCGCCGGCAACCCGGAAGTGACGGCTTTTCAGAATAAATGTTTTTCAGCGCAGAAATATTTTCGGGATGTTAATTTTGCCCAAACCAAAAAAAACAGTAATACACAACAAATGTATAGATATAGAAAATAATCAATTAATGTCTGATGAAATATGGACAGATGTGTCCGAAATGACTATAAAACGTTTAGTTCCTGACAGCAAAATTTGACAGAAAATTAAATTTTGCAGCCAAAATACTTAAACACATGACAGATAGGAAATGACAAACAAAGCAAGAAATGAAAAATTAGTACGTTTTTCTCAGAAAGTTACAAAAAAAACAACAACAAAAATTCAGAATTAAGCCTCATAATAAAAGGACGACTTGCTATTTAAAATAATTTTTATATTAACTTGTTTAAATGGCACGGAAATTATTTCACATTGTTACCTTTTTAATCACTTTTAAATAACTATATTTTGCATTTGTCTTGAAAGAAAGACTTAATTTGAACAGAGTTGAATTTCAGTATCTGAATGTCTCAAAGCAGATTTATAAATTACAAAAATTAAATTTCAAACATTTTAGTTTTGCTGGTGAATGAAGATGGAAAAAGTGGATTCACGCATCAAAGAACCAGACGGACACAGAGTTATGCTTCTCTATATGGTGATCAAAACACCCAAAAAGTTTATTGCAAATAAAATAGATACAGTCTGGGCCGTAGAATGACACTCCTGCACAAATGCAACCAGACATAGAAAGAAAAACATTTCAGGTACATTATATTTAAAATGATGAGGGGCTACTTAACGTCACTGAGCCAAATATGAGATTCTATTATTTTTTTTATGT
Organism: Chelidonichthys spinosus; assembly: GCA_029853015.1. Lineage (NCBI taxonomy): Eukaryota > Metazoa > Chordata > Actinopteri > Perciformes > Triglidae > Chelidonichthys > Chelidonichthys spinosus. Next base: position 4,490,568 of record CM056829.1, on the reverse strand, counting down.
TTTACATCAAAATACAAAACTGTGCATCTGTCAATAAAGCAACAACATCAATTAACATCGAGAATAACAACATGAGGCTGAATACGTCCAGTCAGAGTGGCTTTTCTCTCAAGTATTCAGAAACTAAAAGATCTCGTTCTGCATGTTCAAATCTGTGAGCAGGATAAAGTTTGTGAATACTGCAATGTCCTGTTTAAATGTCGCAAGACTTCAAATCAGATAATGACTTCGCGAAATGCCATTAAATAAAGTTATTCTCTACTTTTAAATTCCAAAATTGGTCTGACAAATGATAACTTTCGCCATTAAAATTTGATCTTTTATCTTGGTTTGACTTGAAAAAAGAAGAAGAAAAAAAACAAAAAAACTTCTCCCAGAAGAGTATTATTAAACAGTTGGAGTTGGACTTGAATTACAAAAGTCTGACTTAGCTATACATTCCAACTTGTATCTTAGAATTCAGTTTGGCGTTTTGGAGAATATAATTAATGAAAAAATAATCTGATGGAATCCAAGTTGTTCTAAAGCAAGAAGGAAAACAAACATTTATAATCGTTTGGTCTATGTTGTCTTGCTTTGATAAAAAGGCAAAAATAATTTTTGTTTACAATTATATCACAACTAAACGCTGGTGGGAAGAAAAAAACCCTCAAGTCTCCTCAGCTCATTCTCATAGCTCATTGGATGAAGGAGGCAGCGGGGCCCCGCCCCTGACAGCCTCTCCACCAATCAGATCTGAGAACAAGGACTGGAATTATTCAGCAGGGGAGGTTCAGTGGCCTCCTCCTCCTCCCTTTACACCTCACACAGGCCAGAACTATAAGACTGAACACAGACAGATTGTTTTTTCATGAGATGAAGGCGACAGGTCAAAGAACCCGTCTGTCTGCTTAGATAAAGTCCGCAGCCAGTGAAGAACCAGAACTAAACAGGAAGGAGGTGAGAGTTGGGTTGGAAGCTACAGCTGCTGTCAATTTGACCTTTTTCTGGATTTATTGAGAAAAATTCACACCTTTCAGGTTTATAACAGTTATTAGCACCACAGGCCTGGTCATGGGGGGGGGGGTCTACTTCCTGGCAAGCAGCTGAGAGACAGAGATTCACACAGTCAGTTTTTAGACAGCAACAAATAACTGTAGACAATCGTCTTAAAATTCTGGCCTTTAACAATAAAACAAAGTAAAATAACAGAAAACAGGATGAGAGAAAGCAGAATGAGATGAAGAGCAGCGGTGGAAACCGAGTCGTCGTTCGGAGGCTTAAAAGTTTAAAAGAGAAAACAGAAGAAGTGCTCGTTTTACTGTCAGAGCTTTCTGCACCTTTGAGGCCGAAGAATCAGCTGTGTCCCAACTTTTTTATTTTTATAAATGTTTTTAATAACAAAGAAAATAAATCCATGTCTTTTTTTTTTCAAAATAAAAGCTTCTGGTCAAAAAATGTCAACAGCACTGACATCCGACAGAAAACTACATTTTGCCCCCAAACTACAAAAACAATTAAGCAAATGGCAAAAAAAGCTTACAGATAAAATAATAATTTTGGCTGAAATGCGACACTCGTGTTTTGTTGCCTAATGTCAAAACAGTCAACAGCACTGAAATCTGACGCCAAATGCAGATTTGGCGCCGATCAGCTTTGAGATTCTTCTGACGTCACAAAAAAAAAAACATTTGAATGTTTCCATGACAACAGTGTCTTAACATATCAACACTTTAACCAGCGCTGTATAAAACAAGACAGGCTTTGCTTTTATTATCCATGTTGTTGAGTTTTGTTTTTAATACTTTGTACGATGAACAGAGATAAAAGCACAAAACATCACCAGCAACGTTCGGCGTCCGTCGGCTGATCTGCTCCTGCTAACGAGCTTCATCTTCGTTGTCATAGTAACTGACTGACAAAACAAACTCTTTAATTTACTAAAAAAAAAGGTTTCTGAAAGAGTTTTCCCAACTCTGAAACTGAGTTACAGGCGTCTCTTTGTCTACGCGAGTCTACAGGAAGCGTTCTGGGCATCATGTGATGGATCCAGACGTTGTAATTACACTGCTTGGCCACTAGGAACATGTATTGTGCAGACACCTGGAGCTCTACGAGCCGATACTGCAGGATGAGTTACGTGATTCCAGCGACAGGTTGAACTTTACTAGGAACACGGGTCTGAACACACTTCAACGGTTTTCTGATTGTTCCGAGCTGACGAGCTGCAAACACACGAGACAATCTGACGTGACGAAGCCGCCGCCGCCACCAGACCCCGAACGCATCGCTGGACAGAGTTAATGAAACATACACGAAAAGCAAAGAGGACTTCCTGTGTGTGAGAGCAGCAGAGAGACAGAGAGGATCATGGGTAGGCACCGAGTCTGACACAAACCTTTTTTTAAATTACAAACACCACCACCGGTGGCACGGCAGCAGCCGTTACCACGGAGACCAGCCGCCGTTTTCCCACGGTAATCAGAGACAAACAACGTTGGCTACACGAGCCCCGTTTCCCCCGGCGAAGAACAGGAAGCTGAAGAGGAGGAGGCGGGAGTGGGAGGGGCTACAGTGAAATGTGGTGGCGGCAGGCTGGATGAGAGGTGTTTGGGGGGGATGGGGGGGATGCTATTGGTCCTTCTTCTCCGATTCAGAGCCCTCTTTAGTCTCTGCGTCCTCCGGAGGGAGCTCCTCGTACCTGGACAGGAAGAGTTCACATCATCGTCACTTTCAGGGTCCCTACATTCAAAGTCAAATTCAAGCACTTTTCAAGCATTTCAAGGTGCATTTCCAGCACCTTCCAGCTGTGGTAAACTCCATCTTTGTATCAATCCAATGGTCAGTATTCAGTCTACTTATTCTGTCACTTGTTCATCACATTAAATGAGATGTTATTGTCCTCTAAACAACCAACATGATGTTTGGAGACAGCTTTTTACAGAAGGACCACAAATGAAAGGAAAACTAATTCCACTAACAGATCCACAGAAATATAATCACCAACTATTTTCATCATCTGTTCATCATCAAAAGTCATATTTCATAAAGAAATGTCAGAAAATGCTGTTTTCAGTCCCTCAGATATGGAGATCTTCTTTTCTCTGTTCTATCATAGATGTCATCATATACAACACACATTTCAAGACCTTTATTCTAAATCCAAGCACTTTTCACACCTTGAAAACACCACACTAAAATTCAAGTGTTTAAGGATTTCCAGCACCAGTAACAACACTGGACTTTGACCACCTGATTAACTGGGAATGAAATGTACAATCTCACATATATTTATTTATAATAGTATAGAATAAAATAATATATTTGGTGATATTTCAGTATGAAGCTTCTTTTTAGCCCCATTGATACACTTCCTGCAACCGTTTTCAAATTAAAAGCATTCCAGAGGACAGATTCTTTTATTTTATTGTATTTTTAAATATATTATATTACCCTCTATGATCCTAATATACCACATCCTATTCAACAAACGTTATTTTGTTATCCTGGAATGGAGTTTTCTCATAAATATTCACTATGAAGAAGAAATAGTTTGAAATGTAAAAGTAAAAGTGACAGACAGATGGACGACAGCCAACGATGACCAGCTGGTTACCTGCCCAGGTGAGATGGGGCAAAGGGGGGGGGGAGTAAAGAGAGAGGGGCGGGGCCTCTATAGGGAGGTGGGCTGTAACCGTCGGCGAGGGGGGGAGACGGCATCCATGGAGCTAGCCAGGCTGGCGGGCGAGCCGCTGACTGTTGGGAAGGAAGTAAGCCTGGGAGAGGCGGGGAGGAGCTCCTCTGATGACTCATAGCTAACCACGGGGGAGACGGGGGTGGGGGGGGGTGAGTAAGACATGGCAGAGGATAGAAGAAGAAGAAAGAAAGAGTAAAGAAAAAGGGGAGGAGAGACAAAGAAAAAGAATGTGTAAGTTTTTATCTTAAACTCTACTAAAGAGATCTATCGCTTAAATATCAGAGAGATGAGAGGGATGGAGGAGAGGAGGAGGAGAGGGATGGAGGAGGGGGAAGAGGAGGAGAGGGATGGAGAAGAGGAGGAGGAGAGGGATGGAGGAGGGGGAGAGGGATGGAGGAGGAGGAGGAGGAGAGGGATGGAAGAGGGGGAGGAGGAGGAGAGGGATGGAGGAGGGGGAGGAGGATGGAGGAGGGGGAGGAGGAGGAGGAGGAGAGGGATGGTGATGCAGAAGAGGAGGAAGAGCAGGAGCTGAGGAGGAGCAGTGATTGAAGAAGTGACTGAAGGAGGTGATGGCAAACTGAAACAATGAGGTCAGCGGCTTTCAAAGACAGTGATGAAGAGGATAAAGACATGAGACAGACAGGCAGGCAGGCAGACAGGGAGGCAGACAGACAGGGAGGCAGACAGACAGACAGAAGCTTTAGAGGTTGAAACGTTTGGTTCCTTGATGTAAAATAGGTCAGTAAACGCATCTCTGGTGAATGATGAGGCTTTTATATGATGCTCACAAGGAGCTAAAAGATCAGAGTCTTTATCTCAGCGTTGGTGGTGTGAGGTCATGTGACCGCGGTGTCATGTGACTGGGACCGGGGGCCACTGGGACCATTAAACCGGGTCCCTACGCATCATGACGTCAGGAATTCTACTGTACATACATACATTTTATTATTTATTCCTAAAACCGAGAAACAGGCATTTAAGAAACGTTGTTTTCCTCATTTCCATGACAACCACAGCAGCACAGAGAACAACAACTTTCGACCGATTAAAGCTGCAGGCGGTAACTTTTATAAAAACAGCGAGAACAGTCGAGCCAGAAGCCCCGCCCACCAGCCGCAGCTAAACAGGAAACACTGATACGTTTAAGAAATATTTGGGGTTAGAAACAGGAAACGCAGCGACAGAATCTTCGTGTTTTTAAATCGGCGCCGCCTCTAGTTGGACAGTTTGAACTAAATTCACGAGCTGATTGGCTGCTGCGTTAGAGGCTCCTCTGCTCCGATTGGCTGTTTTCTTTAGCGCCGTCGTGAGACCAACGGGAGGAGGAGGATCATCGGTCTCATGCTCTACTGACGCGGGGTCAGTTTGAGATAATGTGATAATAAGTGACCACCCGCAGCTTTAAAGAGATCAACCTGGTGATCTACCGGTAGATCCAGGACCCGGCTCCACCGGGACTAGACCGCCTCACGGCGACTCACCTGAACATCTCCGTGAGCTCTCCTTTGATCAGCGCCACGACGACGGGGAAGCCGACGCAGGCCGGGACCAGGTAGAGGAGGGCGGGCTGCAGGAGGACAGAACAGCAGGTCAGCACACAGGGATTCAATGGGACACTTTCTACCAAAATCCCATAATAATCCCATAACAATAATCACACCCTATGAACCAGCTGTAGCCCCCCCTCTGAACCACACTTAGATCCCCGTTATGAACCAGATGTAGACCCCCCTCTGAACCAGACTTTGATCCCCGTTATGAACCAGATGTAGACCCCCCTCTGAACCAGACTTTGATCCCCGTTATGAACCAGATGTAGACCCCCCTCTGAACCAGACTTTGATCCCCGTTATGAACCAGATGTTTTTAATTATTGTTTCCTCTGGAGTGCCGTTTCATCGGAGTTTGGTCGGCTGAAGGTCGTTCGTACCTGTGCGTGTTTGAAGGTGTGCATGACGAAGATGGTGAGGCCGAGTCCGAATATGTAGGCCAAGAAACTGGAGTAGAAGTACGTCCTGCTGTTCTTCTTCAGGCTGCAGAGACAGAGATTTAGTGAGGAGCTCACAGAGAGAGAGAGAGAGAGAGCAGTGACATCACGGCGGGAGGCGGGGCTACCTGACGTCGAAGCGCAGCAGCAGAGCGATGAAGATGCCCGGGATGACGATGTCCCCGAGACCCAACATGGCGAAGTTACTGGCTTCGAAGCCTTTCTCCAAAAGGTCCTGAGGAAACACCACTGGAAGACAGAGAGGCGGAGCATCACGGCGCCGACTCGTGGACCCCAGAGATCATCGTATCCGTGGAAACATTAGACCCTGCCCACCTACCCCCGCAGACTTACATTTGATTGGTGCTTCAAAGGACTTGGCGACGGTTACCATGACGTTGGTACCAAACACCTGGAGAGAAAGAATCAGAACATGAGCCACGACGGTGCGTTCAGGGGTTGCTGGGTATTAGAGACATCGTTTAAAAGGTTCATATTTATAAAAATTTTATTTTGGGATTTATTTTCAATTTTACTCACTTAGCTATAAGTAAAAGTTATTAATGTTCATGTGCTCTACATTATTAATTTGACTTAAGATACTATTAAAAGAAAATAATTAGAATAATCTGTAAACTGAACCAAACATTCTTAATTGGGGAGTTTTATAGTTTTGGGGCAAAATATAGAATAATAGTAAATAATCTCACCCAGAACACGTCGTAGACGAACAGCCCCCCCAGCAGGATGCAACCGGTACTGACGTTGTTCAGGTGGAGCAGCTCAACGCCATTCAGGGCAAACGCCAGGCCAAAGAGGTTATTGGCTATCCAGTGCTGTGACATCACAGAAACACAGACGGGTTATTGGCTATCCAGTGCTGTGACATCACAGAAACACAGACGGGTTATTGGCTATCCAGTGCTGTGACATCACAGAAGGAGCTGTTTGAGTGTCCTCGTTACCTTTTTGAGCAGGTACCAGACCCCCACCACGCTGCTGATCAGCAGACACACCAGGTTCTTGGTGTCAAACTCGTAGTTGACTATTTCTGCAGAGAGACGGAGAGACGGCGGCCATTTACTCAAAATCTCACATGCTGATTTCTTGATTTCTAAAGCCTTCGGAACAAATGAAGAAGTTACTTGTTCACACATTTCAAGCACTTTATTATACATCCAAGCACTTTTCAAACCTTGAAAACACCACATTAAAAATTCAAGTCTTTTCAAGGATTTTCAGCACCCGTACCAGCCCTGAAACCAGTAAACCAGTAAAGCCGGGTTCCTCCCAGCAGGTCTCACCTTCCTTGGCCTCCTCGGAGCCCTGAGTGAAGAGCAGCTGATACTGCTTGTTGGAGAAAGACTCTGGGAAGATTCTGGACATCAGAGGGCTGACAGACAGAAACGAGGAGGAAGCGTTAGTCGGCTGTGAGGTGCACGTGGTCGCCATGTTTCACGGCGTCCGCGTTGCGTTTACCTCATGGTGTGAGACAGAGCGAGCACGCCGAGGCCGAAGAAGTAGACGGACAGCAGCAGGTTGATGTACTCTTGAGAGAAAACCTGCATCAGAACACACGTTAGAGTGAAGCGGATGTTTTCATCTAAAAACAGCAACGCAAAGCCCCTGCAGGAGGGCGGGGGAAACCCCGTTACCTTGAAGAAGAGGTAGAGGCCAAACAGAGTGCAGCTGGCGATGATGGGAAACCTCGCCGCGTCCCGACTGGTGATCGTCTCGGGCATGTCTGATGCATTCTGGGAGGAGAAATAACAAGAGATGAGTATAGAACAGGTGTCTCCTTCAACTCAGTGTTAATGTGTTAAATAAAAACTATACAAACAGTTCAGTTAGTTAAACCAAAAACATACAAATATTATTATTATTACTAATTATAATAAATAATTAAAATAATTAGCAATAGATATATATTCTTATTACCAGTTATTAATAAGAAATAATCATTGTTAATAATAATAAGTAATAATATCCGATTTAAATGAACAGCATCTTCAACTTTCAAGTATTTTGTAAAAATAAAACAGTTTTACTTTGAGTCTATGAAAAACTAGTTAAAAATGGACCATTTTATTTATTTGTATTTTATGGTGTTAGTTTATTCGGACTACATTACGTGTTTGGGACCATCATTCATTATCAAAGAAATAAAATTAATTCAACTGCAAAAGAATATTCATTTTTTGGTCTTTATTCTGAATCTTCCCACTAAACCGTTTTCATGTCTGATATAAAGTAATATTCCACTCCCTGAGAGTCTCCTCCTTTATAATCTCCTCCACCTCTATTCTCCTCCATCGGCTCCCCCGAGGGAAAAAGTGGGACAGAGGGGAGGAGGAGGAGGGATGACACTGAGATAGGATGATGAGAGAGGAAAGAGGAGGAGGACGAGGAGGAGTAGAGGACAGAAGGAGGCTGAGAGAGAAGAGGAGAGGAAGAGGCAAGGCAGTTTTATTTGTATAGCACCTTCCAACAACAGGGCAAGTCAAAGTGCTTTACATAAAACATTAAAAGCATTGGAGAAAAAACATTAAAACAAGCCAATAAAATAAAATTTAATAATAAATAAAAGTGGGCAGAAGGTGGAGGAGGAGGAGAGGACAGTTTTCTGAGAAACAGGAGGCGGGACATAAAAGAAAAGCTCTGATTGGTTGATGGATGTCATGACGTTATTGGTTGAAACCGATTGGTAACAGCTGATGTGAAGTGTGTGTGTTATTTGTTTTTACAGGAAAGAAATGCATGAATACAAACACGACTTTAAGTCACACTACAAAACCTGAACCGGAGACCTGAACCAGAGACCTGAACCAGGACGGGAACGTTTTAAAAGTCTGATCATTCAGGGACACTCATCACTTCCTACGCTGGTTGTATAGAGATGTAAACTGAGATACTGATGATGACGGGGTGTTTTTGTAGCTGAAAGAAACGGTCAGATTGTGGGTTTTGTTAAAAACGGATGTGCAAGTCATGTTAAGTGCCCCTGAGCAAGGCACCGGAGAGCCGATGTGGCACAGCTCCAGTGTTGATGCGTTTACTGATGTGTCGGTGCCGAGAACACTCATACTCACTCTGAACCCAGAATCGTACTCATTTTCTCCCAGCTCCTACAGACGGGCAGACAGACAGGCAGAATGGATGGACAGACAGGTGTGCACAGACAGACAGGGAGAGAGAGGGATCAGATCGACAGGAAGTACGGCCGGACAGATAAACATCAAGCCGACAGGAAACAAGTCATCGCTGCTGCTTTCTGAGAGGAAACATGATTCAAAGACGTTTAATAGACCTGTTATACAGAGGAGAGAGAGACAGGGAGAGAGAGACAGGGAGAGAGAGACAGGGAGAGAGAGACAGGGAGAGAGAGCAAGAGACGGGAAGAGAGACAGACGGGGAGAGAGAGACAGATGGGAGAGAGAGACGGACGGGGAGAGAGAGACAGACGGGGAGAGAGAGACAGACGGGGAGAGAGAGACAGACGGGGAGAGAGAGACAGACGGGGAGAGAGAGACAGACGGGGTGAGACGGAGAGAGTGACGGGCAGAGAGAGACAGACAGGGAGAGAGAGACGGGGAGGATGAAGTGAGGAGGAAGCAAAACGAGGAAGAGGAGGTTCTGGATGATAAAGAAGAGGATGAGGAGGACGAGGAGGCAAAAATTCCCCTAGGAAACACTACCGTTTTGATCCACAGGGGGCGCCAAATCAACGCAAACAGGAAAGTTCCTCATAGTAACCTTCATGTCGATAAATACTGATGTATTCATTTGTTAATCACATTCATGTTGCAGCTGGTATTTCTGTATATTATTTATTATTTATATTATATATTTAATACTTCATAATCTGCAACTAAAGTTGCCAAATACATCTAATGTGAGCAGCAGTAGAAAGTAGCACGAAATGGAAGTACTCAAGTTAAGTAAAAGTACCTCAAACGTGTACTCAAGTACAACACTCGGGTGCTGGAGGACCAGCATCACCTCCACGCTGCAGGATGTGGGGTTTTTACCGTTACCTAAAACTCAAGTGCGCATGTGCAGAAAAGGAAAAAACCCTAAACGAGAGCAAATAAGCAACTGGTACACGTCACACACAACACACACACAGCTCCCGTTTTATTCCACAAGTGTAATATTTCTCGTTCTCCGGTGTTCATCTTGTTTGTCTGTTGACTCTTTGTTGAGCACTTGGCCGGCTCTCCTGACTCGGTTGCCAGATACAAAGGTCCTAGCAGGTAAAAACACACCAGCAAAGTAAACAACACTGTTGTGCGTTTTTGACCCCTTTAAATTATTCAACAAGACCCTGAAATAAACAACAACAAAGCCCCAAACACAACTGTTGAGAATATTCGCGCGCAATAAGTTAAAAATAAACAGCTCGTCAAAAATGACAGAAAATTAACCGTTAAAAATGCCAACAGCTGTAACGTCAAGTGCCATCTTCCTTCCGGTCAATTAAAATCTAATGAATCAGTGCGTTTATTAAATATAAAAGGCTATATTCGCTGCAGTATGTGGAAGGTTTATGTGAGTGTTTGCTTTAGGGAATGTTTATTTAAGAGATTTCAGACTGAATCGAGCCGTTCGCTAGCCGTTAGCTCAGCCAGCTAGCCGGTGGAGGCTAGCGACCTGACGCGCTGAGGTGAAGCCGCGTCACCGAGCTGCGTTCGCGGGTCGCCGCCTCGGAGAGAGAGGAGGGGGGTACCTTGGATTTGGAGCAGGTGACGGACCGCAGGGCCCCGAAGAAGATGGGCAGCAGCGCCATGAAGACCAGGCTGCCGTACGCCAGCGCCATGCCCTCCGGAGTCGCCACGAACTTCGCCGTAGCGTTGAGCGCCTCGGTCCCGTTGGAGTCCGTAGCGTTCAGGGCGTCCAGGACGGCGGCGGCCTCCGGAGCGGAGGCCGGGGCTTGTTCCGTGTCAGCCATGGTGTTTCTTTCTTCAGAAACGGGTTTCTAGTGGGGAGGGGGACCGCGGGCAGTACTGGAGCGGCGGCGGGGAGACTGGCAGGCGGGTGGAGGTGGAGGTGGAGCAGCGGTGCGTCTCTCATTCATATACAGCGACGCTGCTGCTGTAAGGCCACGTTTCCTAAAACACCGAGCAGAGACGAGACCGCCGCGAGGAGCTCCCACTCCGCCGCTGCTTCCTGTCCCGGGAACGTCACCGACTTCAACAACGTGCGTTGCTCTCGGACTACAAAACAACAAACAAAACAGTAACAAAATGAGAATCCATACACTGGAAGCCATTTTCTGCCACTGTCAGAAAAAATAATAATCTGGTGGTTTCCACATTGATCGAGTTATTAAATGTCAGGAATTTATTGTAAAATCACAATTTATATCATTTATAATTGCTACACATTATATTATATTTAAATAGTTAATTATGCTCAATGAGTACTTTTACTGAACTGTTTGAATGTAGTTTGTCTGTACTTCTACTGTAGTATCGCTACTTTTACTAAATATCTCAATACTTCTTCCACCAGTGGTGAAGTACAGTGACGCAGACGCCATCTGTGTATGAGAGCCCATAGTTAGGGGAAGCATAATATAGACTATATAGACTTCACTACTATAGACGATCTGTGCAGTGAAGACGTAACGTGTCTTCTTCATTGGTGGAACAAGTTGTTCTGAGACTCATCCAGCTGCAGAACCACAGTGGCGCCTGCAGGTGAACAGGAGCGCAGCAGTTATATCACTATAAACGATGCAAACATTTTTTGTGAAATATATATATAAAAATAAAACATAAACAAAATAAATATATATTTAGAAATATATATATGCATATATATATTATATCTCAAATCCTTTCATTTTTTTAATAATATAATCTAAAATGTAATACTATTTTGTTTAAGGTAAAACAATATAGTTTGCAAAATGTTTAGCTGTGATTTGTAGTCATTGGGCTGAAATATTGTAATTTAATTTACTGTACTACAATATTTACAACTCAGAATTCTGTGTGTGTGTAAAATAAACTACTGTATGTCAACAGGCTTCATTCAATGAAAACATCTTCAAGTTTTTAATTTCAAACATAAAAAAAAACACACAAATACTAATAAATGTTTTACAGTTTCCTGACAAATATTTACATCCGTTTCTGTAGAAGAGGAACAGACCTGAGATGGCGATGGAGAAAACAGATGGACAAAAAGAGGAAATGTGACCTCTAAAATAATGATAATAATAATAATAGTTTACCGATTCCTCTGCTAGAAAAGTTACAGAATGTGTTAAAATGCAATATATACAATATTTACATTCATTAAGCACTGCTTTGTCTGTTGGCTGGGCAGGTCAACTAGTCCAACTCTCATCCTGTAGACATTATATTATATTTAATAATAATGGTTTTATCCATAAAAAAAACCTGATTCACCATCTGAAAGCCAGAAACCAGAAACACTGTTCAGTTCTTCTTGTTACACAATTAATAATAAACACTAATGATGAAGAATAGTTCCATCATTGTCGTCGTCATCATCATCATCGTCACTGTTAGAATAAAAACGTAGGCTTGTTTCACTGTGAAGCACCAAATCTGCTGTTTGAGAATAAATCTGATCTTTTACGGTTTAATTTTTAATTTCTGTTGTGAGGACAAACAGTCATCGTCATAGCAACGAGGACGTTAATGCGTCTCTCTGGTGAGTGATAATGTTTTTAGTGTAAACGTTTTTAGTGAGTAAATTGGGATTGCAAGAAATGCTGATATGCTAATGAGATAATAAATCCTTCCGTTGGCTGTTACTCAGCGGTCACATGACACAACGACGGTCCAGCTGAAGTGGAACTGCCTCTGCCGGCAGCCGTGTTAACAGAAACCAGATCCTTTCACGTAAATAAACAGATTACTGGCTTTTAGAGAAAGTGTGCAGCGGGCGATCACGGAGAAGGAGACAGGAGGGACGGGACGACGGTGGCGAGGATCAGGAGGAGGGGCGTGGCCTGAAGGAGCAGGGCGGAGCTCTTTATTCTCACCTCCACGGGGAAGTGGCTGCTGACCTCCAGAGCCTGGCGGGAAACAGAGACAGAGTCACGACCAACCATCAACACATCATGTAGTTCAGATCGTAGAAAACAGGAGTAGAAGGGAAACGACCAGTTAACTATCCAACTAGCTTACTAGGTAACAAGCCAACTAGCTAACTATCCAACTAGCTAACTAGGTAACAAGCCAACTAGCTAACTATCCAACTAGCTAACTAGGTTACGAGCCAACTAGCTAACTATCCAACTAGCTTACTATCCAACTAGCTAACGAGCTAACTACTACTATCTAACTAGCCAACTAGGTACCTAGCCAACTAGCTACCTAGCCAACTAGCCATCCATCGAGCTGCGTCCTCTCTTCCTGGTGGGCTGTGACATCACTTTACAGCCATGCTGATGCGTGTCGTCACCATGACAACTAACAACAATCACCATGTTCTTCTATTCTAATCACATGGCCTCTGTAAACTATTTAATGTCCGTTCTACTCCCATTTTATTTCTGTGGATATTAACATCTGTGTTATATTAGTGTTAGTGTTGTGTTGTATTAGACGACAGACAGACAGACAGACAGACAGACAGACAGACCTTGGTCCTGGTGATTTTGAAGTCTTTGGCATAGTTGTAGACTTTTGCAGAGAATGGAATGATGGCCTTCAGGAAGGGTTTCCCATGAACCACGATCCTGAAACACACACACACACACACACACACAAACAGTAAAAAAAAACCTTATATCCACACACACACACACACACACACACACACACACACACACACACACACACACACACACACACACACACACACACACACACACACACACACACACACACACACACACACACACACACACACACACACACACACACACACACACCTGTCGTAAGCACAGCTGGTCTCCTCAGAGACGGTCGTGTCCACTTTGTCTCCGATCAGCCAGGAAAACGCCGTTTTGGAGAAAAGTCTGATGCTCTTCTTGTTGGCGCGGGTCATGAAGGCACAGCTGGCGTGGAAATCTCCCAGAAACATCATATTCTACACACATACACACACACACACAGTACGTCAGCATGGTAACAGAACCTCCCTGGAAGAACACTGATATCACGTAGTTCTCCTTCGTACTGAATCGCATCTCCTCACCGTGTCCTTCCATTTCTTGCCGACTTCTTCAAAGACGTCGTAGAGCCGGTCCATCTCCTTCACGGCTTGACTGGGATCAGTGTGTAGAGCAACCAAGGTAAACTTCTTGATCGCTGTAGGAAGGAAAGGAGGAAGCAAGGGAACAGGAAAGGAAGAGGAAATGAAACAAAGAGGAAGAGCAGAGGAAGAGTCAGTCCTGTACCAGTGAACCGTCCTCCATGTTAAAAACATACATTCCATGTATTTGTGAAGTAGAAGAGTAGTGTAAACCACACATTGGATTCCATCATATATAGGAAGACTTCTGTAGTTTCCCAACTGGAGTAAATCCCGCTGATGTCGGCGCCCTCGTCCAGCTGGAAACAGACACCAGATTTTGAGTTTTGTGTCGACTCACCTGTTTTCTTGCTTTGGAACTGAACGGCGAACGGCTCTCTGACGAAGGACTGTTTCTTCTGGTACTGATGCTGAGCCGTCACATTCACCGTGTCCCTCCTGGGTTAGGGGGAGAAGGAGGAGAAGGAGGAGGAGGAAGAGTAAGTAACAGATGATCCCAGGTCCAGAGACTGTCCAGGTGTGCTCGTCTTACCTGTAGATGAAGACGTACTGCTGCATGTCGCTGGGAGAGTTTCCCAGTCTCTTACTGGACACGGACTGGTAGCTGTGGTCGTGGTACCTCAACACAACAAGGACAAACCCGTGATGACCAAAGTCAAGCAGACATGCAAGTTCCCCAAACCAGACTCATCCTCACATCCACATCCAGACATTCAGGGATTTACACTCACAACAAAACAAAACCATGATGAACAAAACCAATCAAACCAACATCCGTGGGTTAAAAGCAGCCGGGCCGCCCCGTGGTGGAGGGAAACACTACATCCTACTGCTGCTTCTCACCTGGACGGTGACATCACAACGCGTGGCTAATGATCAAACCCATAGACATACGTAACAGCAGTAGTGTGTTCAGAGGTCATGTGACTGCTACCAAAGAAAATGGGGATTGTTGTTAGTCGCTATGGTGATGACGACACGCATCATTAGGGATAGTAAGTGATGTCACAGCTCACCAGGAAGCAGCTCTGACGCATCTGATGGATGTCTGGCTAGTTAGCTAGTTAGTTAGTAAAATAGCTAGCTAGTTAACTAGGTAGTTATTTAGTAAAGTGTTAACTAGGTAGTTATTTAGTAAAGTGGGTAGTTATCTAGCTAGTTATCTAGGCAACTAGCTAGCTAGTTAGTTAGTAAAGCAGGTAGGTAGTTAGCTAGTTAGTAAGTAAAGTAGGTAGGTAGTTAGTTAGTAAAGTAGGTAGGTAGTGAGTTAGTAAAGCAGGTAGGTAGTTAGTTATTTTGTAAAGTATGTACTTATCTAGCTAGTTAACTAGATAGCTAGTTAGTTGGTAAAGTAGCTAGCTAGATAACGAGGTAGCTAGTTAGTTAGTAAAGTAGGTAGTTAGCTAGAAAGCTAGGTATCTAGTCCTTCTCCAGAGAGTGAGTAGTAATACATTTTACTGCACAATGGGTACTTTCATTGCTGATACTTTAAACATATTTAACTCATAAAACTTTGGGATTTGTAATGCAGAGCATGTAAGTACTTCTTCCACCACTGAGACAGCCCTCAGCTAGCTCCAATGTTTCCCATTAAAACGCAAGTTTGACAAAGCGTTTCCCCACAGATCCACACATGCACAACAAGCTCCAGTTAGACTGGATATGTAGGAATCAGGCTTTTTTTTTATCCCACTAGTGGTTTATACCCTCAGAATGGACAAGCATTTGTGAAGAAAGAAGAGCACTTCCCACAAATCCCACGTTCCCATTAGCATAGCCAACTAAAATATATTTGCAGACTGGAAATATATGGTGGACCACCAGATGTTGTAAATGAATTATTCACCAACAATAAACAAAATGATTGTTCCCCGTTAGAAATCACCAGAGTGAAAGGAGCTGCCTCGGGAGAAAAGCAAAGCCGCGTACCAGTCAGATAATTGGGGTTAAATTGGGTTTTTTCTACCGTGGAGTCTTTTGGGGAAAATTATTTATTTTGATATAATCAATCATGGATGAATGGAAAGAAATGGAAGAATGGGTGTTAATACTATAGTAGTGAAATATAGTCGAGGAAAAGTACAGAAGAGTATGAGTAACATCCACAGAATTTATAGGATATTACGTTACACCAACAAGTGTAGAGGACTTCCTAATCCATACCCCATTCCTAAACTGTAAGAAAAACATCCGTTCAGGAACAGACCTTCTGATCCACCTCAGTCCAGCTTTACATATTACCACACTAACCAAACTGCAAGTTAAAGTCCTGATCTAATTTGTTCCTTTATTTTCTTGAATTGAGCACAGCAGCTGCCACTCTGGGATGTGGTGTCCCACAAGGCTTCGTACTCAGTCCCCTACTTTTCTTTTTGAACATGCAGCAAGTCAAGGTTTCCAGAAATATGACAAAGATTTTCAATGTTTCGCCGATGACACTCAAATCTATCTTTCTGTTCCCAGCTTTGGAATATGTATGTCTGTATGAAAACCAAAAGAGCATGAACACTGAAGATGTCTTGCTTAACTGTATTATTGTACTGCATACACCACTGATATGTATTGAATAGTCAAATAAAGTAACTTAATTGTGTGTATTGTATTTAAACTGTATATGATAATTGTTAACTCAATCATGGCACGATAAAATGCACCACCTATATGTGATTTACAGTCAATTTGGCAAAAAACATTTGGGGAAAAAATTGCATTTTGAGAACTACAGAATTGATTTAACTTACTGTAGGTCCAAGGTGCTCCAAAAGCCAACTGCTGGTAAACCCATAATAACTAATTTTTACATTAATATTTCTAGATTTATCTTAATGAAAGTTACCTTCTGAGTTGTCGTAAAGTGTGTTTTTTGACTTTTAAGTTTTTGTGCTAAGCTAGGCTAGTCATATTCCGTATGTCTGTGGTTCCTTTAACCTGAAGGTTAAACAGACACATTACGAATTGTGATTTAAACTTGTAACTATGACCACTTGATGAGCTGCTGATATTGAGACTTTTCGTCGAGTCTGATCCCGAAGGGTTGCAGAGATACCGAAACAACGATTACCCAAAATAAAGTGTTACCTATAGACTGCTGCAGAAATTAGACCTAAAACATGGAAATTGGCCTTTTAAATTTTTGTACTTCCCGTTCCCTTGTCTCAAAGTCAATGGGGTGTTTTGAACGCGATTCATTCATCTGTGGTCAATACAAGCTGAAGAGATGTATTATAAAAGAGCATCGTTGACTTGATTATATTGTACGATGGCTTATTAGGGCCAGAAAAAAAAAAAGAGCCGAGAGAGGGGGGCAATATTCAGGGATATAAAGTGGCGATTTACAAATTAAGAAATAGCAAGTTTGCAAGTTTATAAAGTGGCAAATGTACAAGTTTATTACAATGCCAACAACCGGCATCTATGTTAGCTAACTTCCCATGAATGTATGCATTTATTTTTCTAATGAATCCATCCCAAGGCCAAATTGTCATCTTATGGGTGTTCATTGATTGTTGGGCTAAGATGCTAGCAGTAGCTTTCACTTGTTGTCATAGCAACGTCGCAAGAGCAAACATCCGGTGTTAGCGCAACCAAGCAAGATGTTTATATTGGTTATATATTAATTAACTCGCATTTGCCACTTTATATGCTCGCAAATTTGTACTTTTTTTCTTGGAATATTGCCATCCTCCCGTTCTGTGTTTTTAAACAACTAACTTCATCGCAACATTGATAACTTAATTTACAAAAAAACCCATATGTAATCCAAGCAATGATCTTTTCCTAAAACACAACCAAGGTATGGAGTTCTCAACGTTAACCACCTTTAAAAGTCAATGTAGACAACTTAACTTCCGTAGGCTAAACAACCTCACGGATGCAACAAACGTACTTTTCCCAAACTACGATCTTTTTCTAAACACAACAAGTGGTTTTGAAGGAAGCGCCATCATAGACGTTTCTGTTCAGCAACCCATTGGCTTTGTGTGGAGGGAACCAGGGGGATTCTAGGTCGTCATCCCTGCAGCGCTCTATTCTTACAGGCATTAGGATTAGTAAAGAGGGCAAATAAAGGAGATGATTAATAACGATTAGATGACGTTCCACATAAAATACCACTGTACCTGTCAGTTTCCCTGTTGGGAGGCAGACAGCAGACACATAATGACTCATCATTATATTAATACATGATGCAGTAACCCTGTCATGTACTAATATACATGACGGGGTTACAACTGTGGTCGTATTACTGTCCGAGTACATTCTTAAATCCTTCGGTTGTGTAGGCGACGTTTTGTTCATTCAAACATTCAAACAGACTTTACATGTGATGCTCCACGCAAAGTCCCGTTTAACAACTATTATAGCTCAATGAAGAAGCATTTTTATAAAACATTCATATTTAGTAATCTGAACTGAACTGTAAGAATAAAAAGTATTTTCCGGCTCATTAAAATGGTCAAATTCAAATGTACAAATATTAGCTACAAACAGTAAAGATACTGAAGGAAAACATTTGTTATGTTTGTTTGAAAGTAGGATAGGTAAGTATTACTGCCTCTATGGTTAATAAATGACTCATACAGAGCTACAGACTTACAGAGCTACAGACTTACAGAGCTACAGACCAGAGAGAAGCAGCGGTTGTAAGTGTGACCTTCTTCTGTAGTTTATTTCTGTACCTGTTCAGAGAAGCCAGCAGCTTTTTGATGGTTTTACCATCAGGATCCACCACCTCCTGCAGGAGACAGATGTCATAGCGAGCCACAATCTGCACACAGACAGGCAGAGGGGCAGACAGACACATTCAATTGAAATCACTAGTTTTGTTTTCAGTTTTTTTGTAAAGATGTGCTCTGAATGATCAAATTCGCCAATAACCATATATCTGTGTGTGCGTGTGTGTGTCCTACCCGTGTCAGAGTGTGTAGCACCCTGTAGTTTGACGCTTTCTGGAAGTCGAATTTCTGCACATTGTAGGCACAGATGTTGAATCCTGAAGCTGTTGCTCCTTGGACCAACAGGATGAGGAAAGAGGAGAAGAGGGGGAGGAGGCGAGGAAGACGAGGAGAGTGCCACCTCATGGTTGGACTGTGGAGAGAGAGGAAAACAAAGAGAGAACGCTGATGTAGTTTCATGTTCGTGGATCGATTTAAAAGTACAAAATAAAATGACTTTTTACGACATACAATACTACAACGGGACAACGAAACTACAAGACAACGAGACTATTAGACAACAAGACTATTAGACAACAAGACTATTAGACAACGAGACTATTTGACGAGACAACGTGACTGTTAGACAACGAGACTATAAGACAACAAGATTATTAGACAACGAGACTATTAGACAACGAGACTATTAGACAAGACTATTAGACAACGAGACTGTTAGACAACGAGACTATTAGACAACAAGACTATTAGACAACGAGACAATTAGACAAGATTATTAGACAACGAGACTGTTAGACAACGAGACTATAAGACAACAAGATTATTAGACAACGAGATTATTAGACAACGAGACTATTAGACAACGAGACTATTAGACAACGAGACTATTAGACAACGAGACTATTAGACAACGAGATTATTAGACAACGAGACTATTAGACAACGAGACTATTAGACAACGAGACTATTAGACAACGAGACTATTTGACGAGACAACGTGACTGTTAGACAACGAGACTATAAGACAACAAGATTATTAGACAACGAGATTATTAGACAACGAGACTATTAGACAACGAGACTACTAGACAACGAGACTATTAGACAACGAGACAATTAGACAACGAGACTGTTAGACAACGAGACTATAAGACAACAAGATTATTAGACAACGAGACTATTAGACAACGAGACTATTTGACGAGACTATTTGACGAGACTATTAGACAACGAGACTATTAGACGACGAGACTATTAGACGACGAGACTATTTGACGAGACAACGTGACTGTTAGACAACGAGACTATAAGACAACAAGATTATTAGACAACGAGACTATTAGACAACAAGACTATTAGACAACGAGACTATTAGACGACGAGACTATTAGACGACGAGACTATTTGACGAGACAACGTGACTGTTAGACAACGAGACTATAAGACAACAAGATTATTAGACAACGAGACTATTAGACAACAAGACTATTAGACAACGAGACTATTAGACAACAAGACTATTAGACAACGAGACTATTTGACGAGACAACGTGACTGTTAGACAACGAGACTATAAGACAACAAGATTATTAGACAACGAGATTATTAGACAACGAGACTATTAGACAACAAGACTATTAGACAACGAGACTATTAGACAACGAGACTATTAGACAACGAGACTATTAAACAACGAGACTATTAGACAAGACTATTTGACGAGACAACGTGACTGTTAGACAACGAGACTATAAGACGAGACAACGAGACTATTAGACAACAAGACAACTAGACTATTAGACAACGAGACAACGAGACTATTAGACAATGAGACTATTAGACAACGAGACTATTAGACAACGAGACTATTAGACAACAAGACTATTAGACAACGAGACTATAAGACAACGAGACTATTAGAGAACAAGACTATTAGACAACAAGACTATAAGACGAGACAAGACTATTGGACAATGACACTATTAGACAACGAGACTATTAAACAACGAGACTATTAAACAATGAGACGCGTCCCTTTCAGGACCAACGTCTGCGTCTGAGAAGTGAAAACAGACGTGAAACAATGTGGTGACTCCGTCCCGATACGTCTACAAAGTGCTGAACAAGCAGGAAGAGGACAAGAAGGTGGAAAACTACTGGTACTAAGAAAAAGGAGAGAAACAAAACTCCATGTGAACCAGGCGGCGGTCTGCAGGAGGCTGGTGTGAGATTTAAAAAATCTGCACCAGCGTTTTTCTCATTTTCATGTTCAAAGAGAAAGCTGGTGTGAATGTGAGACAGGTTTACTAGTCTGACTGGTCCGATGGAGGAGTGAGAGCATGTTCAGACCTGAGGGGGGAAAGAGACCGGTACAAACCACTTCACTGCCGAGGCCTCAACCAAGATCAGAGTCCTGAAGGTGTACAAGAGTCTTGCACACAAAATACAAACCAAACTTACATAAAAGTGTCATCGAGTGTCTGGGATACTTATGATTTATGTATCAGAATCCAAGCAAGCTACAAATTAACAAATAAATCACGTTACTGTAGTCACGTTAGCCAACATGAAGCTTTGGTTTATAAAGCCTCTAATTTGAGTTTATTACGATGCTAACAACAGCATCTATGCTAGCTAGCTTCCCATGAATGTACATTTATTTTTCTAATGAATCATCCCAACCTGTAACAACGCCTCGTTAAGGTCCTTAGGGTGATGATGTTGATGCTTATGGTTGGTTTTATTTATATGAGGCCAAATTGTCATCTTATGGGTATTTATTGATCGGGCAGTTGGGCTAAGATTGACAAACATCCGGTGTTAGCGGAACCAAGCAACTTGTTTATATCGGCTATATATATTTAGAAACTCTGTTTTTCCTACAGTGGTCCTAAGTCGCCGTCGTAACAATGATTATTTAACTTATGGAAAATGTTAATCCAACGTTAACCACATTTAAAAGTCAAGCAGTAGCTTAACATACTGTAGTCAGGCTAGCTAACAAACACACTCTGGGGTGTTTAATGAGTGCAACAGTGACTCAGTCTGGACTGGTTCAGGCCTCCATGCCCCTCCCCCAGACCCGGAGGTGGAGGGACCAGTAGAGTGACTTCTGTTCAAACACTCCCTACACACACACACGCGCACACACACACACACAAAAGATATATCCGTCTATAAATACATACAATATACAAGTCTGAATCTAGTGTTGGTGGAAGGCCGATGACCCTGAACGCAGCATCAACAGAGAGCATTGGTGGAAACTGGAAGTGAGAACATGAAGTGAGCCTGTGGTCGTTCACATTAACTTTGAGGTGGCGCACTCTGCTGTGACTCGTGACAAAAAAAAAGGGAAATTGCACTCATTTCAGGCAGCAACCTCCAGTTCTGAAGAATTAAGCGAAAGCTAAAGGGCCTTAAAGCTGCATTCTTGAGGGGGCTTTAGGGGGCGTGGCTCCCATACAACTACACTACACTCTCAATTACATTTCAGGGGAAACTTCTATTTAAGATCACAGTTTTAAACAGTTTACATCAGGAGACAACCTCCTGTTCTGATTCGTGAAGCTGAAGGTCCTTAAAGCTGCATTCTCCCTGCTGGCCACCAGGGGGCGACTCCTCTCTGGTTGTATAGAAGTCTATGAGAAAATGGTCCTACTTCTCTCTTGATGTATTATCTCAGTGAATATTGTAAACATGAGTTTATGTCTCAATCTCTAGTTTCAAGTCTTCTTCCATCCAGCATGATGTTCATTTAGTACATTATGGTCCATTTAGAGTCCACCAGACCAGAAAGCAGGGGATGCTTTAGGGGGCGGGGCTTACCTGCTGATTGACAGGTCGCTACCACGCCACCATTAGCGACTAAGATGACTATAACGTTAGCAGTAAAGTTGAACCTTGAATTATAGAAGCCAACACCAGAATCCACATGGATCCAGATCCAGTAAGGTTGTGTTAGTCAGATCCACCCGTCACTCCTCCAACAGTCCAAATATGGTCACTTCCTTCTACTGACTGCAAAGAATCCAAGAGATGGTGATGGGCCAAAATGTTGAATTCGAGGCCTAAGAACCAGAGTTCACGAACCGACTGGGGATTGTCGGATTCAGTAAACCTAAAAAAAAAAGCTTGGTTTGTCAGTTCTGGGCTACCGTAGAAGGTGGCACTGTGACTATACATCCATGTAAACATAGTTATGAATATTATATTCCATTTATGCCACTAGGTCCTACACACCGATCCTTCTCAGACTTCTCAAACACAGCATAATACAAATAAATATCTCCAGTAAAGTAAAGATACCTGAAAATTTACTTAAGTAAAGTAATTAAGTATTAGTACTTCGTTACTCCCTAATCCAGAGGAAGGATCCCGTTGGCTTTAGCGGAGGGGAAACCAGTGCGACGATAACAACGGAACTACGTCATCACGGCAGATACGTCAGACGGTTAATCAGTGATCAGAGGGAAACAATGTGCATAAATACTGGAGTTAATCTTTAGTTGCAACTTTATCTGAACTGTTAAACAACGAGAATACGGCTGAGTCCGCAAGAAAATGCGAGAACATGTTCCGCAGTGTTGAAAACAGACGAGTTTAGAGGAGATTACATCAAAATAAAACTTTAATCAGCTTCAACACTTCCTTAAAATTCTAATCACCGATTCAAACCGGCTCTGAGCAGACCCAGCAGCCGGTACTGGTCCGGTCCCGTCAGGGCGCTGCTGCTGCTGGTTTTTCTTACCTGTTCAGGTGAGCGTTGGGCGGACCGTGACACTTCGCTGCTGGGCTTCCTGTTGCTGCTGCTGCTGCTGCAGGGTGGAGGCTCTTCTTCAACCTGCCGCCGCCACACGTCACAGCCCCGCCCACTCCATGTCAGGCCACGCCCCCGTCTCTCCCGCTGCGTTCACTCCACTGTGGGAAAAGACACAACAGGACGAAGCCTGGTTGCTCAACATTTTCCCACAGCCATTTAACTCCTGTTTCAACGCGTCCAACAAAACACAAGACGTCATTTTCATAACTTTTACCAGCTGCAATACAGTGATACTTGCTTTAATCTATCAATGATTATAATCCAATAATATAGTATACATGATTATGTTTAATAATATCCCAATTTTGTACTTTTTACGTGGGAATATGTATTGTAAAGTGTAAAAATGTAATTGTGAATTTCTTTTTTATATTTATTATTATAATTTTTTTTTATTTCTCACTTTTTTATTGTTTATTTGGACTTAAGTTATGGTATGCACAATTCGGAGTACTTTTGGTAGTAGGCTATATTTTGATGCTCCCACTTATAAAATTGAATTGAACGGTGTTTACTTCTGAAGGATTGTTATAATGTATTGCTTATGTGTTTTCCTCTACTTGTGTATGTTTGTGGTAAGTTCAATAAAGGAAAAAAAAGAAAGAAAAACAACTAATGTAGGACCTCCGTGTGAAAGCCCGTCCTTCACCGCCCCTGCCGGCCGCTGTGGAGCACTGCACTGCCCTTATATGGCTGCTGTCCCACATCCACCCCGGGTCCCCCCTCCTCCCACCTCCCCCTCATCCTCCTGCGGGCAGCGGCGGGGGAATAGTTCCAGGATAGAGTCGGCTGTGCCGCCGCTACTGACTGTCCACACCGACGACCACACCGCAGAGGAACGGCGTTGAGGTCCTCCACCGGAGCTTCAACCGCCACACTTCGCCGCTGACATGGACTGACGGGAGGGGGAGACGGTCGGCTTCAAGCCCAGGGTGAGTCATCGAGATAAACTCTCCCTAACTAACTTGTTAGCTCGTGTGCTAACTTCGCGGTGACGCGGGGTTTTTTTTTAGCCCTGAGCCGCGCAACAGAACGGGACTTTAAAAAACGGCCGGTTGAAGAGATTTAAACTTTTAAATGTACCGTGCTGAAGGTGGGTTAGTCAGCTTCAAGCGGCGGGTGGGCTGTCCACCCCCCCCCCCTCTGGGAGTGCTAACTGTAGCTAACGTTTAGCTGAGATTATAAAGAGAGTTGTAAGCTTGTTCGCTAACTTGAGCTAACGGTACGAACCGTTATTTCCACATTCAATTCAAACCGTGTGTTTACGATCACCATTAAAGTTATTATTTTAATAACCAGCTCTCCTACTCAACCGATCAGCGCGTTACCTTCACGGACGCCTCGTAAAGTCCCACTTCTTCCCTCGCTTCTTGCTTTTATTATTTTTATTAAGTATATAAACACATACATTCTCAATGTACAGAAATAGTCATACAGCTAAAAACAAAAAAATGACATCAAGATAATGATATAAAATATATCTACATATAAAACGACTACAACGACATTTGCAGGTAAAGTGCATTACATTACAGGGTGCTTTATATTCATAGAGATACATAGAGATGTCTGTGACAACTTGAAATGTGTGTTTTATGTCATATGATATAACAGAGAAAAGAAGATCTCCATATTTGACGGACTGAAAACAGCATTTTCTGACATTTCTGCATGAAAAAATGACTTTTGATGATGAACAGATGATGAAAATAGTTGGTGATTATATTTCTGTGGATCTGTTAGTGGAATTAGTTTTCCTTTCATTTGTGGTCCTTCTGTAAAAAGCTGTCTCCAAACATCATGTTGGTTGTTTAGAGGACAATAACATCTCATGCCATGACTTAGGGAAGTTGCTGCATTATTAATGTGTGACATGGTTTCCATTCAGAGAGGCCGTCGGGCCTCGGTAACCGGAGCTGGGTCGGCCCGCCGCTAGATAGATAGTTAGCTGGTTAGCTGGTTAGATAGTTAGATAGCTGAGGAAGGAGATGGAGTCCACTCATCTGATGCGTTGATGATTATTGAGCCTTTAGCTGCTGTTTTGTAACTGTTCCCCTGTTGTCTCTTTAGGCCCCTCCCCCCCATTCTGCAGTAACTGGCGGCGGCGTCATGGCGTCTCGGCTTCTCGACCGTCTGAAGCGCTCGCTGTTTAAAGATGGTCAGGGGGCGGGACCCGAGCAGGAAGTGGCTGCAGGTGGACAGGAGGACGAGGAAGCATTCAAAGAGGACAGCTGGGAGGCGGAGCTCGAGGAGGAAGAGGAGTGCGTGACCGATCGACTCGGAGGGATGCTGTGCTTCGACAGCGCCGGTGGAGGAGGAATGGAGGAAGGAGGCGAGGGCGACGGGTCGGGGCTGGACAGTGACTCGGACTTCCTGGGAGAGTCGATGGAGGAGGGGCTCAGCAGCACGGGTGGGATGGCGTTCTGCTATACGCGTCATTAAATACTCACTCATCTATTACAGTCACTTCAGACTTGGGTAGATTAACGGCACTAAATGCCTCCTAGTCACCTGACCCTGGTCACCTGACCCTGGTCTCCCCCCTCTCTCGTAGACGCCAGTCCCGTGGATGCGTCTCCGGTGGGCCCGTCAGCGTCCTTCCTGCTGACGCGGCAGCTGCAGGAAAGCTGGAGGAGCCTGCGAGGACTCGGAGGAGGAAGTCCCGCCTCTGCGGGGAAGCAGCCGGCCGACAACCTGTTGTTTGAGGTGACCGATGCCAGCACCGTGCACGACGGCTCCTCCAAATACGTGGTGAGACCGGACACATTAGAATATTCATTTTCATATTCCGATGAATTATTACTTTTTTCTTTGATAGAAAAAAATGTTAATAGAAATCCGCTCTTTTGTGGGTGCTGGAAATCCTTGAAAACACCACATTAACATTCAAGTGTTGAAAAAGTGCTTGGATTTAGAATAAAGTGCTTGAGTTTGACTCTGGAGAAGGTGGAGGAACCCTGCCTGACCTTTCACGCGTGTACCTGCGTGGATGTGAAAGTCTTCATGTTGTCTCATTCCAGCTGTACACCATCCACGTGATCCAGTCCGGCGGCAGCGACAAGACGCCAGCCATCATCACCCGCCGGTACTCCGACTTCCAGCGGCTGCACGCCACGCTGCGCCGTAACCACGGAGACCAGATGGAGCGTGTCTGTTTCCCACGTAAGTAGAATTCTCAACACGATATGACGGCAAAACATCTACGTCAGGAAACGTGATGGAATAACAGAACATAATTTAAAAAGTCGTCTATATTTTGAGGTTATGTAATTTATGTTTACAACACAAACTTGACCACTTCCTGTTTGGTCTCTCCGCAGGCAAGAAGCTGCGCAGGAACTTCACGGCGGAGACGATCGCCAAGCGGAGCCGAGCGTTTGAGCAGTACCTGTCTCACCTGTGTTCCCTGTCTGGCCTGCGGGCGGCGCTGTGTGTCCGACAGTTCTTCTACCTGAGCGACCTGCAGACGGGACAGCTGCTCATCAGGTAACCAACAGGAACCCGGTTCCTTCACGAGACGTTCTCCAGTCGTAACACTATAAATGAAATACCTTAACAACAATAAAATAGTAACATTGTCAGGAGGTTATTTCATAAAATCACTGATCAACCTTAGCACAAAAAATAAATAACGTATTCTCCAATATATATTATGGATGAAAAATACTATACAATTCTTAGTTAAATGAATGCTTTTTAGTTCTCTAGTAAAAATAAAAAATGTTTACATGGTAAATATAAAAATAATAATTAATTAATAATTCATGTAGCCGACAAATAAGAGAGAAGAGTTTTATTTGACTATGACGTAAAGATGAAAGCATACGGTGGAAGTTGTGTTGTGGTGCTCTGATGTCCTCAGTTGGGCAGAGAGCCTGAACGCCTCCATTTAAAGTGACAGTAACCAGTTGAACCAGATCCAGAATAAGTGAGGTTTTTGTGTCTCGTTGAGGGTGGGACGCTACCAGGAGGCCTTGGGTCCGCTGCTCAACGCCAAGAGACTGCAACACAAACTGGGCTGGGCTGGTTACTATGACAACCAGGCTCATGCCCCTCCCCCGGCCTCCTCCCATTGGTTCTTCACCTTGGTGGGGCTGTCGAGCTGCTTCCAGGAAGTGGACCAGCTGGAGGAGGCCCGGGATCACTGTGACGACGCCCTCCGTGTCCTCACCCCCGCTGGGAACGAGGACACTGATGACAGGCCCCTCCCACTCCAAGACAAACCCTGCCCCCCGACTGAAAAGCCCGATGCGTCGCCGCAGCGCCATGACAGGCCACACCCCCTCCTGCTGCCGTTGCTGCGGGTGGTGGTTCGGCTGTCATGGCAGACGGGGAGGGACAAGCGTCGGTGGGAGGAGCTTCTGCAGCAGCTGGAGGAGCAGGGGGCGGGGCTAGTGGACAATCAGCCCACCATTAAAGAGTTTCTGGTCAAACACATCCTGCAGGAGAGCGAGAGCGAGGGCTAGAGCTGCCGCCACGGTGAGGAAGAACCAGTGGTGTAGTGGAGGGTATACGGGGTATACCCACCTCTTTTTCTGGTGGTTAGTATACCCACCTATCGGCCAGAAAGCCATTGGAATATAGAGGACAGTATACCCACTTCCTCCTCTGTGACCTACCCATCTACCTAGCAGTACACCCACATCATCAACTACCACCACGCCACTGGGAAGAACGGTTCCCTCTGGAGAATAGAAGTGGAAATAATTTTGGGGGAAAGTCGTAATACAATTAGGAAAAAAGTTTCAAAAGAGGAAATATATTTGCCAGGTTATGAGAAATAACTACGGAAGCCCTGAGAGAAGGTTTCCCTCCTGTGATTCTGGTTTAAGTGCCGGTGAGGAAAGGTTTGGGCTGTAAATGTCTTTATTTGTGTGAGTTTATTGTTGTAATTCTTAGAGAGAAAGATCCAAATTTAATTTCAAACTAAATTAAAGTTGAAAAAAATTTAAATTATGGCCAAATTTGCGAGTTTATAAAGTGTCAAACTGCACATAATCATCACCCTTAACGAGGCGTTGTCACACATTGTGTTTGTTAAAAACAAATATCAGAATAATATTTGGGGTAAATTAAGTTGTTATACAGTTTCCTCGTAACCATGGCACCTTGAACTTTGACCCCTTGCACAGATATCTGCTGCACTCAGCATCGTTGCGTTCTGCAGAATGCGACCGGATGCTGCAGGTTATTTTACCTACTATGTACTGGGACATGCTGTATATTGAATATTATGACATTATGATTATTGGGACGCAGAGGATGGACGCTACGTCTTCTTCTTCTTCCCTGCTTTTATCGGTATATTGCTCTGTTTCCTGTTGCATTGCTGCCACCTGCTGGTCAGTGGTATAACGTGAAACCAGCGGCCAGACTGAAATACGAACAAAACAAGCAGCGATCATCAACTCATCAGTTCTTGATGACCCTTTTTATAGCACTTTTCTTTATGAAACTATTCTCAGAATGTTTCTGAATGCGGCCAGGACTATTTACTGGATATCTCACTTTCAGATGTGAGGAAACATTCTGTTGCACTTTTGTTGAATCATAATTCAGTCTTGGGGTGTTTACACAAAGTGAAACAGTTCAGATGAGGCTTTTTTGTGTCATATTAAAACGTTAAAGAGGCATTAGATCATCGCTTTTACTCACTACTTCAGCACGCAATCTGTAGCTTTATGTTGTTGCTGTTTTTTCTTTGTCTTTGTGTGGATTTGGTCCCGATGTCTGGGGTCCTGGAGCCGACGATAAGGGATAAAAGATTTGATTTTAGCAGACGATTGATTTAATAAGGGAAGACAGGAAGTCGGTAGCATATTAATGACTTCACACGGGAAACTAATGCTGAGTTCACACCAAACACCGCCCGGTCTCTATGTTCATAACATCATCATGACATCATCCAGAGCTGGATTCATTGGATCTAGCAAGACCCATGTGGGCTGGTTTACCACAGCTGGAGGAACCAGAATAAAGTATTGATCTGTGATTTAATATCAATAACCAGATGAAAAGGATGCTGAAATAACTCCATAATGACAGTAAAAAGTGCTGAGTCATGCTTTGTTAGGTCTGTCTGCAAGACCACAAGATAACTACTTTTAAAACGCTGGTTTTCTGTCTGGTTTGATGGGTGCTAGGCTACGCTAACAACAACACTCCAAATAAGGTCGTCTAGACAGAAGCTAATAGGTGAATGATGCAAATTTTGCAAGAATAATAATCAGCTTTGTGTTTGGTGTGAATTGGACATTAGAGAGCGATGAATCTGCCAGATTATTTGAGATTATGCACATGTTCAGATTTGTGCTCTAATCCTATGATCACATACAAGCTGCTGACTGGAAACAGTCTCCGTAACGTAGTTCTGGTTCAGGTGGCAGTCACGTGGACGGCCTAAAGCACAACACGATGCTCAGTAACACTAATCATCATCATGATCATGTCATATTCAGCTTTTATTCCAGAGAACTCAGCCCACAGTTTAGGAGAAAGTTGGGTGAATATGCGTTGGGCATTTTAAACGGAATTTAAGCATAAATGGCTGCATTTATTTATAGAGACTAAGCCCCGCCCCTTCCTGTTAAAAATCTAGTTGGTGAAAATATGACATGTTTTGATCCCCCTCATTTTCATAAACAGCCCCGTATTTAATATAAAGTTGCATTTGTTGTTAAATTACAAAAATGTCAATGTTTTCTTTTTATTTTAGGTATTTTTTTTTTATGTCCGTTGTCATTTAAATTTCATATTTATTCATTTTACTAAATGTTTAGTTACATTACATTTGTATTTCTTGAACATCTTTTTTTTTTTTTTTCTCCCAAAAAATATTTACATCTTTGAGCTGTGGCCTTTTTTAAGTGCTTTCATTTAAATGCTGCATGCTCTTTTTTTGGTGTGTTTTTACTCTGAATAAAAGTTTACATGATGAGAAATCTTCATATTTTTATCGTTTGAAAAGGCATTTTTAGTGTTTTTTTTTATTTGAAAAACAACTTTTTAATTTCACAATGAGTTAATTTCATTTATTTCATCTATAAAATGATCTTGCTTTTTGTTTGGGGTTTATTGTGAACCGAAATCAAACTCATCTGCTTGACGTTTCACTTCCTCCCAGTGGAAATATATCAGACGTGCTTCATACAGCAATATACCAGTATATTTTCAACTCTATTTTATGCAATAAATTTGTACAAATTCAGCTTTTCTCTTTCATTATTTCTTCATGTTTGCACTTAGCTGGTAACTTTTTATATAACCGGCATCTGTACCAATAATATAAATAGATTGTTTTTTAGATCAGAGCCCAATCTCAGAACTGGAGACACATTTTTATTTATTATATTAATAATTAGTCAACATTGTGACATCATCAATTTTGAACAAAAAGTGGCGTCACATTTTCAGTCAACCAGACCTTTTAATCTGTTCCTTTCTTTCAATTTAGTGTCGCTCACTTAATCCAGTTTCCACGTTTCACCTGTAATGTAGTTCCACGTCACGGCCAGCAGAGGTCGCCGTTTTGCAGCTCCACAGTGGAGCGATGACGCACTTCACTTTCGCGTACAAAAACAACATGAGGGTCCTTGGAGTTTTTTTTTATTACGTCACGCAGACGGAGGATCAAGTAGATCCTGTCGACGGTGCGACCAGACCTGAGATCAGATCTCAGACCTGAGACCAGATCTCAGAGATCAGCTGCTGCTGCTTCTCTCTGCACTGGCTGACAAGTAAGCTTGAGCTGGAAGTAAGTCCCATCATCCTCCACAAAACATCACCATGGTGACAAGGCCAAGAGCTGACAGATCAGCTGACGTGGAAACACCGGTCGCCATGGCAACGATCACAGAGTAGGCCTGGAGAGTCAACATGCCTGACAGTGTTGGCTTTATTATTAATTAATTAATTAAAAAATAACTGGACATTGTTGACTGTAAATATAATAAAATCTTCATACAGATTTCAGACGTAATTCAGAAGAAAACCCATAATATTCCTTATCCTTTACACATTATTGGTGTTGTTGAAAAAATGAATATTAATAATTCTTACGTAGCCTGATAGGCTGTCACTGTTGTACTTCCGTTTAATAAATTCCAAGTGAGTTGATTGTTTAATCCAGAAAGTGTTACCGTGACAACCTGAAAGTCAGCTGTAAATACAGAATTAAATGAACCTCTATGGAGATTGATGGATGGACAGATACTTATTTATAAAAATGTATATTTACTGTTCTCTCGAGGTAATTTTATTATAAGAAAATTTTAAGAAATTAATCATTTGGTGATTTTTTTCCTCAAAGATAATTTCCAGGAAAGCTTTCCTCAACGATGATTAAGAAAATAACCAACCACAGGAATTTCTGTAGACAATGAGGCAACATCTCTGTGTTCCATCGGTTTCATAAAGAAAGACGACGTCATTGTGCAGTTAAACAAGTTATCAATAAATGCGTTATGGCAAAAGTTAGACTTCAGCCCTCTTTACACTTAAGAGTCTCTTAAAGGGCCACACAGGGTCAGTCCTGGATGGAGTAGAAGTCATGGGTGTGGTTACCCTGATGATGTCATCATGATGTCATTTCGGTTATTTCGGTTCGAGCTCAGAAAAGAAAACGGCAGGAAGGCTGCTTTACGGACTGAAACCGCATAGCTTGAATGACCCTGGTGCATTCTGGGAGATGTAGGAGCCGGTTTTTCTGGAGCTTGACAACAGAAAGATAAACTCACAACAAGGATGCTTAAATCAGTTTACTGACACTGTTTTACATGATTGCTCCTCCGTCAGAAACCTTATGATTCAGAGTTGGTACATCATGAGGTCACAGGGTGCAGGAAACACAAACAGTTCCTTCCTGTGTCATCACACACACACACACACACACACACAAACTCCCTCCATGACGTCGTACAGACACAAACCTGAGCATGTCGGACTGAAGGACATAGTCCTACAACTGGACCTCTGACTATTGGACACTGTGCTAAAATTAATAGATCCAGGACCAGATCCACCCGAAGACCTGTATCTCAGGTGCCTTCTGTTTCCAAAGTCTCTATCTTCGTACAGTGACGTATTTCTGAGTGAAACAGGATGTCAGGTGGCAGGACGGCATAACGCTGATTGGATTCCCTCGCTCTGATTGGTTGATGGATGTAATGATGTCATTGGTTGGTAGCAGCTGATGTAAGCAAGCGTCATATTTTTGTTTCACAGGAACAAAAAAAACATTAAAAAATTGGCTTTTTATGACCGGGGACATGATCTAAAAGGGTTTAAAAAGCATTTTTTTTTTCAGCTCAACTTCACATTTTCATAATATTTACTTTTTTCTTTTTTTTTTGAGAATGGGAGTTTCTCTATCAGCCACTAGTTTAATTCATCACATTAGAATATATGAGGTCCTGTTTTCAGAAATTCTCTGGTAAAAGTTTAAGTACAAATACGTGTGTTCAGGAATACTCTGGTAAAAGTAGAAGTACTGATTCTACTTCTTTACTCAAGTACAAGTGATAAAGTACTGGCTCTGAAATGTACTCATTTCATTGTGTTTAGTGTCTCAGCTCTTCCAGTGTGCGTGTTTAAGAGCTTCCTCTCATATGTTTTTTAAAACAAAAGATACAGGATACAATAAAAGCTGCACATATGACACTTTAGGCAACAATTGAAATGTTTTGTTCCGTACTAATCAGGAGTTAGCATGCTAGGTTTACGCTGTAATAATAAAGCTTCTTTACGCTAACATCTACGCATGTTCACTTGCACGGCGGGACGTCGGTGAAAAGCAAGAATCGAATCTACCGAAGGCAAAGTAAAAGAGGATGTATATAAAAAACTAATATGATTATAAAATATACTTTTACGTCGTACAGTGATAGTTGTTCTAAGATTGTCCACAAACCAAAGTTACACAATATCTTTGGCTAAAAACTACTAACAAGTTAGTATCAAACATTATATTCTCTCTAGCACACACACACACACACACACACACACACACACACACACATTCTTAAATCAAATTCTTCAATATATTCATTTGACGAGTCCAGCCCTCTCTTCAGGATTTCTTTCTCTCCAAACCTTGACAGAATATGAAAATAAATTAACATTTTTCTTATTTTTTTTTTTTAACAAAAATTGCATTGAATGCTTTGACACATTATGACATCGTTACCTTTTACCCCGATCTCCGGATCCCAGTTGGTTTCTAGCGTGTACGTGACAAGATAACAGATATTTACTGACTCCTTGGAGGGATTTTTAAGGAATCTGATGGGACGTGTTGGGAAAAATAAAACCTGGATTTCTCGGTGTTTTAAACCCGGGTCATTAGTGGCAAAGTAGTCTCCTAGCAGCCCACTGCTGAGGTCCCCCCGTTCTGCAACCAGTGTAGCATAAAAGCATGGTTGAATTAGCAGGCTAGCTGGCTTGCTACCTACCACCATGCTTTGGTGCTACACTGATTAAAGCCCAGCAGCCGGGTGCCATCTCTTCATCTCTCCAATAGTTTATATCCTGCTGCAGCTCAGCAGCCATGGAACCATGATGAGGTTAGCAGAATGCTAAGCTAGTAGCATCCCTGAAACACCTCGCCGATATTGTAGCTCCTTGAAATCACAGTTTATCACCTTAAAATGTTTTCGAGATCAATTCTAGCACCTAAAAAAAACACAGCATTTTAATGTGTTGTCACTTTCCTCCAGCTAACAGTGTTAGGGTAACCATGACATTGGCTGTAAAACCTCTCAAACTATCGTTGAATGATTCCTTTAAAGATCATTTGAGTGATTTTGTGTCTTAATCCACTTCTACTGCTGTAATTACTCAATGTAGTAGAGTACTGGGAACTGACTCAAAGTCTTCCCAACTAGAAACCCAGTTGCATGGAGACTTCCTATCTACAGCGTCTTGTTCATTTACACTGCAAGTCTGTGTGGGATTTAGACGGTAAACCACCCAGAGAAACTGGACTGAGAAGGAACAACGGCGACTCGGAGGATTCAGGAGTCTGTTTTAACATAAAAGTGCTGATGTCCTCTAACCAGCTCGCCGCCAACCTTCACATTTCATGGCACAGAGACGGAAAACAAAGGCAGCAAGTAGCAGAAAAAGAAGATGGAGACACTTTTTACACAAGGCAGCACGACCGGTCGCTGGTGGTCTGGTGTGTGAAGAGTCCCTCTGGTCCATCCAGCGAGTCCGTCACTGAAGCTCATGCAGCTCGTTAGTGTCCAAACCTGCAGAAACTCATTTCTATTGCAGGCAGACCAGATGCTCTCGGAGTGTTCTCGGATTAGATTCAGTGTTTCTCCAGGGTCGGTAAGTTCGCTGTACACTTCTGTTTGTAGTCTTGGAGTCCCAGTCAAAGCTTTGGCCTCATTGTTCTGATCCTTTTTCACCCATTTGAAGAATCATTTTGGCTCTAGTCTAAACTATCCTATCTGACAGTAAATAACCCCACTCCAGAGATCCAGATGCACTAAGATTGTGGCCCATTTTTTAAGCACATAATATACATTTATTTTTGACATTTCATATTCGCAATGCAAGTAAACGCTATATTGCCAACCCCACTGAGGGTAAACACCAACTCTGGAACTTTTGGCTCCTTTTAGCTCTTTGTTTTGGTTCTTAATCGACTGTGTGGTTGATTCCTTCGTAGCCATTTCTTACGTCGTTTGTTGAATGCTTTAGGTCGTCTCAACTTTTTCTTCTCTGAGTTTACTTTTTTACTTGTAGTACATACTGCATACTGTACATAGTACTTTGTCATCACAGCACTGTTTTTTGGGTCAGATCATCTAGAAAAACATGCTGGTATTTTTGGCATACTGCATTGGACATACTAAATATTTATCTGGCGTACTGAGTAGTACGGTAGTCTTGGTGATGGAACGCACAGCTGAGCTTTCTTGAAGAGTGTTAGACTGAGTCTGTAAGTAATCACAGGACGAACTAACGCCAAACCTTCCAAGTGATCAGTCATCGTTGTCTTAATGATAATCAGCCGTTAACTTCTGGCGTGAGGAAACCAGGACTGGTGGTCCTCCCCAAGACTGGGTGGCTTTGTGCAAACGCTTCCTTTGTGCGTTTTCCCGGTCAGACAGTAGTAACCGATAGCAGAGGGCTGGGACACAGCTGACTGTCGCTCTCCACTCGCGTCCCGTGAGTCAGCAGCTCCTCCACAGTCGTCCAATCATCAAGCAGCTTGCTGTTCCTCAGTCGGTTCTGCTTCATGTGGCTCAGCTCCAGCACAGTCTGAGATGACAGCGCCCCCTGCTGTCCCCCTGCCTGCTCCTCCCCGCCTCCTCCTCTCCTCTCTCTGTGTTGCCGCGACAACGCAAGGTGCCGTCTCCTTTCCGTCCGGTTCCAGTATCGCCCCGCCCACCGGCCGTCCTCGCCGTCCTCCTCGCCATGCCTCTCCCCGTCTCCTCGCACCTCCTCGTCGGTTGTCACCTCACTGCGTTCTCTGGCCAATCGGTACGCTCGCGCTCTGAGCAGCTGGTTTCTGACTGACTTCTGATTGGACAGTCTGGAGCGGGGGGAGGGTGGAGAGTGAGGGTTATGGTGCGGGGCTCCCAGCGTGCTGTAAAAGGGAACCGAGGAAACTTTATGACCGCGGGGCTGATTCCCGAGGGTCTGAAAGCCACGCCAGTCCGACGCTCCACTGGAGCCAGATCCAGGACTCTTAGAGAGGGACTCCTCCTCTCTGCTCCGGCTCATGCCCTGGCTGTGTCTCAATGCATTCTGATGATTGATCAGACTGGTTCTGTCTAAGCTGATGCGACCGGTGGGGGGCCAGTTACTGGGATAACTGGCCCTGCTCCTGGGCCCCATTGTACTGCTGGCTGTTGCTGGTTTGCTCTTGTGGAGGCTGTTTCTCAGCGTGTCTGGATCGGCCATGTTGGGGTGACTGGCCCTGCGGGGGCGCTGTCCTTCACTCAAGTCTGTTATTGTTTGACTCCGCCCTGGAGCCTCGACCATGCTGGCTGCTCCCTGCTGCTGTTCCAACCACAGCGCCCTCCGCTGGCAGGGCTCAGTACGACAACCTGCAGACAAAAAGTAATAATCAGATCCACATGAATCTCCATTTAGCCATTCCTGCGTCGCCAAAACACCATTGTTTTCCTGTGCTGCTGCCCACCTGGCAGGGGCACTCCTGTCTTGCACCATTTTCAATTATTGCAGAAAAATTAGCTCTGTGGCAAACAAACATTTTTGATACCTACACATTTTGTTCAGCAAGCTAATCTTCCCAAATAAACACCACTTTTATGATTCTGAATGGTGAATGCAATTGCCAGAAGTAAAAAGCTAATGTTAGGCTATAAACTAACTACACCACGGTCACATGAGCACGAGTATACACAACGAAGTACATTTTTTCCGAAATATCATCCGATGAGGGGCTGCACGGTGGTGTAGTGGTTAGCATTCTCGCCTCACAGCAAGAGGGTCCCGGGTTCGATCCCCGGGTCGGCCCGGGTTCCTTCTGTGTGGAGTTTGCATGTTCTCCCCGTGTAAGCGTGGGTTTTCTCCGGGTTCTCCGGCTTCCTCCCACAGTCCAAAGACATGCAGGATGGGGATAGGTTAATTGATGACTCTAAATTGCCCGTGAATGTGAGTGGGAATGGTTGTCTGTCTTTACATGTCGGCCCTGTGATGGACTGGCGTCCTGTCCAGGGTGTACCCTGCCTTCGCCCAATGACAGCTGGGATCGGCTCCAGCCCCCCGTGACCCTGAATACAGGATAAGCGGTAGAAAATGGATGGATGGATGGATCATCGATGAGGAACACCGGAAGGGGCGCGACTTAGCCTCTCTATATGGCATAGGATTGATAGTGTAAGGGAATGATATGCAGATCTTTACTGACCCATGGAAGGGGAAGGCGGTGAGCGGTGGCGAGGTAAGGTCGGACTCCTCTCAGCTCTGTGGAAGTGGACCGTTGTGGTCGTGCTGTTACCCACAGTGCAGCGAGATGCCTGAGGCGCTCCAGAGTGAGTCATCGGAGTCGTCTCAGGGATAGACTCCAAATCCCAGCGTCCTCTCTGCTCTCGAGGGGAATGGCTGGAGCGGAGATGGTGAGTTTGACGGTGGGCGTGGCTCCCATGAATCTTATGCAGGCGTCTGTGCTCCCCGGTGCTGACGCTGTGGAACCCGGAGTCACTGGGCTCTGAGGAGATTAGGGACTCGGAGGAAGAGGAGGAGCCTTGGGAGGAAGGGGTGTGACCTGGCAGTGATGACATAGCGTCCGTTTCGGCCTCGGAGAGTGCCAAACGGTGGTGTGGGCTGTCTGGGCCACATCCCAGCCCACTGTCGAGCTCACTGAGGGGAAGGTATCCCAGAAGTCGATCAGACTGCCAAGGAGGCCGATAGTCGGACTGAAAAGACAGTAAGAGATTATTTGAATTGATTTAAAATGCAAAGGATGCATCAAATCAGCTTATGAGGTGCAGAAAGAGTGAAACAGCAGTGGTGCAAATCACTGAAATTAGCGACCTGTCTGGGGAAATTCTTTGCCTCAATCTCTTCTGTGTTGTAGCAGCCAATCAAACAGCTCTCTGAGTTAGGCTGGTAGGGCAACATTTCTGGACCCTGGAATAGATGAAAAGAGATCAGAATAACTTTTATAGCACATAACAGTTATCCGTAGAACAAATAAGGACACAATGAATTCAGAATAAATCACCTGGTAGTCCAGTCTGTCCAGGTGATCTAAGCTGTAGGAGACACTGGGGAGGTAGTTGTTACCCAGCTGCTGTTCATTGGATGAGTGGGGCAGGTAGCCATTGGGAGGATAGACATCAGGCGACATCATCATGTGACTATTAGTGGAGTACAGGTCAGGTGACACGGTCATGTGACCATAGTAAGGCCTGTGTAGAGGAAATGATTGGGTCATATCATGTAAGGAAGTGATATCAAAGTGAATTCATTAGGGAGAGAGAATGTAGGTATATGTATTGTTCAGTGTATGACTGCAAATGGTACGATCCATTATATGTTAATTCCTCTCAAATAATTCTTCTTCTTCATCCACATGTTTAATCACAGTTTTGCCCTCACCGCTCTGT
This sequence comes from Chelidonichthys spinosus, assembly GCA_029853015.1. Taxonomy (NCBI): domain Eukaryota; kingdom Metazoa; phylum Chordata; class Actinopteri; order Perciformes; family Triglidae; genus Chelidonichthys; species Chelidonichthys spinosus. The sequence goes on along the minus strand of CM056829.1, from coordinate 4,452,089 downwards.
CAGCAGAACGACCTTCCACCCATGAATATTTATGAGAGCAACAAGAGACCCAATGCAACATCATGCTGACCTTGCAAGCTGAACCCTCGAGTAAAAAGTGTTGTACCTCCATTTGAGTCACTAATAGGCTGAAGTAGAGGTCTTCTTTTCATACCTTTCACTACCGCCTGTAAACGTCAGACCACTCCTAAGCATCTACAGCACTCCTAGCTGTTGTCACCCATTCCGAAATTCTTACCCTTCTACCGAACTTCTTCTCTGTTTTTACACGTTACACCCTGATCCCAAAATCTTTTAACCATGGGGAACTTTGACACTAGTTCCAAACATTCCTGACATTTCCAAAATTATTCCCTTGTCCAAGTATTTACCCCACTCTTACCTATTTAACCCCAATTACAATATTTTACCCTAATCCCAATACTTTTAACATGGTTCCAAAACTTCCAATTTTGTACCCCACTCCCAACCAACCAGAAATTAACCTTTTCTTTCTTTCATTCTCTTTAAATCTAGTTAAGTATGATCTAATTGACAATATTTATTCCGCCTAGCAAAATGAAATCCTCTCTACCACGTTGCAATGTAGGGTTGGGCAATGTGCTCAAATGATACACCCGCCGATTGCCAATATATTCACATAGATATGCTTGTGTTTTTTGGATGCAACTGTAGTCTTCTATATTTATTTGTAGTACTGGCATTACTATTGTTTTCTTTATTTGCATACATTTACTCAAAATGACTTAACAACTTAGCGTAAACATACTAAAACGTGTTAAATACTCACACAAATAAGAAAAGCAATGGCTAAAAACTCGGAAGCTTATGTGTGTTTACCTGCTTTTACCCAGGGCAACCCGGTGACATTATTCTGTCGTTGTCCTAAATTAATCTAGAACCCCCCCCATCAGCTGCCCTGCAGGAGAGTACCTACCCTGTACTGTAGCCGTCTCCCTGGCCTCCCTCACCCTCCATCAGTCCCATAGCTCTCAGGGCCTCCCAGTGTCTTTCTGTCGGGGCATTGCCCTCAACTGCACAATGAGACCGCCGCCTCCTGTGACTCCGCCCCCTCCTTGTCTCCACCTGCATAGCTATTGGCTGGCCATACTCGTCCACAAAGTGCAGCTCCTCCCGGTGTCGGCGATGGGAAGGTTCGCGGGTCTTGGCCTGATGAGAGCAAAAAAAAAACAACACATCAGAGTTTGGATCATGGAAATAAAATAGGATTAGAGATGTGTACCGTTAAAGGAGTAAAATATAACAACTTATGACAACTTTGTTTGGCTCATTTTATGTATCAAGTGCAACATTAAACCATTGGAGTTAGGTAAACAGACAGGTGGCTAGTTAGCTAACGTGCTAATTCCATCATGCTTTAATACTACTATTTCAATACGCCCGTTGTCACCATAACAACCGACAACAACCCGGCCATTTTCTTTTGTACCAGTCACATGACCAACCTTGAATTGACCATGAAATAAGAAAAACATTAAATGTACACATATTATAGATGCACATGCATCCTGGTAGTAGTTATATTTTTAACATACTACTGCAATTTGGCTCCATCTGTGAAAAGGAATATATATTTATGACTTCTCAAAGAAGCATCAGTTGTTTCATAGATGTGCGATATTATTAGACGTAGATAGATATCGTCCCTTTTCTACTGTGTAACATTCAAGTGTTATCTGTAGCATCCATGAAGGAGGACGGCAGCATACGTGCACAGTGGGAAAGTGGGAGTTTCGCCTCCGATGCAAGGTCAGTCGGCTCTTGTGGTTTCTAAAATTTTTCAGGAGTACAATTGTGTTATATAATGTGGCGTATGATTCACACTCTTTTTTTTATATAAAAACAAATGATAAGTTGGAGATCAGCACTGTGCAGGTTTGTGTGTTTTCCAGCTCACCAGCAGCTCCATCAGTGCTTCTGTTATATTCTGGCTGAAGGTGAGTTAATTAGTGCAAACAGCTGCTGATACACTCTGCAGACCCTTGACCCTCCTTGTGCAGTATTTTAAAATAGCATTCACTTTGCTTAATGTCTTCTTGTATATGGCTCAGTCGGACGGGTGCAACCAAATAAAGTTTGCAGCGTGAAACTTTAAGGTTGTAGGACACTGGACGAGCTTCTTCTTTAGCAGTGGTGCAAACAAACAGTACATCAATGTAGAGATGTTGGTGAGTTTATCTTCCATTATGAGTCTCTTCGAGACCAACATTTAAATGTACTGCTTTGTCTATTCGTCTGTAGATTCGTCGTCAATTCACCAAAAGTTCCCGTTAGATAACGTCACATTACAGCACAGTCTCACAGCACATTGTGAAACAACCGCAACATTTAAATCTACTGATTCGTGTGCATGGACACACATTTTGCATTGTTTAAACTACTTTCAAACTGATGTTTTTCAATGGAAGTATAGTTGTTAATGTAGTTTTTTTTTTTAGTCAGTCAGGACGACGTTATGCTACATTAAAGATTATAAGCAACTAAACCTCTTCGTAAAGTTTAGGAAAAACATCATGGTTATGATTTTGAAATAACTGTGTACAGTTGACTTTAGACAACAAAACCATCGTTACGTTTATGAAAACCGTCATGAAAAACATCAACAACACTCTGGGACTCTCCAACACGGTCTGGTGGTGTTGTCCTGTCCACCCCCACCCACCCCGCCACTTCTCGGTTGAGTTTAATCCACCATGACAAAGGATTCTTATTGACTTCACACTGACGTTTTATTTTTGCTTCCGTGAACACGAAAACGATTACATCACAAACTATAGTGAGTTGCTCATTTGCATATTTAAACATAACATTTGAGAAAACTTCTAATACAAAAAGAAACGAATTGTCTTGATGTCCGTAATCATCGGGGGAAGTTGTTTTCCAGAGTCTGAGAATCCGCTATCATGTTGGTTTACAGCAGGAAGCTCAGAAGAACCCGAGAGCTTCTCACATGTAAAAAGTAACTGCGTCACCATTCTGTCATCTGATCTGTCTGTCTGTCTGTCTGTCTGTCTGTCTGTCTGTCTGTCTGTCTGCTGAGTCGGCGTGGCAACGCAACTGTAACTGTGGCGGTTTGAGTCGTAACGTCGCCTGTGAAAAGTTGAGCTGCAGCAGACGTTTAGAGAGACTCGGCCTGATGTAGGTCAGGATCCAGCGGCAGTATCACCCCTGGACCAGAACTGGAGTCTTTACACTGTCAGTGCACAGCCTGGGGCACACACACACACACACACGCACACACAAACACACACACACACACACACACAAACACGCACAACAAACACAAAGCACACACAGATACAGAAAGATGATTCACATAAACACACCAGTTCATACATGTGGAAACCTGCTACACACAGTCATACGTGCACTAACACACACACACACACACACACACACAGAGTGATGTGCTGTTCCCTGGAGATGTGTGTTTTCGCTCCAGTGCACTTTGACAGTAACACAGACTGATCTCTCTCTCTCTCTCTCTTCGAGCATCCCTTTCTCTCATTCTCTCACAGCTTTTTTTTTTTTTTTACTCAATTTTCACTCAAAGTGCAAAACTCTGCAAAACGCGACACTCCTCGTCCTCGGCACAAACTCACAGTCAGCATGCAAAATTAAACGATCGTGTCAGAGGCTGCAAGCTTCACAAAACCGCACCAGGAGCCTTTTTAATCTTTAAAAAAACGATCTTCACATCCAAGTAAAGTCATGCTTGGACCCTGTGAGACCCACATGGACCCCCGTTCTCTCAGCAGGTCAACACAATGAAGACATACACTTCCTTCTGTGTGGTGTTCGGTTCGGTGTTTAAAACACGAGGTTAACGAACTACACACGCAAAACCACACGGGTTCAGTGACACATCGGGACTCTCACATTTGTCTCCAGGGTGAAAAACTGTTTTTTGGAGCCGTCCACCACCCAGACCTCCTCCCTACGTGAACTTCTAGGAATAATTTTAGACTAATTACGTCAAAGATCTTCAACAGGGGGTCCGGGACCCCTAGAGGGTCCGCAGAGTTACTGCAGGTGGTCGCTGAAGTTATTTGATCCCAAACTTTTTTTCTTCCAAAAATTTAAATATGTCCAAAAATACACATTAACATGAATACAACATATATTAAGGAAATATAAATCTTCCTGTTTGTTTAATATTATGTTGTGATGCAGAAATGCCAAAATATAATTAAAATATGAATCTGTCAACAATTATTATTTTAATGTCTTAGCATTGTATCCATCCATCATTACAAAGTACTGTTATACATGGAGCTATAGGCTGCACTACACATTATTATTGGTTCAATAAGGAACACAGTTTTATAGAATATGTTCTAGGGGATCCCTCCACTGGGTCTCTATAGGCCTTGAGGGTCCCTCCACCAGGTCTCTATAGGCCTTGGGGGTCCCTTCACTGGGTCTCTATAGGCCTTGCGCCATATTCACACAGCTATCTACGACAGCATATTAGGGCCACTGTAGCCGAGAGAGGGGGGCAATATTCAGAGAAAAAAAGTCTGACAAATGAAAGCTACTGCTAGCAACTTAGCCCAACCGCCCCGATCAATAAACACCCATAAGATGACAATTTGGCCTCATATACATAAAAGCAACAATAAGCATCAACATCATCACCCTAAGGTCCTTAACGAGGCGTTGTCACATGTTGTGTTCTATTCATCAGAAACATAAATTAACGTACATTCACGGGAAGCTAGCTAGCATAGATGCCGGTTGTTAGCATCGTAATGAACTCGCAAGTTTGAGTTCTTGGGGGTTTTATTGATCAGGCCAGTTGGGCTAAGATGCTAGCGGTAGCTTTCACTTGTTGTCATAGCCACGGCAAACATCTGGTCTTGGGGGTTGTTAGCATCATAGTAAACTTGCAAATTTGCGACTTTTTTTCTCTGAATATTGCCCCCCCTCTCTCGGCTCCTTTTTTTTTCATAATGTGCCGTCGTAGCTAACAGCTATAGATAGCATCACATAAATCCGTTAGCTAGGGCTGTTCAAGTTGCCAGATCTTGCGAGAGTGTTTCTGAGAGAAAGAAGGGTTGATTCTCTCCTGATTTGTGCATCTGAAGGTTTTCATTATGATGTCTGAATGTTTGGAAGATATGCGGCTAAGAGTTTATTCACATTATTTGATATTGTGATGGAGGATGTGCTTCATGGTTTATATTTCAGGATGAGAGAGTTTTTATTCTGCCGCGTCTCCCGCCACCGAACCACGTTGATTACAATCCAATCATCGATGAATCCTGGGATACGCCGGGTCCTCAGCAGGAGGCCGTGGTCCGGTTCTCGGTCAGAGGCTGTGGTCCGGTCCTCGGTCGGAGGCCGTGGTCTGGTTCTCGGTCGGAGGCCATGGTCCGGTCCTCGGTCGGAGGCCGTGGTCTGGTTCTCGGTCAGAGGCCGTGGTCCGGTCCTCGGTCGAAGGCCATGGTCCGGTCCTCACACTAAGCCTCGGATGGACATGAACAGTGATGCTTGTCGTCCTCCATCCTACAGATCGCCTCACCTCAGCAGCCATCAGATCCAGTTATGATCGCTCTGTCAAGAGTGTGTGTGTGTGTGTGTGTGTGTGTGTGTGTGTGTGTGTGTGTTTGTTTACGTGCATGGCAGCATCCAGGATAATACCCTCCTCTGACACGTGTAGCCGGATAAATAAAGACGAACACGTGCCAGAAAACATCCATCGCCGTTGCTGATTGTTCGGCTGGGCGTGTCTAACGGGCTCCGAGGCCAGACGAGCTCACCGAGGCGTTCGGCCAAAGGAAAGGTGGCGTGGAAATGCTCTCGTCTCCGAGCGTCGACAGACATCAATTACCGAGATGTGTCTCGGCGGCGTGACGAGGAGAGCAGCTCGGTAACAAGGACAAACACACACTCTCCAAGAAAAAAACCTCCCAGCGACGGATGGAGCCGACACACACTCTCAGTGATTTGTCGCCGTTGCCGTTTGATCGGAATAACAGAGCAGAGAACCGAGTTGTCCTCTGACAGTGATCTGCTTTCTTTGCTGCAGATTAGTCACCGCTGGCAGTCATGCTCCGCTTGTTGCTGCTTTCATTCATTGGGGATAAAAAATAAAAAATAGATGTCCTCCGTAGAATCAAATCAGTAGATCAATATCAGTTTCTGCCCTGCATTCAAGTCCAAGATGTTATCTGGGGACACATCTGAGAGTTTTAAAAGGAACAACGTGTTTGCCTTTACTCGAATAAATACAAAATAAATACCCTTTGGCCATAAACTAAAGAGAAACTGAACCCAGCTGAAAACGAACGTATCTTTGCATTCAGTTGTGTTTGATTCAGGTCTAGACCGTGACATTTTAATGAAAAGTATTTGAATTCTACATATTGTGGGCCTGAAAACCGTTTTTTTTTTTGTGCTAAATTGCGCCCCCTTTGTGATGTGTTTGTTTATTTTTTTATATGAGCACTCTTAAGATTCTTTGAATGAAAAGTGCACTACAAATTACATATATTGTTATAAATATACTAAGTGACTGCCCCCTACTGGTTGAAACCAGCTATCGCAATTTAATTTGAACTATTTTGGCTTCAATCTCCGACTCCGAACTCTCGCAGCTGCAGGTCTTCCAGTAAGACGCATCAGGACTTTTGTTTTCTAGTTGCAGATTTTTTTTTTTTGCCACGTAAATGCAATGAAACAGTTAGCAATAAACGCTTAGCAATATCTCGACTCAAATCTGCAACATGCGGATTAGAAATGTAATAAATGTAGGTTTTTTTTCCCGCATGTGGATGGTGGAGACAGGAAGGGGCGGGGCTTAGCCTCTATGAAGAAGCATGCATTAAATCGTCATATGCAATTAAAGTACTTTTGTACTTCTCTCTACACACACACGAATTCACACGCGCGCATGCACGCACACACACACACACACACACACGCAGATAGTAGCCTTCAGTCATCAGAGCTTTTCCCTCAGGGTTCACTGGTACTATCTGGGTTGTCTGTGTGTGTGTGTGTGTTACCTGTCTCCTCTCTCTAAAACACACCTGCAGAAGTTCACTCACCTTGGTCCGACTGAGACGACAACCCATTCTGACTTTCCCGGAGCAGCTTCAACTTATGAGAAGAGGAGAAAGATGGAGGGATGAAGGAGAAGAGAAGACGAGGGAAGCTGCAGCAGGGAGGAAGGAGAGAGAGAGAGAGAAGAAAGAGAGTGTGTTGAGCCTCGGTCGTCCACCAGCTCACATCTCCAAACTCTGATAACCCACAATCCCCGGCTAATCAGCTGTCCTCCTCCTGCTGCGCTGCCCGGGAAACTACAGCTCCCATGATGCCGCGGCGTAAACAGCAGCAGTTATAGCGGTCGGTGGGCAGCAGGTCCATCGCATTAAAGCTCTCTGTCTCTCTGTCTCTCGCTCTCTTCTCAGGAAGCACAAAGCAACATGGGCGAACGAATGGCAGCAAAGAGACGGAGAGAGAAAGAGAAGGGGGGGCGAGAGAGGTAGAGAGACTACTGAGGAACTTAAAGAGAGAGATAGAGGTGAGAAGAACAGAGCCGTCCTCATCTGACAGTTTCTTCTTCTTTCTTATCCTCCTGTCACTCGCTCTCTCTCTCTCTCTGTATCTCTGGAGTGCTGCTCCGGCTGGCCAATCACAGAGCCCGGATGCAAGGAGGAGGGGATGCGGATGCTCTGATTGGCTTAGGGCAGCATCATTTTCAGCATCCATTCAGGGTTTCTCACTTCTTCACCTCTCTCTCCCTCTCTCTCTCTCTCTCTGATCCATCCTTTTTGCTCTCACGCTGCCTTTTCTCTCTCGTCACCCTCCGTCTCTTAGCGCCTTCCTCCTCCTGCGCTTTACCCTCCGCTTCGACTGATGCTGATATTACTGTGTGTGTTTTGACATATCGTGTGTTACCATGTGATTTTGCTTTTTATGTTTTATGTGATTCGTGATTTCCATTCATAACAAGCATCGGTGTACAGCAGTCACGCTGTGTGCTGGTAGCCCTCCGCGTTCATGTGTGGCTGTGTGCTGGTTTTACTGCTGTAGCTTTCATATTGTCATCAGGTGAAAAAAAAACTTTCAGCTGAACAACATGAATCTATTCATGAAGAACATAACATCGTAACACATAAATCAGGGTGAGTAAGCAAGACAATAATTGTTTTGGTGATGAGGAAAGATGGAGAGTTATGGCTATAAATATGAACACAACATAGATTATAGAACAAGACAATCTGAACCAAACTCAGTGCTGCATCGGTCATTTCTTTCACTGGTCACATGTTCAGCAGCTACAGAGCAACATCATAATTCATTTGGAGTCTTTGTGATTGTCTCGCCTGATGTTAAAATATGAGTCCAATATTATCTCTTTTAGCTCTGTGTTTGGTCTCCTCCACCAACTCCAAAACCAAAACCAGGACCTCAAAGAGGCTAAAATGATCCGTAGAGCTGCAGCCATGGGGATTCTCAGTGGTTTCACCTCCACGGGTAACAGCATTAATGAAACCTCAGTCATAATATATGAACCTCACCAGAATTCTGGACATTCAGGTGACATTTAGGACAATTAAGACAATTTGTTTTCGATTTTTTTTCTGAAATGTAATGTTTATTTCACATAAATCAAATAAAATAAGAAGAGCAAGAAGGTCCAGAAGGAGTAGTGGAGGGTTGATAAGAGATGAGAGAGTCAGATAAACGTGGGGAGAGAGAGGAAGTGAGTCGGGGCAGCCAGAGGCCACGTCACTGTTAATGGTCTCTGACTGTTTCTCCTTCACTCACTTTCCTCTCTCGCTGTCCTCCAACTTTCTCTTTATGTATCAACTCTGTCTCTTGTACAATCTCCTTTTGTAGCTTTACATTGATCCCTTCAACATGTTACGAGAGGCCGTGCAGTAGTCCACTGGGTCTCACTGCATATTCACTGCATATTACATTTACATTTTACATTTACATTTACATTTACATTTAGGTCATTTAGCAGACGCTTTTGTCCAAAGCGACTTACAATAAGTACATTTGTCAAAAGAAGGAAACAAAGAAACCACGACGTATCATTGCCGATAAAGTAAGAGCTAAAAATAGAACAAGTGTTAGGTCCTCATCTGAGTAAAGTAGTACTTCAAGAGCAACAGTGCTAAGATCAGAGTGCTATAGGTAATTTTTTTTTTTTTTTTTTTTTTTTTTTTTTTGGGGGGGGGGGGGGGGGGTGTCGAGGGAGGGTGCTAGTGGGTCATGCTATGTAGAGTCAAGGTGAAGTCTGAACAGGTGAGTCTTGAGCCTTTTTCGGAAGATGGCAAATGACTCTGCTGTCCTGACATTGGTCGGGAGTTCGTTCCACCACTGAGGCGCCAGAACAGAGAAGAGTCTGGACTTTGCTGAGCGACATTTGCTTGATTTCAGCGATGGTGGTACCAGCCGGCCAGCTGAAGTAGAAGAGCGAAGTGCTCGCTTCGGGGCATGAGGTTTGACCAGTGTTTGAAGGTAAAAGGGTGCCGTTCCATTGATGGCCCTGAAGGCCAGTGTCATCGTCTTGAATTGGATGCGTGCTGCAACAGGGAGCCAGTGGAGGTCACGGAGGAGGGGGGTCACGTGGGAGAATTTGGGTAGATTGAAGATAAGGCGTGCTGCAGCATTCTGGATACGCTGTAATGGTTTAATCGCAGAGGCCGGGAGTCCGGCCAGGAGAGAGTTGCAGTAGTCAAGGCGGGAGATGACCAGTGCTTGGACCAAGAGCTGCGTTGCATCCTTTGTGAGGAGGGTCCGAATCCTGCGGATATTGTAGAGGGCGAATCTGCAGGATCGGGCCACAGCAGTGATGTTGGGGGTGCAGGATAGTTGGTCATCGAGGATTACACCCAGGTTCCTCGCAGTTGAGGAAGGTAATACTCTGATGCCCTCGACAGTGACCGACAGGTCCATGCGAGGGCAGTCTTTCCCTGGGATGAAGAGGAGTTCGGTTTTGTTCAGGTTGAGCTTGAGGTGATGTGCAGTTGTCCAGACAGAGATGTCAGCCAGACAGTTTGAGATGCGAGTTGCAATGTGAGCGTCAGAGGACGGGGAAAAAGAGAGGAACAGTTGGGTGTCATCTGCGTAGCAATGGTAGGAGAATCCATGCGATGTGATAACAGAACCTAGTGATCTGGTGTATAGTGAGAACAGAAGCGGTCCTAATACTGAGCCTTGAGGGACGCCCGTGTCCAGAGAGCAGGGTTTGGACATAGAGCCATTCCATGTGACCTGGAAGGTGCGGTTTGTCAGGTATGATGTAAACCAGGCGAGAGCAGAGTCAGTTATGCCAAGTTCAGCCAGAGTGGAGAGGAGGATTTGGTGGTTGACTGTGTCGAATGCAGCAGATAGGTCGAGGAGAATGAGAACGGAGGAGTGGGACGAGGCTCTGGCGTCTCGCAGGGACTCGGTCACTGTGAGGAGGGCCGTCTCAGTGGAGTGAGCAGTCCTGAATCCTGATTGATTAGGGTCTAGGAGGTTTTTCCGCAAGAGATAGGATGACAGTTGGTTGTAGGAGGCACGTTCCAAGGTTTTAGAGAGGAATGAAAGAAGAGATACAGGTCTGTAGCTTTGAATGTCAGTAGCGTCTAGGGTGGGTTTTTTAAGGAGAGGCTTCACGATAGCGGTCTTAAAATCCGCTGGAATGACACCTGAGGTGAGGGAGGAGTTGATCAGGGTGGTGAGGAATGGCAAGATGTCGTGTGAGATGTCCTGGAGAAGAGAGGAGGGAATCGGGTCAAGGGAGCAGGTGGTGGCGCGGTTAGATGTAACAAGTGCGTGGACGTCCTCAGAGGTGAGGGGGCTAAAGCTGGTAAGACCATCCGAGTTGAGAGTTGGGGGAGATGTCTTCTGGGAGGGAATAGGCGTGAATGAGGAGCTGATGTCATGTACTTTCTTGGTAAAGTAAGTTGCAAAGTCATCGGCAGTAAGGGAGGAAGGGGGGGTAGGGGCAGGAGGGGTGAGGAGGGAAGAGAACACGGAGAAGAGTTTCCTAGGGTTGGAGGCAGAAGAGTTGATCTTTGCCAGGTAGAAGGCAGATTTGGCTGCCGAAACAGTTGAGGTGAAGTCAGAGAGGAGGAGGTGGTAGTGAGCAAGGTCCTCGTGATGTCCCGATTTCTTCCATTTTCTCTCTGACGCTCGCAACAATGATCTGTTGGTTCGCAGAGGTTCAGACAGCCAGGGAGGGGCGGGAGATGATCGCGCCGGTCGTGAGATTGAGGGACAGAGTGTGTCCAAAGAAGAGGAGAGTGAGGACATCAGGATAGAGGAGGCTTCCTCAGTAGACATTAAGGAGAACTGTTCCGAGGATGGGAGCGAGGAGATAATAGTTGAGGAGAGAGCGGAGGGTGTGAGGGATTTCAGGTTGCGGCGGCTGGTGACCATTCGAGGCGTAGAGTGGAGGGATGAGGTGGGCTTCATGGGGATGGAGAAAGACACAAAGTGGTGGTCGGACACGGTGAGCGGGGTAACAGAGAGTACCGAGATGTCACAGGATCTTGTGAAGACAAGGTCAAGTTGGTTCCCGGCCCGGTGAGTTGGTGGAGAGGGGGACAGTGTAAGATCAAATGCGGAAAAGAAGTCTATGAATTCAGATGAATGCAGCTTTCCCGGGTGGATGTTGAAGTCACCGAGGACGACGAGTGGTGTGCCATCATCAGGGGAGCAGCTCAGGAGGGCATCCATCTCATCCAAAAAGTCACCAAGAGGACCGGGTGGGCGATAGATCACTATGATGTTGAGTTTGAGAGGAAGCGTGACAGAGACGGCGTGAAATTCAAGCGTAGATCGGGGTAGGTGGTCGAGAGGAAGGACCTGGTAGGACCATGTGGGTGAGATGAGGAGCCCAGTTCCTCCTCCTCGCCCTGCTCGTCTTGGGGAGTGTGAAAACGAGTAGGCAGTTGAAAGGGCAGCTGGAGTGGCAGTGTTTTCTGGGGTGATCCAGGTCTCTGTGAGGGCCAGGAAGTGGAGAGTCTGCAGGGAGGCATAGGCTGAGATGGTGTCCGCCTTCTTGACTGCAGACTGGCAGTTCCAAAGCCCTCCTAGTACTTCAAGTTCCTTACCGGTGGAGAGTGGTGGGTAGCAGAGATTGGATGGGTTACAGCCTCGAGTGAAGGGACTTCGGTGAAATCTTCTCCAGTGCGATGTCCTGACTGGGATAAGACACATGGCTGCGAGGGGTTGAGATGTTATACCTACCTCAATGGGCTTCCTCGATGGACTCCCGCAGATAGACTCCCTGTGTCTTTGTTCAGATGTCTTGACTCCCGCAGATAGACTCCCTGTGTCTTTGTTCAGATGTCTTGACTCCCGCAGATAGACTCCCTGTGTCTTTGTTCAGATGTCTTCGTTCTGATGGCCCGACGCTGCAGCTGACGCTGAAGTGACAGCCTTTTAAGTGCTCAATTTACCGCAAGTACTGACTGTGGCTCCTCCTTCCCTCTAATCAAGTCTATTCACTACAGGTGAGCTGGCTCAAAAACAAGCTGATTGCTCACTTAGCACAGACAGCTTCACAAGAATTTCAACAACAAGCTATCAATACTAGACTAAATGTTACCACTAGCTTTACTCACACAATGCCTAAACTCAAATCTACAATTAGTTTCTGACTTACCAACAAGAGACAAAGCAGCTTCCTTCCTTTCTCCAGACAAAATGTGGTTTGAAGAGAGTTACTGCTGTCCCTTAAGTTCTGACTGTGGCTCCTCCTTCCCTCTAATCAAGTCTATTCACTACAGGTGAGCTGGCTCAAAAACAATTGGTCTCCTCCACCAACTCCAAAACCAAAACCAGGACCTCAAAGAGGCTAAAATGATCCGTAGAGCTGCAGCCATGGGGATTCTCAGTGGTTTCACCTCCACGGGTAACAGCATTAATGAAACCTCAGTCATAATATATGAACCTCACCAGAATTCTGGACATTCAGGTGACATTTAGGACAATTAAGACAATTTGTTTTCGATTTTTTTTCTGAAATGTAATGTTTATTTCACATAAATCAAATAAAATAAGAAGAGCAAGAAGGTCCAGAAGGAGTAGTGGAGGGTTGATAAGAGATGAGAGAGTCAGATAAACGTGGGGAGAGAGAGGAAGTGAGTCGGGGCAGCCAGAGGCCACGTCACTGTTAATGGTCTCTGACTGTTTCTCCTTCACTCACTTTCCTCTCTCGCTGTCCTCCAACTTTCTCTTTATGTATCAACTCTGTCTCTTGTACAATCTCCTTTTGTAGCTTTACATTGATCCCTTCAACATGTTACGAGAGGCCGTGCAGTAGTCCACTGGGTCTCACTGCATATTCACTGCATATTCACTGCATATTCACTGCATGTCCACTGCATGTCCACTGCATATTCACTGCATGTCCACTGCATATTCACTGCATATTCACTGCATGTCCACTGCATGTCCACTGCATATTCACTGCAGGTCCACTAGATTTCACTGGATATTCACTGCATGTCCACTAGATTTCACTGGATATTCACTGCAGGTCCACTAGATTTCACTGCATATTCACTGCATGTCCACTAGATTTCACTGCATATTCACTGCATGTCCACTAGATTTCACTGCTTATTCACTGCATGTCCACTAGATTTCACTGCTTATTCACTGCATGTCCACTAGATTTCACTGGATATTCACTGCATGTCCACTAGATTTCACTGCTTATTCACTGCATGTCCACTAGATTTCACTGGATATTCACTGCATGTCCACTAGATTTCACTGCTTATTCACTGCATGTCCACTAGATTTCACTGCTTATTCACTGCATGTCCACTAGATTTCACTGCATATTCACTGCATGTCCACTAGATTTCACTGCTTATTCACTGCATGTCCACTAGATTTCACTGCATATTCACTGCATGTCCACTAGATTTCACTGCTTATTCACTGCATATCCACTGCATGTCCACTGCATGTCCACTGGATATTCACTGCTTATTCACTGCATGTCCACTGGATATTGTAGAAGAAAATGTGTTACCTTCCAATTTGTTTTGTTTAAATATTACTTCCTCTCGGGAACCTCAAATGTCTTGCTGAGCTGCATTCATTGTATGTAAGCCTTGTCATGTTAATGATGAGACCCTCTGATCTGTCCCCCTTCCTGGACCGTCTCCGAAACACCTTCATCCCACATACTTGATCAAGGCCTTCATGAATGGCCCCTGTTGTGACACTATCTAGCAAGAACCCAGCTGTTCCGAGGAAGTCACACCTTTATGTTGTCTCAGGACGTCTCTTCCCCTCGGTGAGACGCGTATTGAATCTATGTAAATCCACTGTTTAGACCTGCCCCTTTGGTTCTGTATAAGTTGTCTCTTGCCTCACATCATGGCAGAATAGACTGTGTGGCAACTGCGACATTGCTCTTTCTCCACTGTCAGTGATTAAACCTCATTTGAACCAGCCACCGAATTGGACCTGAGGAGTTTTCTTCAACAATATCCACTGCTTATTCACTGCATGTCCACTGCATATTGACTGCAGGTGCACTAGATTTCACTGCACATTCGCTGCATATTCACTGCATGCCCACTGGATATTCACTGCATATTCACTGCATGTCCACTGCATATCCACTGCTTATTCACTGCATGTCCACTGCATTTCCACTGCTTATTCACTGCATGTCCACTGCATATTGACTGCAGGTCCACTAGATTTCACTGTATATTCACTGCATGTCCACTAGATTTTACTGCTTATTCACTGCATGTCCACTAGATATTCACTGCATGCCCACTGCACATTCGCTGCATATTCACTGCATGCCCATTCCCTTTCTGCTCGAAAGATTTAGTAGGAGTAATAGTAGCATAATTTTAAAGAGGAAATGTTTGTATGGTTCAGGTTTTGTTGGAGCGTCTGGGTTTGATTCCTGTGAGAAAGTCGGCTCATTATTTTCTGTCTTCACTCAGTTTGTGTCGGTTCAGACAACAAATCTAGCCTATTTAGTTAGTTTTAATAACACTCAGCACAGTTGACAGTAGGTTACACACACACAACAGGGCCTGAGCTAGGTTCAAATAGCACTGTTGGCCTCTGACACCTGGATGCTAACGCTGCAATCCACTTCAAGTCTGAAGTCAATAATTCAGAACCTGCAGCAGTCTTGTGAGTCAGGGCTCAGAGTCACATGTTCTGCACTGTGGAGGCCGACTGTCAGCAGTACAGCAACATTCACAGGCTGGAAGTGGAGACACAGTCTGGTTCTTTTAATTTATTTTGATCGGTTTTATTTTTGCAGATAACGATCCATTAAAATACCTGATAGGATCATAAAGAAATCTCCAAACACAGCAGAGATGATTAAACCCTTTTGATGGCTTCCCCTCTAGATCCAAACTATCTCCTTCCATCAGAAACACACACACACACACACACACACACACACTAACTCGTGCAAAAATTGAAATAAAAAAAATGGATGGAGGAGACAAAGTGACGAGCCAGAGAGAAATACAATCAGACAAGATCTTTTTAATAGAAGAACACAAAGCAGCAGAGAAGCATGCAACCAACACACACACACATACACACACACACACAGCTTAATGCAGTAATGTAGCACCAAAAATAGCCTGAGAGCAATGAATATTTCAACTCTCCCTCACTTTAAATCTCTCTGTCCTCTCTCTCGACTCTCCCTCCTCCACATTTGTATTTTCTGCTTTTTTTATTTCCACCTCTTGTTAAACTTTTAATTTTCATTCTCTCTCTCTCTCTCTCTCTCTCTCTCTCTCTCTCTCTTCCATCTCCTCTTCATCCCTCCATTCCCACGATTCAGGAAACATGAGCTAAAACAAACCACCAACGTTAATGAAGTTAAACGGTGAAGAGTACGAGGTACGAGGTAAAAGCAGTGCAATCGCTTCTTTTTTCCCCCTAGTATTATATGGTCACTACTTATTTTTTAATAGCCTGTTAATTATCTTGTTATTTAAGGATAACAACTCGTAATAATTGATAATAATTATGTTATTTTTTAGAGGGAAATTGCTAATTTTAATTTATTTATTTTAGCTTTATTTTTACAGATCCATTATTAAAACAACATATACTGAACTAATAAATAATGTCTTTTTTAAGGTTAAACTACCCAGCAGTATATAAATGAGCTCCACCTTTCAACCATTAAAGTGGATCAAAGTGCATCAATAATTATAACACAATATGTGTTATAGTTAACACAGTTATTCCGCATAAAGAGTACTTTTTACTGTTATCAAATTAAGTATATTTTGATTCGTAACAGTATTTATACACTCTGGTTACTTTTACTGGAAATTGGTTCTGTGACTCAAAACAAATAATAAATGGACACAAAAACACATTGAATTGTAAAAAGGAGGAAATACAGTTTATTTCTTTATTAATCTTATGTACAAGACATTTACAGCAATCTTTGTTAAAGGTATTGAAGATAGTTAGGCTACCTTCCTGTTTTCTAAGACAGCGTAGCAGAGACTCCGTCCAGTTTTAGCTCCAGTCTGAGAGAGTATATGATGCACTAGATATATATTGTGAAGAAGAAGATGAAGATGAAGAAGCAGCAGCAGGGTCGTCAGAGGGGAAACACAACAAAGACTGTCAGCAGTCGTTTCTCCTGCATTCACTAAAAACTACAAACACTTGAGATGATTCTGTATATTTAAAAACCGCCGTCAGCCTGCACATAGGAGTGCGAGGAGGCGACCTGAGAGGAGGTGACCTGCGAGGAGGCGACCTGCGAGGAGACGACCTGCGAGGAGACGACCTGAGAGGATCGGCTGCTGTTCACGGTGACTAACTGACCTCATTGCAGCACTTCAGCCCTGTTGCTTCCCAGCACAAAACCTCTGGTCTGTTTCCACATTAAAACGTTTTAAAATGTCACAAGCAAACAATAGTTCTTTCCTTTTTTTTTTTACGTTTTTTTTTTTAGCATCTATGATGAAACACATTCGTGGTTGAAAAGCTTTGTGAATTATCGGAAGCTTCAGTGTTTTAATGAGTCACAGCATCACGATGGACTTTTAACACCCACTCTGGTAAAAAAAAAAAAAAAAAAAGGACTTTTCATCATCGATTTGCATTAAAGGAACATTAGTAACAACGGCACTTGTGTGAAGTTTTACTAACAGTTGGAGATGAGAAAATCTTATACGCTACGATTAGCCTAGCTTAGCACAAAGACTGGGAGCAAGGGGAAAACAGGTGAACATGGTTCACAACACTGACTTTCCACCATTTGGGAGAATCAATTGAACCACTCAGAGCGTTGTAGGCGGGATGAAGAATAGAAGATCGGCCTTTTAGGGTAAATTCACAGCCATGTGTTAAATTTAGGAGCTTCATGTTTTTTGTAATTTTACTAATTTCAGCTCTCTCTGCTTTGTAATGTTACTACTCCTGTTTTTTCATTGGTCATCCTTTCAAATATTACAATACATTGTCCAGAAAATTATACATTTAGTTGGAACATGTTGAAACTTCTACTTAATCTTTTTCCTCTTCTTGATATTATCCCTGTTTTACACATTATCTCCTGTTTTGGCATCGTTTGCGTCACTGAATCCTACAAAGCGTCCTTCTTGTTTAGTGTTATAGAAATGGCCGCCCGTCGTTGCCACGGCTGACATACTAGCAGTCTCTGCCAGATTTGAATGGTGATTTGGGTGACACAAAAAATAAAGCTAGCTTTATCATAGACCTGGTTTTAATGCTAAACATTTAGGTTGCGGGCGGCGGCAACTTTTGGACTTGTACATCGAGGATTTCCTGCTGCGTCACCAGCTTTTCCCGCCCCTTCCCCAGTCCCCGTCACCTAGCAACCAGTTGCGGTTAAGAAAAGCGTCTGGTCGGTTATCGTTATATTATTGTTTTTTTTAACTCTATATTATGATGGAGGACATGTTTTACCGCCAGTTTTTGGGCGAAGAGGGTTTTATTCCTGTCGTTGGCAACAACAAGCACTTTTAGTGGACGTACGTTGATGGTGAGCTCGACAAAAATACAGTCCAGGTTGAAATATAGTGAAGTTATCATTTCATAACATCCGTCAGAAATAGCTTGTCGACATAATGCTTGAATGCTAACCGTAACAGAGCCAGGCTGGCTGTTTCCCCCCTGCTTTCCTGTCTTTATGCTAAGCTAAGCTAAACACGTGACACAGGTGAAGGAGCAACATTTAGCCTTTTTTTCTCCTCCGTTAGCGGTGAAACAGTCATCAAAACAACACTTTTTTTACGTCAGTGTGTGGTCACTTTCTGGCAGTCTCATTGTTGAATTCCAGGCAGATTATGCACTCGTTACTTGACCCAGATCTCGGACCAGACTATGCAGATGTTGTGAACATGGCAGCTGTTTTTTTTTTTTTTATGAGTGTGATTTATTATTTGATCCATATTACTCCGCAGGGGGAGAGCTGGGGAAGTGTTTGTTACCACGGGGAGGTTTAACAAGGTGATATGCAATCAACGCTCCTCCTCTTCCTCCTCCTTCTCCTTCGCCTCCTCACCACCACGGCCTTAGAGTCAGGATCCCAGTCAGACAAGCTAACAGGAGAGACGGTGAGGATACTGAAGCAGCACTGGCCGTACTAATTTCCTTGTGGAATTTATTTTTTCGTGTTACATTTCCCTCTCCCTCCGTCTTTTCTATAGTTTTCTTTCTCTCCTCCTCCTCCTCCTCCTTCTTCTCTTCCTTCTCTAGTGTTGTTGAGGGGACTTTTGGAGGGCGGGTGCCTGGGGCAGGTGTGGCTGCTGGTGGGGCATCCTCAGAGGTGGTTGTGGTGGTGGTGGTGGTGGTGGTGGGGATACTGGGAGTAGTGGTAGCAGCTTCAGCAGCAGCGGTGGTGACGGTGGTGGCAGGCGGGACATAAGTAGTTGTTTCAGAAGGAGGAACCTTCTCCTCAACATCTGGCTGGAGGGAGGGATCGGATGTTGCTGCAGGAGGAAAAACGATCTCGTCCTCGTCCTCATCCTCGTCCTCGTCCTCCATTGTGTCAGCGACTAGAAAACATGCAACAGATGAAAATTATTTTCCTTACCATCTCAGATTGTTTCACAAAGATGACTTTCAAGAAGTAATAATAATAATTATTATTATAATAATACATTTTATCTATAAAGTGATTTTTAGGATACTGAAAGACACTTTACATGGGTTAAACAACAAAACAACATAATTATGAAACAATGATCAGGGGTTAGAACAGAAGTATGGCAAAAATGTACAATAGACGGTATTAAAAACATTAATCATAGGTTAAAAGCTGTTCTAAATACATGACATAATCTCTGAGCATGTTTCCTAAAGGTCTTGTTTTGTTTAACCAGCAGTTGTATCGGGGTCGTGGGGAAGTATCCCAACAGCATAGTATTGCAATATTATTAACATGGTGATATTGTATCAATACACGGACGCCATGTATTGATTTTTTTATAGCATAAACCATTAATATTCCAGAACTCGAACCTTTTGTTAACAATTTTATTTTCAGTAAATGGACTAAAGTCAGCTGATTGACAGGAAGTTGGTCAAAACAAAGATGACGTGTTGGTCAGTCTGTTTTGACAAATTTATGTTATTAAATCAAACAGATGTTGACAAACTGCATCATTTGCAATTTAATAAATTACATTATCTATGTTATCAGAATACATATCGCAAAATAAGATGGTGATTATATCGTGGGGTCTCTGGTCATTCCCACCACAAATTAATGTGTACGTACACATCTGGATAAGGTCTCATCTTTTATCTGGAAGAAGTTGTTTTGTCTTTTTGCAGCTTGAATTTGTGCCAATGAACAAGTGAAGAGTTTTGTTTCTAATTATCGTTTATGGAAACATAAAACTGAAGGTCAAGAAACAGCTGCGTTCAGAGCTCTGCTACTCTGCTAAACTCATCTAATCACAAGAGAATCTGCTCGGAGAATCCGTCCCTCTGTGCTGCCGACGTGAAGGAGAGAATGAAAACTGAAATAAATGTAGGCGTGTCGTACCGCAGAGGTTGTTTTCACACTTCTGGAGGTTTTCAGGACATCTGGAGCACCAGTCGCCTTCAACGAAAGGCCTCTCGTCCTCATAGTTCCCTCTGAAGAACAATTACAGGTGAATACGGTTAAGAATACATATCACCGTGAAGGTGATACTCACAGTAATTCAATGCAAATAGACAAAGTAGTAAAATAAAAAGCGAATAAACAGCGACATGTGTATTTTGGATGTTTTCTTTAGTCTGGTCTGAAAGGAGACGAGCCATAGATTAGATGGGTTAAAATCATTATTTAAATTTCTCCTTCTTGCAGAGACACATAAAACGTCCTCCTTCAACATACTAAACATGAACCTAAGTACAGTAAAATACATACGTTCATGCGTGTTCACACAAACGCTATGAGGAATGTTACAGTCCACAAGGGGGAGCTCTCGTTCCAGCAGCCGCAGTGTAAAGGTATACTAGAGTACTACCAGCAGTCAAAATAGTTGTTGGAGTACTAGGTAATACCAGCACTGACACTAGTTATAGTAGAAGTGGTAGTTGTGGTGGTTGCACTAATAATAGTGTAGTAGTAGTAGTAGTAGTAGTAGTAGTAGTAGTAGTAATAGTAGTGGAACATCACAGCATCGGTAGTCAAATTTCATTGTGGTTGTAATGATAATGTAGTTGTAATGCTGTATTTGCAGTGCAGTAGTAGTAGTAGTAGTAGTAGTGGCAGTGATGTAGTAGTTTTACTGTAGTAGAAATAGTAGTATTACTAATAGCAATACTGACAAATTTGCAGACCAGGAAGGAGACCATCTCCCAGTCCAGACCCTACTGTAGTACTTACACTGTAGTAGTAATAATAGTAGTAGTAGTAGTAAAAGGAGTACTGACGCTGGGTAGTAGTTGCAGACCAGGAAGGAGACCCTCTCCCAGTCCAGACCCTCCATGTTGTTACAGAGATGGAGAGCACAGCCCACTCTATGTGTGTCTGCCCACACCATCTGTAACACACACACACACACACACACACACACACACACAGTTCACATCCTGTCCATAGATACAAACGTGTGTATAAATATGTACGTTGATGTATTTGTATCTGACCTGTGTATAGTGTCCACACATCTTGTCTTCATCACAGCTGTTGTTTTGGAAGTCATAGTCCAGATGTTCTACAGGAATCCGTTACATACAACACACACACACATATACACACACACACACACACACATATACACATATACATACATACATGATGATAGATTCAACCAGTGGTGGGAAAAGTAGAAGTACTAATACCACACTATGAAAATACCACATTAAAAGTTAGAAAAATAGATGATATTTCATGATAAAACCAAACGGTGAGTAAAGCTCCAAACCTAAATGACTTAAGCGTCATACTGGGGAAAAGTACAATATCTCCCTCTTAAATGGAGTGAAGTACAAGTGTAAAGTCCCAAGTATAAAGTACAGTACAGTATTTACAGTATTTTTACAGTATTTGTCTACCTGATGACTGGTATTCTTTCTCTTTTAGCTCTGGTTTTGGTCTCCACCAACTCACATTTGGCTGCTAGTCGCTAACTTTTCTGCGCTGAAACTTATATTCGGGGTGCTCTTTGTTCGAGATGGAGTGTGTTCGGTTCTACAAACAGACCCTACACACTCACCCAGAAACCATTTCTCCAGAGCCTCCCGGAGGTCTAGGGCCCCGGTGCCGGCGTACAGGTTCTCTCCGGTGTCCTCCAGCTCTGGATTGTGGTTCCAGATGCATTTAGCAGCGTAGCCCTCTGCGACCAACTGCAGGCTCGGATCCCATCTCTGCAGAGAACCAATGGAAGTTACAGAGAACAGAATACGCCTCAAAAAAAAAAAAAAAAAATTCTGGGAAACTGGTGTGAAAGTAAAGCATTTAAAATGTGCTTTAATAAAACCCCAACTGAGAATTCCCTTGTTCCAACTTATAATTGAATGCAGCATTTTCCAGACTTGAGTTCTTCCTGTGGGTGCAGCTGATTATCAGGAATGAAGACCATGAAACACTTTAGTGTTTTATATGTTTACTGTCATGAATCATCTTGTTGTTAGTGGGAAAACAAGAGATGCAGACATTCACACAGAGGGAGGGAGGCAGCTTCATGTCTTCATGTTAATTAACTTTCAAATGAGCTTCATGAGCTTTAATGAATTGTAATGCAATAGCAACTCTTCATTTCCCCCCTCTTTAATCTGATCTGTATAATCCTATAATAGTAATAATGTTGTTCTATATTATTTGGTGAACAGATTATGTTTTCTGAGACATTAAGAAGTTAATTCGTCAGCCTTCAGATAGGAAAATATTTTTGAAAAACAAGATGACATTTAATATCATAGCAAGGAAATGTGCAGATGACATGCAGGAAAAAGGAAAGTAAAGAAACAACACATTGGGCCTCATTTATCAAACGAACGTACGACTGAAAACCGTGCGTACGACCATTTCCACGCAAACTTCGGCATTTATCAATTTGGACGTAAGCGGAAGCTGCGATCAGATCTCACGTCAGGTCTGAGCTCGTGTACGCAAATTCGAGTCTGTGGATTTGCGGTGCAGCACAGCAAAATCTGGCGTAAAATAATGAACAAACCTCAGCTGTCATTAAGCATAAGCAGTCACATATTTAGAACAGATCAAAACGGATTATTAAAACGAAAACATTTCTTTTAAAGCCCATGTTTTTACTGATACCACTTTCAAAAAATTAAACAATGGGATAAATAGCCTAAGATGACAACTAATTATTACACATTAAAATGTGAAAGAATCATAAATACAAGCAGAAATGTGTGTTTGCAAATTAACTAAAGGCAAAAATGTGTAATTGTTTTTGTTTTTGTCCGATGGGTGTGACAGAACTGGAACAAAAATGAAAGCACCTGTTGAGATAATCATCGTTCCACTGTGGTTGGTCAGATGTTTATTCATTCCCCTATTTAAACAGATGCTTTGACAGTTATCAAGTCTTGATGATGGCAGACTTGCTTATTTTGGAGGAACAATACGCGCGTCAGACGTGAGCGCGTTTTCAGGGACCGCAGGGATCTCTGTGTCACCTCCACCACTTATGCCACAGATCGACTCCGACCCAATTAAGGAGGCAATTTTTTCCTCCGTCCCCGTCAAGATCAGGCTGGAGTCTGTTTGGCCTCCTCCAGTCTGCCTGATGCTGCGTTTAAACGCAGCAACGCGTTTCTTGGTGGCCAGCTTCATATCCGACCATTTTTTCTTGACCTAAATGTAAAGAATTGTTTTGATCAGTTAGCAGACATAAGCTTTTAGGCTGCGGATGAAAAGATTAATTTAAGTCGTTAGGCATGGGTTAAGTTATTGAGAATGATATTCAAACCTCAGCTGGAGTCCGTTCCTCTGCGGCAACGCTGTTGACTGCCTCCGTTATCTTTTTTTGTGAGCCCCTTTTATGCCACCCTTCAGGCTGCCAAAAAGCACTGTCTTGTTGTGTTCCACCTCCGATGTCAGGATGCCGATCTCCGTGTCAGAAAAGTTTCTTTTCTTACCCATGTTTCGTCTCTCCATGTTTGACCTCAGTGGGCGAGGCCTCCGAAACAGGAATATTTATGGGCGTAACATGTTAATGACGATCGAATTCAGCCGCCGCATTTATCAAGGCCCGCTCATTCGTACACTGAGATTGGTCAGATACGAACGTTTCATAAATCGCACGTGTGTCCTGTCGTAAGACCAAATCTGCGCTCAGATCTGCGCCCGTTTTCACGCAAGATTGATAAATGAGGCCCATTGTGTTTGACCCTGACTGCCAAGGTCACACGTCTGCGTCAGGAAATCGTCGTGACTTCATTCAACCAACCAAAGAAGACTTATGTCCTGTTTCCTTCACGTACAGATAAAACCGGGAGGTGATGCTCTGCGAGCTTTATTCCTCCAATAGGAAGTCCTCATCCCCCACTCGTCCCGTCAGCTGACCCCTCAACATGACACCGGCCCGTGGTACGTATTTATCTCCCGTCACGCCAGATGGTTTAACTCGTGTGTTGGAAGGTGGAGAGTGAGTCAGCTGTCAGGGATCCGGTTGGAGTTTCTGCTACGTGGACTGCAAACTTTTTAATATGACAAATATGTACTTTGGCATGTTGATGAAAGTGGGCTTCAACTCTCATGGAGACTTGTTGCTAGTTTTTCATTGGTTAACGTGCTTCATTCCAGGTGTGACATCCTGACAGGAAGTCAACCCTCCTTACCTGATGGAGGCAGCGGTAGACCGGCAACTCCTTTGCTATTGAGAGGTAAAATAACGTTTTTTCATCAAAGGAGTCGAGTGGCTTCATCGTGAAAGTGAGGCGGGCCGACCTGGACTGTAGATCATTGACCACTAAGACTGGATCGTGAGGATCATGGGAGTTGTAGCGTGTTTGACTTAACTTGCCAACATTGCACATCCTGTCATGTGACTCTCGAGCAGGCAAAGGCTGCGTTTCGGATCGCATGCATTTGCGCCAATGCATGCACGAGACTTGAGCGTTTCCGCCGGAACTCGTCATAAACACGTCAAGTTCGCAACACGTCAAGTCGAACACAGGTGCACTTCACAGACTTTTTTTTAAATTTAAACTTTATTAATAATTCTATACATAACAAAAACTATTGCGCCAGGGGAAACTTCACAGACTTTGATCGAGCCGAGGCATTTGAAGTCCCGTTGACGGAGGCTGAGGAATTTTCTCACGTGGGAAATACCACGTGATAATTCTAACCAACTAGGGCAACGTTGAGGGGAGTGTCTTATGTCCGCACTTATTTCAGACCATCTGCACAGAAAAGCATGCGGAGGGAGGTACCCTGGAGATCCCGCGAGTTTTTAAAGTCATGTGACATGTCGCAAAGGGATGTTATCACCATCATTTGTGACCTTTTTTCCCCAGAATGCCTGGTTTTGCGAGGCAAATGCATGCGCATGCATGATTGGAAACGTGCCTAATGATCACGGTGTAGATGCTGAAACTATGACGCAGCCCTGAGAGTAGCCCAGGTGTATCTGATCACTCTCCAATAACTGAGCCGGGTTCAGGACCAGCTGTTGTCCACACTGCTTCACTGCCACGGCCCACTGGGTGGAGCCGAACATTCATTAATGAAATGTCTTCACCTGCTGTTTTCCTGTGTGAAGGCCCGTTACTAAACACCGTGAAGTGGTTCTCTGTAGTTTTACGACAAACAAAAAGAGTCCGAGACGAAAATCGAACATAAATACGTCAACAGCTGTGGTTAAAACGTGAGCACTGCTCTGTGGATTGTAATGATTTTGTAATGTTTTCCTCGTGCAGATTCTGTTTGCTGATGTTTGTTTATGTTTATGTCTGACAGCCAGATCTCCGACCTCGCCACCGCCGGCCTCAGGAAATGTCAACGCCTCAGAATCACTGTGAGTTGTCAGGATAATCATAAATATGGTCATTATCATGGTAGAGATGTGTTTATTAACAAAGTGTAAAGTGATTCCTGGATATTTAACTGCCATTTTAAGATGACTATCAGATAAAATTGTGACTTTTAATTAAAGAAAACACCATTTAGTATCTTCCCATAACTATATGGTGTATACAGTGAGTTGTGCATTAACCTGCAGTGAATTTATCTCATCAAAGATTGTTTTTTTTTATTTATTTAAAACTACAGTGAGCATCTCTGTTAGGAAACCACCTATGAAACTATAATTGTGGTTTTAAATATTTACACGGACTGGAAGTCAGACAGTATTGAGAGACGGACTGACATGTTTGTTTGGTTGACAATAACAAAAATGTAGATTTAAGATATTTTTTTATTTCCTGATGAGGCGGAGCAGGCTGACATCTTTCCCTGTTGCTAAGATACGGAAAGAATGAACAATATTGTGTGTGTGTGTTTGTTCAGTGATGACACGCAACACAAACAATAGTCAGGGGTCTCCTTCACATTCCTGTCTCTCTCCAGGCTCTCAACATCTGGTTTGTATTATGACACTCGGGTCACACACGTTTGTTCGGACACACACACACACACACACACACACACACACACATGGTCACCTCTGTCGGCCATACTGGAGGTCATCTGGTCTGTGAACAGCTGACTTTTGTTTCTCTTTGTCTCACAGATGAAGAACTAACCACTGTATCAGTTCGCTGCTGTCTCTGTCATTTAGATGTAAACACATACACACAAGGCCTTTTTACACAGGGATCCCTCCACGATCCCAGAAAGTAGACCCCTCAATACGCTGTGATATGTGTACATTTTGGCTTTTTTTATGAAGTGAACATACCATATTTTGTCCATAATACCATATGTATTTGTGTGTATTTTAACACACCTTTTATTATTAATATAATAATATATATTTATTATAATGCCTGGATATCTCTTTAAATTACTTTTGATGACGATTTGATGGCATGTGCCCGTTTTTTGCACATTTGTTGTTTATGAGCCGGAGACTTCAGTCATGTGACCCTGGTTTCCACGTACACTGTAAATATAAAGAATATAAATGTATTCATTTTGAAATGTTATCTTAATATAATTGATAAACTCCCCTTGTGCCGTTGTGGATCCGTTTGTCCCCGTAAACAATGAAGACTTTTGTTTTCAGCTGATCTGTTTAGTTGAATACAGATTTATAAGTCAGTCGGGTGAGCTCGCGTGTTCACTTTCATTTTTCCTCCTCCGTGATGGAAGCAGAGTCGTGATGTAACTAGAGCGTTGATCCAGCTGCTGAGAGAATGTTTCCTCTGGGTTAGTCTTATTAATTTCTGATCTCCAGTATCAGCAGAGTAACTGTACACATGATGAAATCCAGAGTCTCCTGCTGAGGAGGGTTACATTCCTCCTCTGCTGGACAGGTTTTACTGGTCTGTTTTCTTAGAATCCCAACCACAGCAGGAAGGTTTACTACAGCGGCGCGTTGGGGCCAGCATGATACCTAACTGGAGGAGGGGCTAATATACTGAGATTAATGTGGTATATTTACAAGAAAGTCGACATTTATGAGAGAAAAAAATCCCAAATTTTCATCTAATTCCTTGTTGTCCTTTCTTGTAAAATGTTATTTTAATGTTTCTAATGTTTTAGTTTATTTGAACTGGTCGGACTGGTTACCTGTTGTTTCTACTTATTTATTTTAATTTAACTGGATAGACTTCCTTTGTATTATATTTTATCATCTCAACTGGTAAAACTGGTTTCCATGCAGAACACACCAGTTGCATCTGGTTAGACTGGTTTCTTTGCTGTTTTTTCATTATTTCAGTATAAACTGGTTGGACTGGTTCATTTTGTTCTGAACTGGTTAGACTAATTAGCTAGTTAGTCTTTATTGGTTCTGTTTGACTGGTTCCTCCGTTTACATCTGCACTGGTGAAACCGGTATGTCTGAACCGGTTTGGCAATTCGGTTTCATTTCAACTGACCAAACTGGTTTCACTGCAGATTTATCTGAGCTGGTCAAACTGTTTTTTTTTGCTGGTGTTCGTCCACGTTTCTGATCTTCCAACTGGAGAGGTCATTGTTACATTCTGCAGACTACAACAAAAACATAAATCTGTCTCTGTAATTTCCTCCCAGTTCAACACCCCGATCTTCCTCCTCCTCCTCCTCCTCCTCCTCCTCCTCCTCAGCTCTCATCTTTGTCAAAACTTTACAACACCCCCTTTCTCATTCCTCACTTTCTCTCCATCCTTTTATCTCCCCGTCTCTCTTTAGTAATCCTCCTTTCTTGCCTCATCATCGTCTCTCATCCATCTCTTCTCCTCCCTTCCTTCCTTCCTTCCTTCCTGCCTTCCTCCCTTCCTCCCTTCCTTCCTTCCTTCCTTCCTTCCTTCCTTCCTTCCTTCCTTCCTTCCTTCCTTCCTTCCTTCCATCCTCCCTTATCTCATTCTATTTCTCTTTCTGTTCTTCCAATTGAGCAGAAAAACAAAGTAGAACATGAATATGGAAATGTCCCAGCGGGGCTTCCATACCGTCGGAGACAGGCTGAGGCCTCTCCTGGTGCTCACACACACACACACACACACACACACACACACACACACATACACAATCACACACACACACACACACACACACACACACACACAATCATTCACTAGCTAATTTTAATTTCTCTCTCTATCTAAACATTGTGTTCCCACTCCGAGTCTCTTTCCCAACAGTCTGTTGCTCAACGCCTCTCTCCCTCCCTCTCTCCCTCCCTCTCCGTCTGTCGTCCAGGACGTTTTCCCCGTCGCGTTCCTCCCCTTCACACTCATGTTATCAGCTGGAGTCTGGAGTCTGCAGAGGGAAACACCCGTCTGTTCCTGGAACCCGGGCTGAAATGTCCTCCGCTGGTACTCAGCCTCTTTCTGGTTTCTTTTTCTTAATGTGGTCGACATGTTAAAGGTAACGATCCGCTAACGATGTCAACCTGCCTCCGACTAAGTAACGTCGCATGCTTACTAATGGTGCCTGTTCATCGTCCCGTAGCCGATGGCCAACATGCGTGCACACCGTGTACATGTGCAATATTGAAAAGCATTGGGCCAACAATGAACTATGTTCCTGGAGGACTGTTGCACTCGAGGGGGCTGCAGCATCACAGATTAGCTTCCTCCGTCTTTGCATTTAATTTCCTCCTGCTGACTCGTTACCCGAGGATGTGCAACGCTTCACATGATACTTTGGAGAATTCATGCAAGTTTTTGTAAAAAGAAAGTTCACCGGTGCTTTTCAGCTTATTAAATGTTTGATGATCCAACGTGGTTTCATCATTGAGGGAAGTCTTCTTTCTGTTCGATGTTGAAATACTCCTTTCTGCTAATTAAACCGCAGGTTTGGATTCCACCTGGCTCAGACATCCAATCAGGGCCTCAGGTTTTCTCTACCAGCTCTTAGTTCAAGCCTGTGCAGCTCATTGACAACCATCAAATACCATCAGGTGATCACCACGTCTGAATATTCAACATATATGGAAGTAAAATGTCAGAACATAAACTAAAAATAGGTCACATATGAAAACGTGACCTATTTATGCTCTGATGTGTGCAGACTGACATTTTACTTATATACTTATATATCTGTTGAATGTGTGTGTGTGTGAGAGAGATTCAAAATGACTTCCTTAAAGAGTTAAAACCAGCAGCAGCAGCTTCTCTCTGGTCCACTGAGCAAACCACAACAAGCAGCCGGCTCTGACCTGCCCTCCAGATTCACCTGGAACTCCAACAGAGACACAAAATGTTCCCTCATGAACGGAAAACTTTAAAAATAGTCTTTCATATCTCAGAGATGGAGTCTAGAGGTCAGCCGGTCGGCCCTAGTTGGTCCACAGTCAAATACATAATACAAACATACAAATACTTGGCAATTATTTGGTGAGTTGATGAAATAAGATGCTACTTTTATTAGTCCCAAGGAGTTACAGCAGCAGGGCTGAGGCATCAGTAACTCAAGTTTTAATTAAAAAATTACAACAACAAATAATACCAAAGTAAAAGTTAATACTAGTTATAAGATATACTGAATAAGTAAACGGTAAAAATATATACATATAAAAATATGAGTTGAGTTCACATTATTGCACATAGTTCCCACAGAACAAACTGTGTAAGGGAACTTATTTTTGTCCCTGATTACGTTTGTATTCGATGCATCACAAATCTGTTTCATGAAAGCCTGCGCGGGGAGGAGGACTCTCACCCAGGAGGCCTCGGTTTGTGTCCCGCGTCAAACCTAAGGTAACACGCTTTAACCCGAAACACTCGGCCTTTTACTAAAAAGAGACGTTTTTTTGCCTAAACATAATTGAGATTCTACTTTTGAAACACCAGTTAAATTGATATGCACGCGTGTATGATAGGAATGTGTTTTTAGTTCAGAAACGTCGGGATTCAACGAATCATATAAACGTTTTACGCTGGCGACTGGGCTGAAACTGAAAGAGCAATGTTAACGTGGCTTGATGACGTGGTGTGGTTGGCATGGTAACAAGCTAACGACAAGCTAACGACACAAGTCCATGGACACTGCAACTTTTATTTTGCCTTTTTGTTTGATTTCAATTTAATAGTCATTTTAATCCAATCCATGATGTTTTTTTACTAAACCGAACCAAGCCGTTGTGTTGCCTCAAACCTTTGTAGTTTTGTAGAGTTTTGTTTTGTTCGTTAATCGCGTGTTTCAAACCGTTTAAAACTGAGACCATTCAAGAAAACACTTTCACTGGAAACGTAATTGAGAGTGAATTTTAGCTGTCTGGGAACTTTGTTTTGTTGGAGACAGAGTTGATTTCGGGGTATTTAGTTGTTTATTATCACGTCTAATAAAGCAGAGATGTCCAGCTATCGGACGAAAAGAATGGGGTGGAAAAAAAGGAAATCCTCTGCGCTCGTTAGCATGTGAGCGAACGGTTATGTCCATCTTTAAACAGTTTAATGTGAGTGAAGTGTGACTGTATGATGTCCTTAAACGGCCACCGTACAGGGAAGGCCGCTG
This sequence comes from Chelidonichthys spinosus, assembly GCA_029853015.1. Classification (NCBI taxonomy): domain Eukaryota; kingdom Metazoa; phylum Chordata; class Actinopteri; order Perciformes; family Triglidae; genus Chelidonichthys; species Chelidonichthys spinosus. The sequence goes on along the minus strand of CM056829.1, from coordinate 4,421,545 downwards.
ACTGGTGAAGAGAAATAAAATCAAGATGTGGCTGAAGTGGGACACAAAAATCTAGAAAACAAAGATAATTAGAACAAGATGGCAAACGGTGGTGTGTTAGTGAATTATTGTGCTTCCTCCTTCCTCATCTCCTTGCCTCTCCTACCCCTCCTCATCTCCTTACTGCCTCTCCTCCCTCCTCGTCTCCTTCCCTCTCCTCCCTCCTCATCTCCTACCCCTCCTCATCTCCTACCCCTCCTCCCTCCTCATCTCCTCCCTCCTCATCTCCTTACCTCCTCTCCTCCCCCCTCATCTCTTACCCCTCCTCCTTCCTCATCTCCTTACCTCCTCGCCTCCTTACCTCCTCTCCTCACTCCTCATCTCCTTCCTCCCTCCTCATCTCCTACCCCTCCTTATCTCCTCTCCTCATCTCCTCCCCTCTCCTCCCTCCTCATCTCCTTACCTCCTCTCCTCCCTCCTCATCTCCTCCCTCCCTCTCCTTCCTCTTCTCCTCCCCCTCCTTATCTCCTTACCCCTCCTCCTTCCTCATCTCCTTCCTCCTCTCTCTTACCTCCCCTCCTCCTTCCTCATCTCCTCCCCTCTCCTCCCTCCTCATCTCCTTACCTCCTCTCCTCCCTCCTCATCTCCTCCCCTCTCTCCCTCCTCATCTCCTACCCCTCCTCCTTACTCATCTCCTTACCTCCTCTCCTCCTTCCTCATCTCCTTCCCTCTCCTCCTCTCCTTCCCTCTCCTCCTCCCCCTCCTCTCCTCATCTCCTTCCCGCTCCTCCTCCCCCCCGCTCCTCATCTCCTTCCCTCTCCTCCTCTCCCTCCTCTCCTCATCTCCTTCCCTCTCCTCCTCTCCTCATCTCCTTCCCTCTCCTCCTCCCCTCCTCTCCTCATCTCCTTCCCTCTCTTCCTCCCCCTCCTCTCCTCATCTCCTTCCCTCTCCTCCTCTCCTCATCTCCTTCCCTCTCCTCCTCCCCCTCCTCTCCTCATCTCCTTCCCTCTCCTCCTCCCCCTCCTCTCCTCATCTCCTTCCCTCTCCTCCTCCTCCCCCTCCTCTCCTCCCTCCTCATTTCCCTCCTCCCTTTCACCACAACATCTGCTCCAGACCTCATCCTGCCATCCCAGACACACCCGTCCCCTGTCAGAAGGCGTACAGTGAACTCAGAGACCGCTGTACTTTTTAGCGTGCCATTGACGGACACTATTCTCCCACAATGCACTGCACAATGGGACCGGAGGAGCGACCGCAGCTGGAGACGATTACAGTGAAATGTGGACAGACGTCTCCAAGAACATCTTTAGAAGATGAAAAAGTATCTTACATATTTATTCTGTCTTTGCAGAAACATCTTGATTTCTCTTTGTTGAGTTTTCATATTCATAAATTATGCAGCGGCGTTCTCAAGTTGCACTCGACAAATGTCTCTTTGTTTCTCTTCTATTAACTTTACAACATGCATATTAGCATATGAGATATTCTGTTAATTATGGGAGTAAAAGGTTACAACCGTCAATATCAATACAGACTTTTTTTATTATTCAAAAACAACTATGTCGCTCTGTAACACGCTACTGCTATTTAGCTGCTTGATGCAAAAGGAAAACTCCCATGATCCTCGTGTTCGTGACTCATCCAGTATTGGTGATCAGTGAGTCTAGAGTCTAGGTCGGCCTGCCACAGCTTCATGATGAACTCTGGGTATTTTTACTTAAAGTGGGAGGAGCCTCTCCCCAGTGGGAGGAGCCCCACTGAGGAGAACACAGAAGCAGCCGTTAGCCACAGCTAACCATTAGCCACAGCCGTTGAGGGTTCAGTATCTTGCCAAGGACACGTTGCCATGCAGACTGGAGGAGTTGGGATTCACAGATCTTCCGATTGGAGGATGACTGGCTCTCGGTCTACCTCTGAGGCAGAGCTGCCCCCTATGGACCTCCGTAGTGCTCGCCGACCACTCGGGGCGATTTACACTCGGTCTACATTCAAACGGCGATGGAACGGCCCTTCGGGGGGGCAATTTGGGGTTCAGTATCTTGCCAATTGGAGGACAACGCGCTCTGCTTCTGAGCTACAGCCGCCCCAATCCATGTCGCTGCCGAGCGATCAAGTCATGGCGAAGTGATGGCGAAGTGATGGCGAAGTGATGGCGAAGTCATAGCGAAGCGACGAAGGGACGATGTTGCGTTCGGTTGTTGGAGCTGGCATGGGGCCGATGTGAAAATGTCATGCTAATTTAAATATCTGCCAGTGTTTTTAAGGATTCATTAATTATTTGTCTTATGTGTAAAAGTAGAAAGTTACAGGAACAGATTCATACTCGGGATGTTTGTCAATTAGACATAAATCTCAAGCCTTTGAGACGTTTCCAGAGCCGACGATGATTCTGCATTCTACTTCTTATAAAGTGGCTGATTTGATCTTCTTCCCTCTTTCCCTGCCGATGGTTTCAGAGTGACCTGCTGAGGTCTGCACATATCAGCTCATCCCCACACTCAATGACTGATTCATGGTGCTGCAAAATCACATTAGTGAGACTTGACAGCAGCGCCTGTTTCCAAGTATAATGACCGGTCTGTGACGTCGGAGGGTTACGATCACAGCTCGCTCGTCAACAGCTTGCTGCTCGTTATCACTGAAAACTTCTGTTCGACATTTTCAAGCTTTCATTTTGGTTTTGTTTTGTTTGTTTTGTCCTGGGTCGGACAGTGATTTTTACGTTTTTCATCCACCCCTGATGCATTAATCCCGGGGATCCCGGGTACTTTAGTAACAATCTTTTGTGTTTGTTGTGTGTCTAGTTGTTAGCTGATGCAATAGGCTACGACATAGTAATGGAAGGCTACCAAAAAAACAAAAAACAATAAAAACATGGCGACATAAATCACTATCTTGCTCGAGAAGTAATAACTTATACATGTTTTGTTTGAAATATCAACCTCATCACCTGAAAGAATACTGGTGTGTATTGGATGACATGTTGCTACGTAACGTCTACCGTAGTTGCAACAGAGCACTATTCATCTGAATGCAAAATACAATTTCACCACTAGATGGGAGTAATTCCTGCACACTGTCTCTTTAAGTCGTTTCCCAAGAGTCGTTAACACGTTCGCCGATCCAAACCACAAAGTTATGAAATCTGACATTGATTCGCTCTGAAATGTTTTGTTGAAAAAACAAAGCGGGTGGATGTGATGCAATGATCTCAGCCGACCAAACCTTTTATTAGACGAGTTCAGCAGGTCCGGACAATTCGCAGTAACTCATCCGAATCAATTATATCAGAGCCTTGATGAAAATGGGAAGGTCTCTGTGTTGCGGTGGGCGCCTGCCTGGATTAATTAATGCCTGGAGCCGCCGATGAACTGTGACTTCATGGTTGGAACTCAGAGAAACGTATGTTTCGGGTTAGAATGATGAGAGCGCGTCGTGATCCAACTAACGCCGTGCAGAAAACGGAGCAGCTGTGTTCAGGCGTTAATGCGGATGATGCTCGGTTTCCCCATTTGTCCTCCAGAACACAAACGCATAATCTCATAATCACATCACAACACAAAGCTGATGTGTTGTAATCGATGTCTAGCTGAGTGAGTATGAGCTGCATCAGCATCAGTGTAAAGCTCCGACTGCTGTGGTATTGACCAAACACTGCAGGTCTGACCTTCGACCTCTTGAACCACTCGTTTTGAAGGTCAACACCAACATTTCTGGTCTTTTAGGTCATTTTTTTTTTACCAGTTATCGTCCCAAAACATGACAGGTGTTTTGCGGTTTTCTTCTTCTCTGCTATGTTAAGCCTCTGAAACAACATTTGAATAATATATTAGTTATAAAAGAGTTCCCGTTAACGAGCCAATAAAATGAGGGGAAACTCTGGGAAGCACGAGTGTCTTCACACATAAAAACCCATAAATGTGCACATAAAACCCAAAGCCTCCACAGATTCTCCTGCCTGTGTGTAATTCGCCTCATTTCCATCTTTCTATCGGTTGGTGCCATAAAAGTGCCGGAGCCTTACCAGGGGCAGCATGGCCGAGGCGCTGGGCGACACCTGTCCTCTGTAGTGGTTGTGAAGCTCCACCAGCAGCTCCTCCTGCTCCTCGTTCAGAAAGCTCCAGGCTCCGGGAACCAGCAGGGCCGCCAGCAGGAGCCAGGCCCAGAGAGGAGCGCCCCTCCTCGGCCGGAAGCCCCGCGAGGCTCCGTCCTCTGTAGTCCTTCGGGTCGGGACCCCCCGCAGAACGGAGGGGGCCTCCTGGAGCTCCGAGACCCTCCACTGGTGGTGCATGATGGGAAACAAGAGTCCTGAGGGGATTTATCCTGGAGCAGTCGGTCCAGAGTCCAGCTAAGTGTGTGTGTGACAATAGGTCACTTGTGAGTGTGTTTTAAAGTGTGTGTGTTCCCTCCTCAGTGCCTCTCTCTCTCAGCTCTGCTGATCTCTGTTTGCGACGACGCTTTAAGGAGGAGAGGATCCTCCCCTGCACACACACACACACACACACACACACACAGTTCACGTTTCACACAGTGCACTGACTGGTACGCACCCCCCACCCCAAGCCTCTCCATATTCCCCATACCCCCCCCCCCCCTCTCTCTCTTTCATTTCCCCTTCTTCAACTTCAATTTGCTTTATTGGCACAACATCCAAAGGCCCCTGTTGGCTCGGACTTGATCTAAAACAATAAGCACATGTTCATATGTACGTCGAACACGAGGCCAGATGAACCAAGTGGCTGCATCTCTTTCAATGTTCCTGCTAAAACTCGCTACTTCGTGCATGTTGAAAGCGGGTAACACGCCTCTACAAGCCTGAGCTTGTGGTGAGGATGGATGCGTCGGGGAAGTTGTGATCGTACAGCTGATAGATGAGACTTCATACTGTGTGAGAGTCTGTAAACGGTGTGATGATAGAACTTTGCTGTTGTCATTCAATTCAATATAATATATGTGAATATATTCCTTGCTTGTTCCCCAGTGTTCTGAACAAGTTGCTTAATTTGTCACTGCAGTTGTAGGTTTTAAGGAAAACGGAAAGTGATCCTGTTGTTGTCGGGACTTCCTCTTTGTCAGCGTTACCGCTCTATCACGACTTCCTCAAGTTCATCATTTCTGTGGCGGCTAGAGGGCGCTGTCATTTGAACGTAAAACAGATGTCATAGATGGGAGAGATGGGTGGACTTTTGGTGCGTTCCAGTTGTACTCGGAAATCGGGATATCCGAGCTCCGAGTCGGAAATTTCAACTGGAACGAGCCCCGAGGTCGGATTTCCGACTCGGAAAGTCGGACGATCCACACAAGCCCGACTTGACTTTTAAAGATGGCTGCCCCGGTTGTAAACAGTAACGTTACTGATGACCGATCAAAGGGCGATCGATGAAATACGTAGAAAGACTTTGTGTTTTCTCTTAATCCAGCATGTTTGCAGGTTGCAGAAGGACCGCATATTTGTCCGGAAGGTGTTTATATTCCCACAATGCAAGCGCGAGAATAACTTTTGTAGATGTAGCCATCTTGTTTCCTCCTCTGTTTTTGGCCGTTGGCTACTTTTTCCGACTTTGTAACTGAAACACTGATAACTCAGGCGTGACGTCATTCCCAGCTCCGGCTTCTGACTTCCGAGGTAAATGGAACGCACCATTTATTCATCCCAAATTGGGAATGAATTATTACAGGAGTTATCATGAAAAATCAGTAGAATCCATAATATAAAGACTAGATTAGAATACACTATACATGATCCAAACGATCTCATACAATCATAATAAAACATACTATATAGTGTCCACATTAGACACAACAATTATAATGTTTTTAGTTTTGCTCTGCACGACTTTCAAACTAATTTATTTCAGTCGGATGTATCATTTGTGCCTTTTCTCCAGTTGGGATGACATTAAGCTACAAAACGATCTCACTCATTTTGTATTTATTTTATTTTTATTGCGTTTTTTAATGTTTTTTCTGTAATGCTTTTAATGTTTTAGTAAAGCACTTTGAATTGCACTGTTGTTGAATGGTGCTATACAAATAAATCACCTTGCTTTGCTTATGTTAAAAACTTGATGGTTGGGCTTAAAATAACTAACGTAGAGTAAACTTTAAACGACAAAACCGGCGTTGACATTGATGTTGAAGCACCGAGAAAATGGACGATATGAGTCCCTGAACACGAAATTAGTGATTATTTCATGCATTAGTCGCTTTCAGGTTCTCGCTGAAACGTTAAAATAACGTAAACGGTAAAAGGAATGCGCGAAAAGAGAAGGTGTAGAACATGTTTTTCTTTCTCTGTCACTGAAGAGTTTGTTGAAATGTGAGGAGGTCTGGTGTGAGTCACTGACCAGCTGATTGAGATACGGCTCTCTGAATCACGAGAAATGTCTTAATGCTTTTGCTCCACCTTCATAGCAGCTGCACAACCTCATATGCTGAGTCTGACCCAGGTGTTCATCCAATCGGAGCCCTCCTCTCATCATTCTGTTAGTCGTGTTTTCACCCAGAGGTCTCACCCAGACAACCGGTCGCTGTGTGTGAGAAACATCTTAAAGACATTTGGGGGGAAACCTCAAGTTTTTGTTTTTTGTCCCTCAAACAAGTATTTCCAAAATAAAAAAATTAACTTGCATGTTTTTCCTTGTTTTTATGGCTCTCTTGTTGTTGCCGGGCGGCCTGTAAAGAGCAGAACCACACCACGAAGAAACCGTGAAATCTGCGATGGATGAAGACGGGGAACCACATGGCGGGCAGGGAGGAGTCACGGCTGTCACATCTGTAAGTAACACGTTCCCGACAAACCACCCGTCAGCTGGGATACACCCCAGGCCCAGTAACACTGACACTGGTCTGATCAGAGGCTGTTAACGTCTGACTGAAGACTGAATCAACACAGCGGGACACCTGACAACTCCGGTGTGTCCCCATTGGCTGCTTCTGTGTGATGTCAGAGTGCATGGGGACGTTGGTAATCCCTCGAAGAGAAAATGAAAAACCAAAGAGTTTTGGCTGACGTAAGAAAGTCGCATCTCTCAGCGAATATTAGTGGAACTACTGCTACTACTACTACTACCACCACTACTACTACTACTACTACTGCTACTACTACTACCACCACTACTGCTACTACACTACTACTACTACTACCACCACTACTACTACCACCACTACTACTACTACTGCTACTACTACTACCAACACTACTACTACACACTACTACTACTACTCTACTCTACTACTACTACCACCACTACTACTACAACCACTACTACTACTACTGCTACTACTACTACTACTACCACTACTACTACTACCACCACTACTACTACCACCACTACTACTACTACTGCTACTACTACTACTACTACCACTACTACTACTACCACCACTACTACTACCACCACTACTACTACTACTGCTACTACTACTACTACTACCACCACTACTACTACCACCACTACTACTACTACTACTACTCCTACTTTCAAACTAATTTATTTCAGTCGGATGTATCAATTGTGCCTTTTTATTCTGTCAGTTGGGACGACATTTATTTACTACTACTACCACTACTACTACTTTTACTACTACTACTACCACTGCTACTACTACTACTACTACTACTACTACTACCACTGCTACTACTACTACTACTAGTACTGCTACTACCGCTACTACCACTACTAATACTACTACAAATACTAACCGTGTAGTCATAAGATGGCATATGAATGAGAATACACATACATACACAGAAGCAGAAACTCATTTATAAAACTCAATAATTTAGATAATTATTTACCCGTGTGTGTGTGTGTGTGTGTGTGTGTGTGTGTGGCACAGATGTAATTAAAGCTGTGTTTTCATTCTTTCAGCCAAGTACATCACATCATAACACACCCAGCTGTACCCACAGGCTCACATTTCACTGTACAACACATTCCTCAGTGTGTGTGTGTGTGTGTGTGTGTGTGACTCTATGAAACTGAGTCCTGTAGGTCACCATGTGTGTCGTAACACCGACCTCATGATTTGTCGGTCTGCAGGGAGTGTGTGTGTGTGTGTGTGTGTGTGTGTTGACACCATATAACACAATAAAAATCTGGGTTCAATCACAGTGAATCACAGGCAGCGCGGCGTCCATGTTTGCTTGGGTGTCATCTCTGTGTTATAAAATAAAATACCCAGATACCCACCCAGACCTCCTCCCAATGTGGACCTCCAGGACTCATTTGACACTAATTTCTGATAATCAACAAAATAAGTTTCCATGGAAACATAATTCACGATGCAGTTTCATTGTATGTGACGTTCATTTTTAGGAGACCAGGCTCTCCGAACCACAAGATGGATTCTCTCATGATATCTCAAGAATACAGCAAGTAGCTCCACCAGAATACTGATGTCTGTCTGTCCATTTTATTTTTCTAAATCTAAACCCTTTCAAAAAATGTTTTAATTATTTTGCACTCAAGGGAATCAGGTTTATGAATGTTCTCTTACCGGTTTCCTGCAAATAAGTTTTTGGATGAAAACTTGATTTAATGAGATTCAAACTAGCCTCAAACGGTACATGAATGAAAAACAGTAACACTGTAACTTCTTCCTTCCTTCCTTCCTTCTTCCTTTTAGTTCTTGGCACCGCACATTTAAAATACCTAAAAAAAATAAAAAACATTGACTTTGTGTCACCTTTCAGATACCAGCCAAAGAGACGGGGAAGCTTTGAATCACCCTCTTCTCTTTGTGACTCTTTCCAGGTAAAACTAGACTTATCGGCCTTTCTTTAAACAGTGACGGTAAAAACCCAAGGATAACAGTCACAGGACAGATGACCCGTCTCACATCCTGTCCCAGATATGTGAGACGGGCTGGGTGGAGTCGCAGCGTCCGGGTCACAAACCTTCTCATTTTGCAGCTAAACAGTTCACTAAAAAAATAAAATGTAAAACATTTGAGGCGGGAAAACCAGCAACAATGTAACAGAATCTTGATTCATATTTGATCGGCGGTGCCTGGTTTGACCATTTTCACAGAATTCCTCAGCTCTGATTGGTTGTTTCCCAGGTTAAAGGGAAGAGTGAACCCGAAAAGATGGAGTTTGTTCAGCCGGACTGACAGAAATACTGACGTAGTTTTCTGCAAAACACATTTGTATTGAATGTTGTATTTGTTCATGTTTCTTTAGCAAAAATATCTTGACAACATATCAGCACAGACCAGCGTCGCCCTCTTTGCTTTAATCATCCAGCTTGGCTACTATCTATTAGGGGTGTAACGATACATCGATCTACATCGATATATCGATACATTGGCGAACAATCCAAATGCATCGATGCAACGCTCAAACATCGATGCATATCGCTGTATTATACGCTTTTATTTTGACAATCTCCTTGCGCGGGTGTTTGTGACACTATTTCCGGCCAACCTGTTAAACGAGGCAATCATGAGCGTGAAGAGGACATGTTTGATTGGGAACAAAACCTACCTGTGCATTCCTGGTACTAGTGTACCTTCAGAACGTGTTTTCAGCACTGCTGGAGACATTGTCCGCTCTGAACGCAGTGTTTTGTCTGCAGAGCATGTTGACCAGTTGTTTTTTTTAAAGAAAAACCTCCCAAAGGACACTGGAGGACATATTTGATTATTATATTATTGATTGTTATGGTGAAATGGTTTCTAATACATTTGTTCTGAAAGAAATTCAATTGTTCTGAAAGCTATTACAGGCTCTTAAGTTAAGTTTGTTTTATTTTTTGAAGAAAAACCTCCCAAAGCTCCCAAATGTATGGTTTTTGTTTAACATCTGGAAGAGCAAAGCAATAAAATGTTTAAATTATAATTACGTTTTTCTGATTTTTTGATGTGAATGAAACAGGTTGTGTTAAATGGGCATATGATATCGTCTCATATCAATCGCAGGCCACTGAATCGAATCGAATCGAAATCGTATCGCGGCAGACTTTTGATATCGGCAAATATCGTATTGTTGTCCAATGAATCGATTTAATATCGTATCGTGATGAAACCAGAGATTTACACCCCTACTATCTATGTGTCTGCTTCACCCTTCAGAGTCAGCTCCAGCCGATCTGCTCCCCCTCTCATTTGTTGGTGTCCGTCTGACGTGTGAAGCTCAGGACGATATGAGATGATGTGTTGTTGTTGAGATGTTGAACAACGAGTATGTTGCGCTGCCCCTCGGGATCACATCCCAGATGCTAGGGCATCATGACATCCATCCATCGATCAATCAGAGCCAGAGAACGTCCTCCTGTTCCACTCAGGAGTACGTCACCATAGAAGAGAAGAGACTCTGGAAAACTTCAGAGAGCTGGTCGAGCTTTCATCATCGTCTGAGGCAGTTCTACTTGTGTCTGCAGAGTCAAGGAAAGTGCATTTTCAACCCATGAGATTGGCCGCGTGAACATCGGTGTTTATTCACGTCGGCTGGATGCAGCAGAGAGGAGGCGGGGCTTCCTTCCACGTAAACCCCCCCCAACCAGGTCTCCTCCATCATGGCTGAAATCACCACTACTGCTGCTTTGTAAACATTAAAGTCCCAGATCCACCAGCAAACCAAACACCGTCCTGCCCGGGTTCATGACATCATCATGACATCATCCAGAGGTGCTCGGTGGAATTCACCAAGCTGGATTCACTGGATCTAGCAAGACTCACGTTGGCTGGTTCACCACAGCTGGATAATCCCAAATCAAACAAATTTTGTGCAAAAGCTAACTTCCCGGTGTGTGTACAAAGACTGCGTCAACCCTCCAGCCCTCTATTCTGGACCCGGCCAAACTGATGTTTGATCAAAGTCAGAGATCCTCTGAGATCTGAAATGTAAGTGTTGTCCAGATTGAATCTTTGTAAAAGAGAGTTGGGGAGGCGTTTCCCGTGAACCAGAGAAGAAGAGAAGCAGACAGAACCAAAGACACAAGACGAGAATAAAGAAGGAAAAGGAGATGAAATAATAAAGCAGGAGATTTGACTGGAATTCCCCTCCAGTGATACCGGGACCGATGTTCAACTGGGCCGAGCTGTGAATGCTGCATACCTCACAGCTGCTCACACACACACACACACACACACACACACACACACACACACACACACGGATCCATACATCATATGAAGAATATGTGATTGTGTGTGAGTGCACTGAGCCCAGCCCATGTGAGTCTGCTGTCATTGACTGGCTGCTAATGGCTAACAGATGAGTGTGTGTGTGTGTGTGTGTGTGTGTGTGTGTGTGTGTGCAGGGTGTGGACCCTCTTCAGAGTATGATTAGTTTGGGGGCCTGGAGCCAAATGTTAACATTATGCAACTTCTGAGCGGACCAGCTTATTGTGTGTGTGTGTGTGTGTGTGTGTGTCTCCCATTATCACCATCATCATCATCATCTGTTCCTGGACCTGTCGGCGCTGCTGCACATGCTCGGTGGTGATGTCATGGGTACAGGAAGTTGACCGCTCCTCGGAGACGACGTCAAAGCTTCACAACCTGACTCTGAACCTCGCCCATTGCTCAGAGAACCAAGGGTACTGGTTTCACTGGGGTCTTAATGGGTTCACTGGTTTTTCGTTGTTTTCACATGGTGTCGCTACTTTAATGTGCGTTTCTGCTGGTCTTACTGGGTTAATTAGTGGTGTTACTGGGTTCACTGGTCTCAATTCATGGGTTGAATTTAACTGGTGTTAATGGTGTTAATGGTCCTCACCAGTTCAGTAATCTCACATGATTCTTTGCTTCATTGTTGAGTCTTTGGTAATACTGGTTTATGGTTTCAATGGATAAACTGGTTTCACTTTTCTGTGGCTTTCCTGCTTTCTTTTAGTTTCTTTCACTCATGCCACCCGTTAATCATTGGTGTAACTGGTTTAAATGGTCTAACTGCGTTCACTAGTTTCAGGGATCTCACTGGCTGAGATACTGGTTTCAATCGTTTTGCTGGTATTCTCACTGGTGTTGCTGGGTTTAGTGGATCTACTGGTCACATTTTTTTGCACTGGGTGGAGTGGTTGAAATTATTTCACTGGCCTCATTGGTTATTCTTGCCTCACTGGTCTCACTGCTTTCTGTGTGTCTCTGGTCTTTACTGGTCTCACTGGTTTCATGGTAGGGGATCTCTGGGAGGATATCTGTGTGGAGGAAAATCTGTACAGGGAAACATTTAATTATCTTTGTGTCAGTCCACCAGGACTGGGCGTTTCCCAGTCTGTGCTGGTCCACATCCATGGATACTATGGGACCATCTATCAGGAGCCTCCAACATGGCAGCAGCCTCCTGGACCCATCTGTGTCCAGTCAGTCCCTGATTCGAGTGGAGCCACGTGTCAGTGACATCACAAACCCTGATCAGTTTCTGGAAGCGTCTTTATCTCGCTTCCTCTCTGGTATTAATGTGAGATCTGGATCTGTGTTAGTGCACTTGTCACTTTCAGCTCTTCTAACAAACTCACAGTGATGAGTCAGCATGTTTTGCACATATGTGAAAGACTCGGTCTGAGTACGGATCGCTCCAAGTCCATGCTACATTCCGCCTCACCCGTGCATTGTGAACACAGAGGCCTTATAATGAAATAACTCCATCATGATGGTGTTCAGTAAAAAGTGTAATGTCATGCTTTGTTAGGTCTGTCTGCAAGACCACAAGATAACTACTTTTAAAATGCTTGTTTTCTGAATGGAGTCTGGTTGATGGGTGCTAGGCTACGCTAACATTGTAGCTGCTCCATCAACACTCCAAATAAGGTCATCTAGACATAAATACAGCAGAGAACTTCTTGTTTGGACCACAGACAGTCTCTGGTTTTTCCACATAGTCTGGTCTCTAGACTAATGTGAGCTACTATCTAGACCTCTGGGGGACCACAGACACAAGAGACATCGGCTTCCTCAATTTAGGATTCAGCAACATCAGGATGACAGGATGATGATCTCAACTCTGAGAGGATGTAGAGACACTTCTTGCTGGAGTTTATTTTGATTGCATCTTTACATTGACTTTGTATGCAATCACAGAACACAGCATGCGGCTGAACCCAGCCACCCTGCGCTTGCTTCTGTGATCTCATTCTCTTGGTTGCGAGACTCAAAGGTCATGACCATAGGTGGGTTGGAATGGAGATGGACCCTCTTCACCTGCTGGGTCTTGCTGAAGATGCGTGTACACATGGACGGGAGCACGACTGCTGTAAGTACACATTCAATGTAATCTCTTTAAAAAGACAAGTCAGCAGGACCCTGTCACATAGTCCTAAAGAACAGGGGCCCCAAAACCTTTGTGTTCCCAAGAGATTGGACCTGGTGGCAGAAAGGTTTTCATAGGTAAGGAGGCTTATTGGGAACCCCTCTAAACGCAGATGGTGTCATTATTCTATAGCCTTTTACATTGTGCCATCAGACTTCATCACGACAAGTTAAAGCAAAACATGTGTTTGTTGCCACTTTAACTATAGGGTGAGCCTAGCTTAGCATAAAGACTGGAAGCAGAGGGAAACAGCTGGCCACAGAAACACGGCTAAATAAAAAAAGAAGCTTCGAGCAGTTTGGAGGGCAAGTGTGTGTCATGGATGCGTGGATCAAATTTGACTTTGAACTCTTCGAAGAGGAATTTAAAAGTCAACTTTATTGGAGATAAAAAGTCAGAGAGCAGCACGTTGGTGCCGAGCTGCAGTAAATCCCCCTCTGTCGGACTCCAGTCCTACAGGAAACTGAGCAGCTGAGGCAGATATTGCATCACCACATGTTCTCCTTACTGTTGTTATTGCTGCGAGTGTGCAGAGCAGAGAAAGTCACGGAGCCGACAGGCAGGACCGGAGGCTTTGTTTGAATAAACACGTTAAAGCTAAGTCATGTAGTCAAAGGCTGAAAAAGAGAAGAAGTGAAATAGTCACGAATGTGAAATCAGTAGAAGTAGAAAACGTGTGCGATCTTTGCTACTAAATTACAGGTGTAAACACCATAATGTGTTGAAATATCGTGTGGACGTTGCAGTTTAAATTGAAGAATTTAAAGGTGTTGGGAGTGTCAGCCGATGTTGAAGACTCTTCACTTTGAATGTAAGTGTTGAAAAACTGTGAGCCGAAGTGAAAAGCAGCTAAAGTGAGTAAGGGATGGAGAATCAAGTGTCATCTGCAAACGGACAAACTTACTGATATTTAGTTCAAAGAAAGTTGAATTTGTGGTTTACGATGCGAGAACAGATGAAATGTTAGATTACTGTAAGTTTAAGACATGGAATTAGTTGAAGTGTCAGGACAGTGATGAAGCAGCAGGTGAATCCGAAACTTAAGACCAACAACCTTCCTGATGGAGGCAAGGGTAGACCAGAAACTCCAGCAAAATGACTGTTGTCAATGAAGTTTGTGGCCTTGAAGAAAACAGAGGTAAAAGGCGTCAGATCCCCATGTCAAGTGCAACATTTAAAATAATGTGAGGATGTAAGAAGCTGCATGTTGAACAGAGTGATGATAGACACAGTTGACTCGAGTAGAGTGACATCAGAGTGGAGAAAGAAGAATGAGGGCTCAAATCTGTTTTAAAGGCTTGTTTGGATTAAACTCAAGTAAACACTGAGCAGTTAGTCATGATGCAGTCATCGGCAGAGACAGATCCAGAGACGCACCCTGAGAGGAGGCAGGGAGGAAGGAAGCAAAGGAAGTACACACCGGGAGGAGCCAAGGAAGGAAGGAAGTGCACTTGGAGGAGAAAAGGAAGGAAGTACAACAGAAGTAAGGAAGTACACCGGGAGGAGCCAAGGAAGTTAAGAAGTACACCAGGAGGAGCCAAGGAAGGAAGGAAGTACACTTGGAGGAGAAAAGGAAGGAAGTACAACGGAAGTAAGGAAGTACACCGGGAGGAGCCAAGGAAGTTAAGAAGTACACCAGGATGAGCCAAGGAAGGAAGGAAGTACACTTGGAGGAGAAAAGGAAGGAAGTACAACGGAAGTAAGGAAGTACACCAGGAGGAGCCAAGGAAGGAAGTACAACGGTAGTAAGGAAGTACACCGGGAGGAGCCAAGGAAGTTAAGAAGTACACCAGGAGGAGCCAAGGAAGGAAGTACAACGGAAGTAAGGAAGTACACCGGGAGGAGCCAAGGAAGTTAAGAAGTACACCAGGAGGAGCCAAGGAAGGAAGTACAACAGAAGTAAGGAAGTACACCGGGAGGAGCCAAGGAAGTTAAGAAGTACACCAGGAGGAGCCAAGGAAGGAAGTACAACGGTAGTAAGGAAGTACACCGGGAGGAGCCAAGGAAGTTAAGAAGTACACCAGGAGGAGCCAAGGAAGGAAGTACAACGGAAGTAAGGAAGTACACCAGGAGGAGCCAAGGAAGGAAGTACAACGGTAGTAAGGAAGTACACCGGGAGGAGCCAAGGAAGTTAAGAAGTACACCAGGAGGAGCCAAGGAAGGAAGTACAACGGAAGTAAGGAAGTACACCGGGAGGAGCCAAGGAAGTTAAGAAGTACACCAGGAGGAGCCAAGGAAGGAAGTACAACGGAAGTAAGGAAGTACACCAGGAGGAGCCAAGGAAGGAAGTACAACGGTGGTAAGGAAGTACACCGGGAGCAGCCAAGTAAGGAAGGAAGAACACCAGGAGGAGCCAAGGAGGGAAGGAAGCAAAGGAAAGAGACCTTGAGGAGCGACGGAAGGAAAAGAGAAAGGACGACGGTGGAATTGTTAAAAAAAAAGGATTCTTGAGTTTGTGATGAAGAGAAGGAGAAAAGGAAGGAAGGAATAAAAGAACGACATGGAAGTAAAGAAGTGAATAAGCCTAAGAAAGAAGGAAAAAAGGATTCTGGGGATTGAGGGAGGGAGGATAGAGAGGGGTAAGCGTCGAGGGAGAGAGGAAGTAAAAAGGAAAGGAATTAAAAAGAGGAGAAAGACAGAAGGAACAATTTGGGATGAGACCAGAAATAGAAGGGAAGTTGAGGAGGAAAGGGTGTAAGGAAGGAAGGAAGAGGAAAAGGACTGGAGGTTTGGGAGTAAAAAGTATGCTTGGAAATATTGGAAAAAGGGAGGAAAAAAAGAGAGAGAGAGGGAGAAAAAAGACAATAAACATTTTAAGAGACAAAAGAGCATCGAGAGGAGATGCAGTGATGGAGGAGCAATGAAAAGGTCAAATAAAAGAGACGAACCCCACCCATTGAGTGAGGAGGAGGGGGAGGTGATGGAGAGGGAGTCCCACCCTGAATGACAGAGGGGATTTCTGCTGAGCTAAATGACAAACAGATCCAGAGGCAGAACTAAAAGCAGAAACTCTGAATAAACAGCGTTAGTTATTAATGCTGAATCAAACACACGGAACAGGATAACATGATCGATGTTGTAATGCTGTGATAACGTTTTGATCCTTTCATGAAGACACGTCTGTCTGACTGACCACACTGTTAACACCACCGTCTTCATCTGTGAGACATTCAGTGTCTCTTTCATGTCTCTATAGATATTACTCCCAGAAGACACTTACAGACGTCTTCACCAAAACCAGACAGTGAGATGTTCACTTTCCTTAAAGATCATGTAACTTTTAACTATTTGAAGTCACGTGAATTACAGGAATTGGCACATTCTTTGCTGCTGGATTCATTATTCATCATCAGTCAGGAAGCTGAAAACTATTTAAGTCTTTCATTTAAAAAGCCATCTTTATTATTTGCTTTTTTTTTTATTTTGTGCTCTGAATCAATATGAAATATGCTGTTGTTTTAATACAATCGTCTCCCCTGAAACTCTCTGGAGGTCCCTGCAGGAGCCTGACTCCAAAGCTGCTCCGAGTTGATATACTGCCTCTTGCTGGCAGCTCCACACAGTTACACAGCTGCAGACACAGACTGCATTAGACAATCCGACACCACCATGATGCTGTACTGACAAAATAATGAGAAATTGTAATTTAGCATGGATGTTAATGCTTAGGAAACTCGAGGTCCGCTGCGTACTGGCAACACACGACATGACCAACCACACAACCACCACCACAACATTTCTAATAAATACAAATATATTTCACCAGTTCAGTTTAAATTAGAGCAACAGGGTCAACACAGCACACCTGAATCCTCGTTCTTGGCGAGGGCCAATTAAACAGCTTCATGGATGGTTTTTCTCCTCAAACTGGTTTAGACGTTGCATCCTCTAGTTTGTCTTTAAACCCTGAGAGCTGACGCGTCGTAGGGAAGCTGCGGTGGCAGAATGATGTCAGGTGTTGTCGGTGAAAACTTGTCCCATGATGGAGAGTCGAGCGCTGAACGGCTGAACGGGGCAGGACAGCGGGTTAGGCGTCCTCTTCTCGCCTGGTTTTAGAACAATGCTGTCTGATTGGCCAAGGGGAGGGTCTCCTGTCTGTTCGGCGCGCCGCTTCGATCGGCTGCCGGGCTTTGACAGGATGTCTCGCAACTCCTGTCGGTCCTGGGCGTGGCGGCTGCAGCAGTAGAGCGCCGCCGGGTCGAGAGGGTGAGCCTCCGTGTTGAAGATGAACCCTCCCGCACCTAAAACGCACCGCCCCCCCTCGCCTCCCTCCTCCCAGGACCCGTCCCCCTCCGACCCCCCGCCGTGCAGGAAGTGGGTGGGGTCAAAGAGCAGGTAAAGGTACTTGATGGTTTCGGCCAGAAAGAAAGACTCCATCCTGTTGTCCAGCTGGTGATCTCGCAGGTCTTTAACCTGTGAGAACATGTGATTTAAACAGTCAATCACATAGAGCTTCAACTATGAGTTGTTAGTTTTACAGTTTGTAACCAATCAGTACGGCAAACAGAAATACGATGGAGCAGAACAGATCTGAAACTACATTATCCACCAACCACTAAACAGACTTTCTACCAGGTAGCAGGTAGAATACATTAATATTCAGTGTCCACATATAAACGTGTTTTCGTTGTGTAACGTTCTACCAGTGCCAAGTTACGAGTCACTAGACGGTCAGCTACGTGACCTGTGGAGTACAAAGTGTCAAATGTTGACCTTTTACAAAATAAAATCCAGTGGTGGTATGAAAACAACATCATGCTGGATTGAAGAAGACTTGAAACTAGAGATTGAGACCATAAACTCATGTTTACAGTGTTTACTGAGATAATACTTCAAGAGAGAAGTAGGACCATTTTCTCATAGACTTCTATACAACCAGAGAGGAGTCGCCCCCTGGTGGCCAGCAGAGAGAAGTAGGACCATTTTCTCATAGACTTCTATACAATCAGAGAGGGGTTGCCCCCTGGTGGCCAGCAGAGAGAAGTAGGACCATTTTCTCATAGACTTCTATACATCAGAAAGGGGTCGCCCCCTGGTGGCCAGCACTGAATGTTGTGTTTACAAACAGCCACTGACAAATCCTACTCACTGTGCCTTCAATCTAAGATACACAATAAAGACTGTAGGTGCTTTTAGCGACACTGAATCCACCATTTTGGTGCAGACTGAAATGTGTTGGGATCATTGTCACTGTGAGGATGTTAGTAAGTACAGCTGCCCTCGTGGTTTTCATACCAGCATGTCTGTTTCAGCTGAGTTGTTCTGTTTCATGGCTGAATAAGCTTTGGTCTAAAATGTGTTCTCTTCAGCTCAGGCGGACGGATCTTACGCTGGCGTATCCGCAGGGCGTCTTGGTGATCTTCTCTATGGACTCCAGAGCATCGAGGCCCAGCTGGAGGTAGGTGTGGTCACCTGTCGCCCTGAACAGGTACATGGCACTCTCAATCAACTCTGGAATGAACAAACACACACAAACACTGTTTTTGATTTCAGGGCCAGGGAGCGAGTTATTGAACTTATCGAACAAAGTCTTCCTGACTTCCAAAATAAAAGCCCTCAGGGTTTTAAATCATTTATAAAACGCCTCCAAATACCCAACAAACACTTTCTTCAACTTGAAACATTATGTCTGTGTGCTGATATTTTGCACATCACTGCTGGGCCGGCGGTAGGTGGACTGACCAGGTCTCAGTGGGTATCCCTCTCTCTTGTCCACGGTGTAACCCTGAGGGATGCTGTAAAACTCTGGCAGACCTCCAAACTGTCGCCACACCGAGTAATAGTTTTGGAAAGTCCTCACAGCGCTCTCCAGGTTGCCCAGGAGGGACTGAAACACACAGCAAAGGAAATAAACAGTGAGTTTTTATGTTTTTGTCAGCAGCCTTTTGTGTAATTCCTCCTCTGACCTGTGGGGTTCCCCAAAGCTCCATCCTAGGTCCTTTGTTAAATTGTTCATACATGCTGATGGATTATAAACAGTCACCATTGTTCTGCAGGTGACAAACAAATATATGTTCCATTTACAAAAAAACAAAACAAAGGAAGCAGTTATAATTATCTTTTATCTTGTGTGTCAGATATAAAATCCTGGATGGTCCAAAACCGTCTCCACCTAAATGAAAATAAATCATGAATAATTCTCTTCAGCCCCCAAAAGTCCCTGCCTATTTTATAGAACCATCTTGGATCCTTCCCTTCCAATATTAAACCTGCAGCCAGAAACCTGCATGTGATATTTTTAACAGCAACCTTAAGAAAAAGAAAATACTAAAATCGTTTGATCATGTTTTTATCAATTAAGAAGCATCTCAAAGATGCCTGATCTCTAGAAGGTCATCCATGCGTTCATCTAATCTTGTTTGAATCGTGAAGTTGGGGTTAAGCCAAAACACAATCTTGCTACTCCAGCTGGTACAAGATGCAGATGCAGAAGCGTTAAAGTCATCTTAGAGATCCCCGAGATCATCGTCTATCGGCCGAACACTGTGGCTGTCCCCGAGTCCCGACTTGGGCCCCGGCTCTGGAACTCCCTGGCTGAGGGTCTGAAGCCTGCAGAACCTTTTAAATCACCTCTTAAAAGGGGCTAGTATTAATTTGAGTTAGTTTTCTTGTTTCAACCATTTGAAGCACTTGAAAAGCACTATATGAAGTTTATATTTCTAATCATCAAGTAAGGATTGTTTTCAGTGAACTGTTTGTACCTGCAGGCCGGGCCAGAAGGCCTCCAGGGACTGAAAGACCGGCATGGAGACGGTTCCTTTGTGCATCTGGACCCACAGGTACCAGTCGTCGAATCTGGTGTAGTTCTGAATGGCTCGATCGTACTCTGAGGAAAAGGCATGACATCGATGTCAATTAAATTAATTTCATGCATTAACTGTCGCAGCTGGACAGGCTTTGTTTCTCTGGTCTTTTTCAGTCTTTGGTGCCTTGCCCAAAGGCACATTTAGGGAGGAGGAGAGGGCTGTCGCTCTGAGTGTTACCCAGGAACATGTTGAGCAGCTCCTCGTCCTGCAGCATGATGGCTCCTTTCACCAGATACTCAAAGTAGGAGTCCACGCCTGCTCCGATGCCAGCGTCCTGAGCCACCCACTTCTTAGACAGGATGTCAATGTGGTTCCCCACCTGACGGACAGACAGACAGACAGGATGACAATGTGGTCCCCCACCTGGACAGACAGGTGTCCAAACAATCTTCTTATCCTTTTCCTTTCTCCACAATGACCTCTAAATCAGCAGTTCTGTATTTTAATGGACTGAATTTAAACTTAAAACGCTGTTTTACAGGTTTGGTGCAGCTACTGTAGTTGCTCTGACAGCAAGTGAAATATTTAGACAAGCTGTTTCCATGGTTACAGGTGGACTAGTTACCAGCCCGATGTCAGATCTGGTCTTCCACAGGGCTCTCAGGGCTTGGCGGGCTGCCTTCTCAAACGTTGCATCCCCTGTTAGTCGGCTCAGCGTGGCGAACTCCAGGATGAAGGTTCCCACGCCGGCGGTACAAGTGACGGGTGTTTCGGTGGGGCTGACACCGTTCAGCAGGTTCACCGTACCGTACGGCATGCCGGTGGGGGTCTGGAACGCTGAAACCGTTGATACAACGCGTTACGGCACAAGGGATTTAAGGTGATGTAAGCTGGTGCAACGATTAGTGAATTTGATATTTATTTAACCTTCATTTAATAATTCCATTTGGATTTTGGAGTTTTTTTTACAAGGGGTCGTGGCCAAGATGGCAGACCCAAAGTTCTACCACATAAAAACAAAATGGCAAATAGTTGTGTAATGTAAAGACATTAAAAAAATGCACATGAAAGAGACGATTCAGTCATCTGCATAGAGAAGCTGTTTCACTGTTTCATTCTACCTACAGTATTTCTACTTCTAATACACTGTGAAGTACTTGAGAAATCTACTCTCTTGACTTGCTACTGACCTTTCATCTGCTCAAAATGTGTTTTATTTATAGGTTTATTCAAAAACGTATTCAGAGTACAGACATTTCTTCACAGTTCCCTTTCAAATTTGCAAATATTTACATTACCTTTGGTTTGGTAGGACATAGGCAAATTATTGACTGTAACGTACTGTCTTCTGTGTATATTTGCGTACTGTGTGTGCTTTTTGTATACCAGGCAACAGTTTCCTGGCAGCGTCCTCGGCCATCCTCAGCAGCGGTCCTGAACAAGGCCAACCGGGCTCCAGCTCCATCCCCGCCCGACCTGCCAACAGGTGAGCTGACAGCAGGCCGCCAACCACTACACACACACACACACACACACACACACACACACACACACACACACACACACACACAGGTCAGTCTGACAGCCGAACATAAAGAGAACACTAAAGGCCTTTGAACACTCAGTCCGTTTTCGTCCAAAATTGTAGCAAAATCATTACGACCTCACGTTGTGTTAATCAGGTTTTCACACCGACTCCCAAACTTTCAAACATCCAAAATGTCAACAGACGAACTAGTCCACCTCGCTGTACGACAAACAGTCTAAAGACTATAGAGATGATGAAGATGAAGGACAGATCGTGGCAGCCAACGCCGAAGAGTTTGGGATTGGCGAAATAATTGCAGCCTGTTCAGGGTCAGTTGGATCCTGGAGGTTGGTGGTCTTATTTCTGATCTCCAGGAGTGCTGCAAACTGGACCGCCAACATCCTGAAGTCCACCTGGACCCGATCGGGTCTTGGAAATTAACGGAGTCATCCAGCAGTGAGGAAGTATTGATGCTCCGATCAGCATTTTGGGGGGCCGATCCGATCACAGGAATCATAAATCGACCGATACCGATCACCGATCAAAGAATGGATGGGAGAATAATAATGGGTCATTCCGTGTCATTTCATCAAATGCCTCCCACCTGACCATCTCAGAATGTCCTGAAAAAATTCAAGTACAAATACACACTTGTTAATAGGACAAATCCAAAATATTAGGTCTCTACTGTCAACAGTTTTCTCATGAAACATCTTTGAATGAAGG
The DNA here is from genome assembly GCA_029853015.1 of Chelidonichthys spinosus. NCBI lineage: Eukaryota > Metazoa > Chordata > Actinopteri > Perciformes > Triglidae > Chelidonichthys > Chelidonichthys spinosus. The sequence goes on along the minus strand of CM056829.1, from coordinate 4,399,308 downwards.
GTAGTTTAGACGGTTTTTGGCATCATGCTCTGAAAAGCCTTTTTTAAACAGCAATATCTGGAAAACTATCTCACCTGTGGCCTTCAAAATTTCTACGGTGTATATCTGTTACTAATAGCCTCCAGACATGGAATATCAGGGGTGTAGCTCAATGATAACCTAGTATGGTTACTAGAGTCATATTCCGAAAAACTGACGTATCAGGTCCAAACTTACTTTTTTTGATAGATCATATTCATGTTATATCTGTGAAACTAATCATCTAAGAGAAACCATATTTTGTAGAATGTTTAAGCTAACACCAGAGATAGAGGCAGAAGTGATGGAAGTCTTTTATCGGAAAAAATGGAGGCTCAGCCACTCTACAAATGTACTACTTTATTTCAACAAGCCACATTTTAAGTACCTACCATACTAGGTTATCATTGAGCTACACCCCTAATATTTCATGTCTGGAGGCTATTAGTAACAGATATACTCTGTAAAAAGTTTGAAGGCCACAGGTGAGATAGTTTTCCAGATATTGCTGTTTAAAAATGGCTTTTCAGAGCATGATGCCAAAAACCGTCTAAACTACCCTTCATTCAATAATGTTTCATAAGAAAACTGTTGACAGTAGAGACCTAATATTTTGGATTTGTCCTTTTAACAAGTGTGTCTTTGTACTTGACATTCTGAGATGGTCAGGTGGGAAGATTTTCAGAAATTTGATGAAATGACACGGAATGACCCTAATAATAATAATCATTGACCCGTTTTATGACTGAACATACTGTTGATGACTGCATAGGACACAGCGGGATTCTGGGTCGGGCTTGGGCTTCAGACTCGTGATGTGAGCGGGACTGGAACTGGACCGGTACTTTTGTAATAAAAATGCTGCTCTCTGCAAAATCCGCTGCCTGCTTGTGGCCACTTGCTCGCTCAGCTCCGCTCATGTTGACTACAAACATGTGCGCAAGCCGGAGGAACCGGGCGGGAACCGGACCGGTACTTTTATAATAAAAATGCCGCTGTGTGCTTTCACTGACCGCTCGCTCAGCTCCACTCGGGCGGCTGTAATTACGCTGACGAACGGTTGACATTCTTCTTGCATGTGATGTTGATACTTCACCTGCACGGCTTGCGAAGTTGCGCAAGTTGTATTTTGGAACAATCCCAGCAGAGCAATCGCTCTGATCCACAGACACGGGAAGAGCCTACTGTGCGCACGAGGGTTAATTCCATAAAAGTCCACCACGCGTCACTAGCGCTGTTTACACTGGGACTTTGACAGGCATCATGGACATTGTAAAATTCCCACCCTGCGTCAGGCGCAGAAAAACAGTCTCGGGTAAAAACAAAATATATATAAATATGTGATCGGCTTTTCTGATTGGCACTTTGACCGATCACCGATCAACCTGTTTAGGGTCCATATCGGCCGATAACGTTCGGCGGCCGATCGATCGGAGCATCCCTATGAGGAAGATGCTGTGATCGTCTCATTCTTGAAAGAAGAAAAAGGGAGCTGTGCAACTATCCCAATCAGGTCATCAGAAAGAAGACCACCGATCCCTGTGTTCAGACCCTCCCAAAGAAAACAGACTCAGAGTGCGAAGGCCTTAACTGCTGATTGGTTGATTCTCCTCTGTACCTCTGATGTTTGTTTCAAACACGGAGGCGTTGACGTCGATGTCAAAGTCCACGGTGTCTTGGAGGAGCGACGCCACGCGCTGGAACTCTGTGTGGTTTCCCAAAACCTTCAGAGAAACATTTCCAAATGACACCTGAACACAACATCTAATGTTTGCCCCTGCTAAGAATCACAAATGTGTACAGTCTGAAAAGTATGGATGGGAATACAAATGGATTCTCTATTTCTTACATTTGAAACCCAAAGTTTGGGCACACCTTGGGTTTGTCACGCTTCCAGGAAAAGCATAGCCAGATAAGCAAAGCTGTATGCAAACTCTGCCATGGACAGGTATGGTATTGTGGTAACACGATGAACATGAGAGATAAAGACAGAGCAGCCATCCGACCGGCAGCAGCAGGCCGAGGTATCCTGAACATAGCAGTTTATTAGAAATAATCCCTCATGTTAATGTTCCACTGTTAGATGCAGCTGAATGTCAGACTGACCCACTGACTGACTTTTTCTGTGCTTTGTTTTTAGAAATGTGACTCGTGATGAAATGTCACTTGAAGGTTTAGGGTTAGTTTTTTTTGTTTACGAAGGAAAAGAAATCGCTATAATCGATTATATCGAATCAGCATCCAAAAATCGTGATAAAATCAAATCGGAACAAAAGCATATCTCCCCACCCTGACACTCATAATTTTGTTCTGACATAAATCTTTCTCAGATCTTACCAGTAGAGTGTCGAGAGCATCAATCAGAGTGAGCGAGAAACTGTTGGAGAAAGATGGAGAGGAAATATTTGATTATTCGCCTTTTTATTTGGTATTTCATTTTATGTTGAATATAATGTGCAAAAATAATAAGCCCTTGGCATTATAAGAACATTATAAGAACAGGAACCGAAGCAAAAGAAAGTACGGTTGAACAAACAAGTTGAGAGACATAAAATATTAAAAAGGAGGGAGAGAAAGAAACTCTTATTTGAGGAGTTAATTCTGTGTATCATGTCAATACTTTGTAGGACTTTGTATTATTCTTCATCAAGTGTTTAGTTTTCTGAAAGAAAAGGCTGCAAACTTAGCAAATAATAAAAACTGACAGTTTTCTTGTGAAAAAAAAACTATAAAGAGACAGTTAAAAAATGAGACCATTATTAATAATAAAAAAAAAGTAAAAATAAGAGTAAAAAAGAACAATGACATTAATGAAGCCAAATTAAAAAGACACAAAGTATTGATTTTAAACGTTTTCCTTCAGCTTTTTATTAGTTGTGGGGCATTGTTCTACCAAAACATGATGATGTCACCTTACCTGCCCCAGGTGTCCTGTCCGTCACAGGTGAGTGGGCGGAGCTCATCATAGGGGAAAGCGTTGTCGAGGTAACTGTTGTAGGCGTGGTAGAACATGGATTTGATGCGCTGTCTGAAAAGTGAAGCAGGGTATGGAGAAGTCACCGGTTAATAACGATTCATTATCACATCTGATAAATACGGATAGATGGTTCTGATGTTGATTCTAAAACGTTTGTTTGGATGGATGATGTAATGGATGGATGGATGGATAGATGGATGATAGATAGATGATGGCTTGATGGAACGTAAATGATGGATGATAGATAGATGATGGCTTGATGGATGGATGGAACGTAAATGATGGATAGATAGATAGATAGATAGATAGATAGATAGATAGATAGATAGATAGATAGATAGATAGATAGATAGATAGATAGATAGATAGATAGATAGATCAGACTGTTGTTATGACTAGAGTCACTCGTAGAGAAGCTTGTAACAGGAGCTAAATGCTTAAACGTAGTAGAAGTACTTTAAGTGAAGTAGAGGATGTACACGGTGTGGTATTAGTACTTGTAGTGCAGTAGAGGATGTACACGGTGTGGTATTAGTACTTGTAGTGCAGTAGAGGATGTACACGGTGTGGTATTAGTACTTGTAGTGCAGTAGAGGATACATGCGGTGTGGTATTAGTACTTGTAGTGCAGTAGAGGATGTACACGGTGTGGTATTAGTACTTGTAGTGCAGTAGAGGATGTACACGGTGTGGTATTAGTACTTGTAGTGCAGTAGAGGATGTACACGGTGTGGTATTAGTACTTGTAGTGCAGTAGAGGATGTACACGGTGTGGTATTAGTACTTGTAGTGCAGTAGAGGATACATGCGGTGTGGTATTAGTACTTGTAGTGCAGTAGAGGATGTACACGGTGTGGTATTAGTACTTGTAGTGCAGTAGAGGATGTACACGGTGTGGTATTAGTACTTGTAGTGCAGTAGCGGATGTACACGGTGTGGTATTAGTACTTTTAATGCAGTAGAAGATGTACACGGTGTGGTATTAGTACTTGTAGTGCAGTAGAGGATGTACACGCTGTGGTATTAGTACTTCTAGTGCAGTAGAGGATGTACACGGTGTGGTATTAGTACTTGTAGTGCAGTAGAGGATGTACACGGTGTGGTATTAGTACTTGTAGTGCAGTAGAGGATACATGCGGTGTGGTATTAGTACTTGTAGTGCAGTAGAGGATGTACACGGTGTGGTATTAGTACTTGTAGTGCAGTAGAGGATGTACACGGTGTGGTATTAGTACTTGTAGTGCAGTAGCGGATGTACACGGTGTGGTATTAGTACTTTTAATGCAGTAGAAGATGTACACGGTGTGGTATTAGTACTTGTAGTGCAGTAGAGGATGTACACGCTGTGGTATTAGTACTTGTAGTGCAGTAGAGGATGTACACGGTGTGGTATTAGTACTTGTAGTGCAGTAGAGGATGTACACGGTGTGGTATTAGTACTTGTAGTGCAGTAGAGGATGTACACGGTGTGGTATTCGTACTTGTAGTGCAGTAGAGGATGTACACGGTGTGGTATTCGTACTTGTAGTGCAGTAGAGGATGTACACGGTGTGGTATTAGTACTTGTAGTGCAGTAGAGGATGTACACGGTGTGGTATTAGTACTTGTAGTGCAGTAGAGGATGTACACAGTACTCGTTACCTGACAGCTGCCATCTCCGCCTCAGTGAAGTGGCGCGCCGCCGCATCGCTCAGCAGCCAAACCAACAGCGTCACGCACACGGGAACGCGCATGGACAAACACGAGGACACCCGGGAGCGAGCCGCAGATGAACACGTATGAGGGCAAATTAAAAACCACACACAGAGAAAAGAAAGAGAACCCGGTACAGGCGGCTTTCTGCTGGTGTAGTTGGCTGTCCGGAAGTGTATGATGTGCGCATGCGTTGCTACGCTGACGAGAAAACCAACCTGAGTTGCGTTCAAGAACAAAGCGTTTTTGCTTGCATTTCTTTTGCAACGTAATAATAATATAATATAATAACTTTATTTGTATAGCACCTTTAAAAACAGCCGTTAACAAAGTGCTTTGACATGGCTAAAATCACAACACACACACACAAATACAATAAAAAACATCATTGTGTAAATGTACAGAGGACATAAGAGGAGTTGTTGTTAGTTTGATTAAAAGGGTGCTTGCAAAGAAGGAAAAAGACGAGAAAAAGATGACATCACATGAAGGCAAGTCTGTAAAAATGAGTTTTAAGAAGTGATTTAAAAGATGACACTGATTAAGCAAGCCTTATCTCCGCGGGCAGGTCGTTCCAAAGCCGAGGCGCTCTGATGGAGAAGGCACGGTCACCTCTGGTCTTGAGCCTCGGCCTTGGAACCGTTAAGAGAGACCCACCCGCGGATCTAGGCTGCGAACAGGCTCGTATGGGGTCAGCATGTCTGCGATATATTCTGGGGCTAGACCTTGACGAGCCTTAAAAGTGATCAGTAAAATCTTAAAATCAATTCTAAAACGTACAGGGAGCCAGTGGAGTGAGGCTAAAATTGGGGTGATGTGATGCCGTCTGTTAAAACCAGTGAGAAGTCTGGCTGCTGAGTTTTGAACCAGCTGGAGGCGGGCGAGTGATTTGTTATTGATGCCAGTTAGGAGGGAGTTACAGTAGTCTAGACGGGAAAATATGAGGGCGTGGACTACTTTTTCTAGATCAGACTGTGATAGAATGTTTTTGATTTTGGAGATGGTTCTGATGTGGAGGAAGCAGGACTGAACAACTTTGTTGATGTGAGGTACGAAGGTGAAGTCTGAATCGAGGAGGATGCCTAGGTTTCTGGCAGTGGGCTTGATGTTACCGGTTAACGGACCAAGACTGATGGGACTGGAGATGGAGTTTGGCGGCTTAAACAGTATTATTTCTGATTTGGAGTTGTTGAGTTGGAGAAAGTTACGGGCCATCCAGCGGTTCACATCTTTTAGACAGTCTGAAACCGCAGCCAGGCTTCTCGGATCATTGGGTCTCAGCGGGAGGTATATCTGTGTGTCGTCAGCATAGCAATGGAAGGAAACATTGTGCCGCTGGATGATTTGGCCGAGTGGGAGCATATAAACAGAAAATAAAATTGGACCTAAAATAGAGCCTTGCGGTACACCATAGGCTATTTGGGTTGTAGAGGATGAGTGGTTGCCTATGGCGACCGCACAAGTTCTGTTTAAAAGGTAAGAACAAAACCAACCAAGTGCAGTGTCCCTGATACCAACCCAGGATTTAAGACGGTCAATTAAAAAGTTGTGATCTATGGTGTCAAAAGCGGCACTTAAATCTAAAAGGATTAAAATAGCACTCTCTCCTCTGTCTGTAGTTAAAAGCAGGTCATTGGTTACTTTGAGGAGGGCGGTTTCGGTGCTGTGTAACACTCTAAAACCAGATTGAAATTTCTCAAATAAATTATTTTGTGCCATAAAAGATAAAAGCTGGGAGGAAACTACTTTTTCTAAAACTTTAGATAAAAAGGGAAGTTTAGAAATTGGTCTAAAATTATTAAAATCAGTGGGGTCTAGGTTGGCTTTCTTTAGGTTGGACCGCAGCATGCTTAAAAACAGAGGGAAAAACACCGTGGGTTAAAAAAATAAATTTAGTAGGAATAAAATCAAGGCTGCACGTGGTTGGTTTCATGTGTGATAAAATATCTGATAAGAAAGAAAGTGAAACAGGTTGAAATTCGCTAAAATGTGTAAAAATGTCTCTGCTAGCGGATAAAATGCTGTCTGGGGGAGTGATCTGTTGCCTAATAAAATCAACCTTGTCTTTAAAAAACTGTAAAAACTCCTCACAGGTTTCTTGAGTTGCGTCATTAAAATAAGAGGGAGAGGGGGAGGTGACTAAATCTAAAACCTTAAATAAAACTCTGGGGTTAGAACGGTTCTCTAAAATCAGGTTGGAAAAGTAGGAATTCTTTGCTTCTTTTACTGTATTTTGATATTTTTTCAGTGAGTCTATCCAAATATCCTTAAAAACATGAGTGCCTGACTTTTTCCAAGTTCTTTCCTTTTTTCTACAATCTCTTTTCAGTTGGTGTGTAAAATCGTTGTGCCAGGGCTGTGGATTAGAATTCTTCTTTTTTGTTTTAAAAGGGGCAAATAAATCCAGAACAGAATGACATGTTTGGTTAAAATTGGAGACCAGCTCCTCAGTGTTAAAATTATGGTTAAGAGCACTAAAAGAAGCAGAGGTAAAAAGTTCAGAAAACTTAAAAGCAGACAGAGAGGTAAAAACTCGGCGGCGGACAGCTGTTTCCTGGTCTACATGTAAAACAGATAAAACCACATTAAATAAAATTGCTTTATGATCGGACACACAGATATCCTCAGATCTTAGGTTCTTGGGGCTGAGACCACTGTATAAAACCAAGTCTAGTGTATGACCTTTACAGTGGGTGGGTACATTCACAGCTTGAGTTAGATTAAAAGAATCTAAAACGTCTAAAATATCATTGATAAAACTTTGGGTGGGACAGCAGACATGGATGTTAAAATCACCTAAGATAAGAACCCTGTCATGTTTGCACATAAAAGTAGATAAAAACTCTGAAAACTCTTGAATAAAAATACTATTTGGTTTTGGGGGTCTGTAAATGATTAGAATTAAAACTGGACTATTTGATTTTAACATGAAACCAAGATGTTCAAATGAAGTATAAGCGTCATAAAAGACAGGGGTGCAATTAAAAATATTTCTAAAAATGACAGCAACGTAAGCGAACGTAAATAAAATGTTAACGAAATCCACCAAATAAAACAAGAACCGTGAATATTGGATCCTATATCATACAGATCTGGCTGTATATTTACATATAACGTGTGTGTTTATTAAAATATAACAAAATAATATTGACAGTTGTGCAATAATTGTAAAATGGATAAACTGTCATGCCAACAGCAATACAGTTATGTATTTGCATAATGAGAAGTAATAAATATACAGATGTGTAATTTCAGTTCAACTCCCCCTTTTTAGTAAATAGAAACATTTAATAAATATAAATAAATAAATGGTTCACAACACAAATTCATGTTTAATGTCCACATATACGGCCTTTTTAAGTGTGTATTGATCCCCCTGTGAAGCATGCATAACTTGATGATCAATTACAATAAAACAACACAGTTGTAATATAAACTGTGTCTTCATGGGATGAATTTAATTACTTTGAGCTAAATATTTCAGCTGTATATCCATTACTTTACATAAGTCAACATTTGCGTGTTGAATGATGAGCTCATTGATCTGAATCCGCCAGTAAATGAAGTTATTAAATGAATGTATTGGACTATTTAGTACCTGAAAATAAGTACAAGTATCAGTGCAGCAGGACAGTGTTTAGCTCCATCTCCTGAGCAAAACCTACAAACAGCCCATTCAGGAGAGCGTAACCAACGCAGTGATCTTTCTGATAAGCAAATAGTTGTTATGAGAGTCAGGTTACATGAGCTTGTATTACATCTCCAGTCACCGACTGAAGCAGAGGAACCTGGAGGAGACGAGGATGGAGACCGTTCTTCTGAGCATCATCGTCGTGTCAGGCAGGAGTTTCACATGTTCTTCTTTGGGTTCACATTTTTAACATTGTGTATTGTGATGCTGGTTCAAGCTGCCTTCATGTTCTAGAATATCCAACTTCTGAAGTTGGAATTACAAGAATGTGGCGTTTAAGTGCTTCGTTGTTGAGATGAATTGGTGTTATGGATAGAAGGATGAATAGTGTTGGTCTGTATCAAGTTCAAACTAGAGAAGGACGCACCATCATCACTGAGTCCTCTGCTCCACCGACTCTGGGACTCGGGTATCAACTCCTCATTATACTTGAGGGGCGTTCGTGTGCCATTTCAGAGTCTGCAACTCGTATTTACCATAATTCTGAAACCAGGTGAAGGCAGCATGAGTTGTCTAATATTAAATGGACCTGGACCTGCATTTCTACAGAGCTTTTCTAGTCTTCTTTACACAACATTCAGTCTGTTACGTTCAATCTTCAGATTAGAGGGACGACCCACTCTACCTCTGAGCCACATCCCCTTCTTTAATGTACAACGGTTATTTCCTGTATTGAGTGAAGTCATTGATATTAGATGTGATCTCTGCAGGGCTGAGTGCCGTCTCATCAGCTGCTGAACGTGGGTACCATGTTGTTTACGAGCTGAAGACCATGACTGAAGCACAGAGTTACTGCAGAGAGAAACACACCGACCTGGCCACCATCAGCAGCGGGGAGGATGTGGAGATCCTGAACAGTACGGTGGATTTAAACAACCCGGTCTTCTCAACATCGGGCAGGGTGAGTTTTGTTATTTCAGTGACGAGCGGTCTGAACGTTTTATTGTCTGATCACACGTAGTAACTAATGGCAGCAGAAGTGTGAAGCATTTTTATGATAAACTTCCCTCCATATGTTTCACCAGACAGCTCTGATTCTTTGTATCGCCATGAAATATTACTTTCAGACAGCCTGGATAGGTCTGTACCTTCCCTCAACCAACTGGAGATGGTCTCATTCAGACGCAAGTTTCTACAAACCTGGGGAGACTGAGTTCAGATCATGGGCTCCTGGAGAACCGTACAACTTGTACAAGAACGAACACTGCACAGCGATGCATCTTGATGGAGCTTGGTCCGACGACATCTGTGGTAGTAAGCGGTTTGCAGTCTGCATGTCTGTCAGAGGTGAGAATGTTAACTCAGGAAGTTCCCCTGCTCTGCTTCTCTTTGCCTCTTTGTTTTCATATTTTGGTTCGAGTATCAATCAATCACTCGAAGTGCTTTTAGTGCTTTACATGATGGTGATACAGAACCAACAGCCAAGGTGGACTCAGGGACAAGTGTCTCCACCGGGAAAAGAAGGCCACGTTTCTCAGCTGCATTTGAAGGAGTCTTTGATATGGGACAGCCTTTTCTCCGCTGCTGGGACGCATGTGGTCTTCAAATCCAGCCTCCGGAGGATGCGGCCGCTGTATCACCTTTTGTATCACCTGTGTATTTTATTCTGTCAGCCTTGCTCCGTTCCCTTTGTTCCCACCAATCAGTGTTCAGCCCTCATGTCTCCTCACCTGTGTGTTGTTTTCATTTACTCCGGCTGTTAAAATGACAATTTTATTAGTGCAACATGTGAAAGGCATGAATACCTCCACAGCTGTGGCATGGAGGGGAGGCTGTATGTTATGTTGCCTCTACTCAGCCCTTCACTGTGGTCTGTTTCCAGAGCCGAATGTGACGTTCATCTTCACTAATGACAGCATAACGTGGACTGAGGCCCAGAGCTACTGCAGAGAACACTACACAGACCTGGCCAGTGTGAGAAACCCGACAGACAACCAGAAGATAAAGGAGTTGTTAACCACATACTTATGGGCCTGGATCGGCCTTTTCAGAGAAGCCTGGAAGTGGTCGGATGGAAGTATCTCCTCGTTCAGGAACTGGAATGACCCGTCTCCTTATAGTCTCAATGAGACTTGTGTTTATGCAGACTTCAATCACGGTGGAAAGTGGTCCCCCTCAACCTGCAACATCAAGAGACCCTTCATCTGCTACAGTCCACGTGAGAGACCAGATTTAAGTTTACTTTAGCATCAAACGTCCCAAATTATAATAATAATAATAACAATAACAACAAAAAACATAGAAAACATCAAGTTCTGAACAATAAAAGTGGAGAGTCATGATGTTGATCATTTCCCTGAATTGTGAGGACAGTTAGCACCCCATAGATGATGTGTTTGTGTTGTTGTGACCACATTTTCCCTGTCATCCTTTAAACGGATGAAATTCTATTCATTATATGAGAGTTTATCATTTTCTCTTTTACAGCTACAATAAAAAGAATAATAAGACTGCGAGTGCAGAACGACAACCCTGATCTGGATATGAATGACCCCGCTGTGATGGAGGCCATCTTGAAGAAGGTAAATCACGTTTCCTACTTTTAGGCCAAAAAAAACCAAACGTGACGACCCTTTAAAGCAAATTAAAATCACATAAAAACCATATTGATCCCCAGAGTTGATGCAGTTCAAGAAACCATGCGAAGAGTTTGGAAGTAAATAAAGAGCTTTTTGTATCATACTATGAAAACATTTGTATTTTATTACAACAGTAAACATGTATATTTTTAGTATTTTTCTCTTGTTGTTCATTCAGCAGACGCTACAGCAGCAGCCTGACGCCCAGACAGCATTACAGTTTAATTACAGATCTTTCATGTCGCACCGACAGAAAATGCCAAGAATCAGGGCGAGGAGGACAGAAAGAGGTCTGGAGGAACCATGAGAGGGCTTACTGAGGCCGTGATTAATAACATCTAAAAAGCATATCATCAAATGTCAAAGTTGACACGACTTGAGCGTTGTGTAGGAAGCTCTGCAAATACTGTTTGTGCAGAAGTAAAGGGTCTAGTGTTGCCACTCTGCAGACCTGATGAACAATGAACACACAGAAACGTTCTGCCAACAAATGCAAAACATCCAAATATGATCCAGTAGTCAGAGAAAAGCCAGAACATTTACAAGAGCAGAAATGGGGGAAGCAACCATCGGCCTCCATCTAAGGGGGAATAAAAGAAAGCGAGTAGAATCTGAATAACAATGCAGAATGTCATATCTCTCTGTGGGTGATTCTGTGTCTCAGCTCAAACAGAGGCTGAAGGACCGGGGGCTGAATGATGTCAAACTGAGCTTGAAGAAGCAGCCGGATGGAAAATTCTTCCACAAGGAGAAGGTGAAGACAAAGAAGAAGACAGAGTTGTAATGGTGAAGTGTGACGTCGTCTTCCATCAGAAAATAGAGCTGCAACAACTGGTACATTTTGGAAACCAATTCATCCTTTGAGTTGATTTCCCAGCTCCTGCTTCTCTCATATAAATGTGTTATGCTTTTCTCTGTCATATATGGTCATAAACTTAACATCTTTGGGTTTCAAACTGTTGTTTGATTAAAACAGGACATTTGAATTTAACTGCTTGGGCTGTGGGAAATTATAGCTGGCATTTGTTATTATTTTCTAACGTTTTAAACATGGAATATATTAAGATAAGGTCAGATACTGTAAGATAAAATAAGATTTAAAAAAATAGTTAAAGATAAGACTTGACTGGAGGCCACTCTGGTAAAAAAAACAAGAGGATCAATGTTGTGAAGAATTTCCCTAAAATGATTCCTGTGACTTTTGTTATGTTGCTGTAACATCTTCCAGGAATAAAACACCAAATATTCAATACTTTCTATACTTTTCTTTGTCTATATAATCATAAACATATATATAATATCTGGGTTTTAGAAATGAGTAATAAGTGTCAATGGGAAAAACATGAATTGTGAAATAAAAATAATATCCAGTAAATTAATGTTATTATGAAAATAAATGATGAAATAACAGGAATATGATGTTTGAAATATGTTGCTGTAACATCTTCCAGGATGAAAATATTCACTATATTTGTGATCATGAACTTAATATCTGGGTTATTAAAAAAGGACTTTTGCAGAGTAAAACATGTTAATTGTGAATTAAAAATAATACCCAGTAAAAGTAACGTAATTTGTGAAAATAAATGATGAAATAACAGGAATGAGTTTGAAACATGTCTTTAATTTTTTCACGTGAAGGCGTTGTGTTCGTACGTCATCACGTTACGCTGTTACCATGGACACAGAGAAGTCTCACTACTCTAACGTTTTGACAGAAAAGATCCTCCAAACAAAGCCCCGTTTTTTCTGTTGGACTGAGTGAGAAAAACTTTAAATACTTAATTTTCATAAATATACTTTTATATATATTTAAGTCCATCTTTGAAGAGTTTCTGCTGCGCTTCACTCTTTTACATTATTTTAAGTTCAACTTAACGGTTCTTTATTGTAACGTTAGCTAGCTTAGTTCAAATTCCACCACGTCGACAGTTGTTAACGCCAACTGTCATTTTTATACCACACTGTAAACCCGAACAAGTTGAGAAAACTCAAAATTTATGCTGTAACTGATTACGTCAATGTTTTTGAGTTAACCTAATACATTTTTTGAGTTACACTTTACTTAAAAAATATGTGTTCAGTTGACTTAATCTTTATTCTAAGTTTAATATAATTTATAATATTCATTAACTTAATATTTATGTCTATTTCATACTTAAATTATTTAAATTTAACTTTCATTAAATTGAAGTGCACTGTACTTAAAAAGTATTTTAAGCAGTTATTAAAACTTGTATGTATAAAAACTTAAAATTTTACTTCAGTCTCACTCAAAAAACATACTTGTACATAACTCATAAGCTCATGAAAATTATATTGATTTAAGTTCTGAATACTCAATTTTTACATTAAACACACACACAACTTCAGGTACAATTTCAGTTTGTTTTTATTTTGCATTAACATTGTTACTCCAAACAAGTATGAACAATTACAGCAATATTTCTTTAAACCCTGCTGCGAATGTAACTGGACATTAAACAGCTCAGTCACCTCCTGAACGTCTGTATATCAGTGTGTGTCTGTATATCTGTGTGTGTGTGTGTCCATCTCCATGTCATGACATGACTGAGCATGTTAAAGTGCATGAAGTAAAACATCTGGCAAGACTTTGTAAACAAATTAAAAGGATCTTACAGCTCATCAAACTGCAAAGCAATTTTAAACATAAATAAAACTGAAATAAATAATACCACTGGCCTTTGTGCATAAGTCTAACCAAGGACCAAGAGCTCTTTCATAGAATAAAATAAAAAATAAATACAATACATTATTGTAAAGGGCATATCTCACACTATTCCGATCTACAGTTGTTAACTTTTTAAAAATGCAACCATGGAGAAGTGACCACTTGGTGGATAAGGGACATGTAAAAAGTGACCTGTGTCCTGCTTGTGCTACTTCACATGCAACAGCTCTACACATTATAAAGGAATTTTCAGTGAATAAATGACAGAAATATACAATTTCTAACAATTAAAACTGTTAATTTTGTATAAAGTGCAAACATGATTAGGTAGCTTTTGTGGTTAGACAGCCTACCAGGTGTAACTTCCATTCAGATGCTTTGGGTAAAAGCATATTCAACATACTGTCACATTAAGACACTTGGCACCAAAAACTCGCTTCTGTGTGTTCATACAGATGAAGGTAAAAGTGTGAATGAGTTTCCTGGGGAAGTCCAAATGCAATACATATATCAAACCAATGCTTTAGCCAACCTGGGGATGTTGCTCATCACAAGCACATCTTCTACCACAATAGCAATGGATGTCAACTGGACTTGTAGTGCTCTCGGAGACCATCGAGACAAGGGCAACAGGCGTGTCAGTGAGGCGTGTCAGTCTGGCTCAGGTGAATCGTCCTCCTGGAATATACAGGTTATACAAGGTTAACTTTCAGGAACTAGACAATTGCATTATATTACTATTTCACAGGTCATGACTTAACAGCTAAGTATTAGGTAGGTATTTCAACTGACTATTCTACTGGTCACCATCCAACAGGTAACATGCAAGTATGTCAATGCGGCTCATATAGGTCTTTTAAACCCTCCGGCGGTCATCGGGTCAAGGAAGGAAGCTGAAGGAAGGACAGGGGGAAGAAGGGACGAAGGAAGGAAGAAAAAATGAGGGAGGAAAGAAGGAAGGGAGGAGGTAGGAAAGTAGTGTGTGTGTGTGTGTGTGTGTGTGTGTGTGTGTTATTTAATGAGTGGTAAGGCCAAAAGGTCAACCAAATTATTAGCCCTCTGGGCAAGGTGAAGTCAGGGCTTTGTGGGAAGTTAAACTTAAGGATTACAGGGCTTCTATAGCACATACTGTATGTATCCATATGCATCCACACTCACGCCTCCACACAGGGTTTGGAAGGTGGTTGCGTTGTATAGTTAGGCCGCTTTTAGTGTTGAAAGTAATGCTATCCATACAAAGCAAGCAATATCACCTCATTGATACTAACAGTTCTGCGAAAGCAGTGCATACTTACATTCCACGTCTTGAAGAACGGTGGGTCCTCTTCACGTAGGTATACCGGGAGGGCGCGTAGGGCTGCAGTGCGTCTCATGTTGACATCTTGTTCTTGCTGAAAGGACAAGCAAATTTAACATGATGAACTTTGTTGCTGTCACTGTTGTCCGTATAACTTGATTTGGACCAAGTTCAACTTTAACTCACCTGGAGGTCATAAATATGTAGGATGTCATGCAGCACCTCTGCTATCTTGCCGGTGTGTTCTGCCTTCTGTCTGTATATGGCCAACAGTTGTGGTGTGTGCCGGTCAAGCTCAGCATAAAACTGGTTCCGTAGATTGACGTTTGTGATGCGGTGGAACTCTGCACAAACCTACAAAACAAAATAAAAAAACACAATAGGACAAATGAATTGGGATGAAACATGTTTAGAGAGGGCAGACTGAGAAAGATGTGTAAAGATTGGTAGAAATGAGAAAGAGTGAGCCTGTTTTAACTGTGATTCCATCCGAAGAGCCGCCGTTTCTGTAGGAACTCCTTCACCATTTGATCTTGCCCCAGCTCTACATGTGTCTTTGTGAAACAGCGATAAATAAATTTTCAGTGCATTAATTACAGAAATGTACAAATGCAGGAGGTGTAGAGACATGGCAAAGGATTAACTCTTGAATAATGGCTATGTAGTGCTTAAATAACTGTGTCTGAGGACACAGCACCCAACTTGCACTTCCAGTCCATCATTTGAAGTGCTTACTTTCAAACTAAATTAATTCTCCTATAAGTGAGTTTAAATAATTTGGCTTACCAAAGAAAAAGGTCAGTGCTGGTCAATATTCTCAACTTGATTCTGTGGAAACAGATACAATAAGCAGTAAGAAACCAGTTAAATTATGTAGGCTACTCAACCACAGCTTTACCATTTATTAACCCAGAATCTCAAGTGTTAATATAACTTATCAATAAAGTTGTTCTCAGACGATCTAAGTGACTGTAGGTCATATACAGTCAATTACATAGTTATTCAAATCCACACACACAGACAGACAAGACTTGATTATTACAAATAATAATAAAACGTTAACCCATTTATGGAGGGGAAGCAGCACAAGCTAAATCTCAGTTACCTTGATTTGTGTGCATGCTCGCTTCTCTGCATCCACTTCAGCCTATAAGGAAAGAAAAAATGGAGGTTCAATGTAAGCTTGCAGATTGCATAAGCTTACAACTTCATGTCCATGCATTACTACGGACGTAACTAGCACTCAAGTGCATACGTTACTGAGTCGGCTAATGGCTAAAACTAGCTGCAACTTAACGTTCTTCGTCTTAAAATAGCTACTATGCCTACGTTAGTTCATTCGAGTGCACGTAACAAGAAGAAAAATATTTACCAGATAAGGGCGTCTCACATAAATATCAGCACCACACAAAGAAACGCTACGGCTGCTAACGGAAAAGAGTTACGAGCTAACATCGTTAACGGCGCAGGCGCCGCAATTCAAAAATTAGCGCGAATCACCGTGGCCATTGCCCGTTACCCTAAAAGTAAAAACAGCGCAGTCTAACGATCAAACACTTTATTATTTGTGATACCCATGCAACGTTATAACAAGCAAAGCAGTTTTAACAAGTTTGTTTGGTTTACTTACAAGTTAATCCATGAACGAAGATGAGACGCGGACTCTCGCACACGGCAGCCATCTTGGACAAAAAAATTTGCGTCGCTCCAGGCAGGAGATTCACAACGTCGTGACGTCATGACGTCCGTGTACGGAGCGTTTACTCAAAAGCAATCATTGATGGGGAACGCTTTACTCATAAGTTCGGTGCCACAGAAAATTAAAACTAGATAAATCGTTCACGTCACTGATTAGTTATGAGTTCTTTCAACTATTAAACAGATTTTAATTATTGTGCCCTCAGTCCTTATAAGTTAGTAGTACTGTTGGGGTTTACAGTGCACAGTTTAAAAATACTCACCCGAAGGTAAAAGTACTGAATTCACAATGTACATAAAAGTAGAAATACTCAACTACAGCCAGTAGAAGTACAGATACTTGTGTTCAAAAATATTCTTGTAAAAGTAGAAGTACTTTCAACGTCTTTACTCGAGTACAAATGATATGTACTGGCTCTGAAATGTAGGCCTACTCAAAGTACATCCGACGGAACTGGCTCGTTTCCGTCAGAAAGCGCGTGCCCGCAAACTAGTACTCGAGTCCGCTATGGTGAAAAGAGCAGAAATAACGACCAGGTGTTGCTGATCCTCTTTAGTGAAAAACTTTGTGAAGCTGTCTCCTCTTTATTTGAACTCCAAAAAGCAGCCAGGTGCATAAACACACTAACAGTTGTTTTTGTTTTTGAGTAGAGCAAAGGCATGAGGACATGTTCACACACACACACACACACACACACACACAGATAAAAAAAATAAATCTTGGGGGTCCCCTAGTAGTCACACGGCTCCATAATATTACTGGCAAAAATACAAGAATTTCATGCATCGGCCTTTGATGGGAAAATGGTTGAATATGGTGATATACAGTAAAACTGTCAAATATCACTACTTTTGTTCATAATGAAAAGCTAACATACCAGACTGCATGGTTTTATACAGCAATGGCAGTGAGATTAAAAAATGTGGTTTGAATGGAAAACATTGGGGCGTTTTTGGCCACAAGGGTGTCCAGAGGGAGTATCTGGTACTACATAAAAAATACTAATGCAATCAAATACATTTTGATACCAATCTTTGACATATTCAAGCCTCTAATTCCCACCAAAGCCCCATCCACCTTCTATTTATTATATGGAAAATAACTAATATTTTGTGTTTTTTGGAGATAAAAAATGAAAACAATTAAACTGGGTTTAAAGGGTTAAAATCCTGGAAATTATTGAATATTTGGTAGTTTTTAGCAAGGTGGAAGTTGTTTATGAGATTTATTTTTAAAAAAGTATTAAAAAAATACTGATGTATGAAATCATCATTGGATTTCAAAAATATAACTAAAAAGAAAAGTTCTTGCAAAAAATCATGCCACAAGCTGCAACACAGCCAAAATTATCACCCAATCAAAAAGAAAAACAGGAAAAATGGCCAAAAATGCCAGAGGAGGGCATGAGGGTTACACAGTAAATATAAGCCGCTATTTCAACAAAGAAATGTCCTTTTTCAGATTCCCGTTAGCAAAAAGTCTAAAGCGCTCTGCTAAGAATCTGCATTATGTCCGTAATATGAAATGTTGAAAATGTCGGAGAATATTGTTTCGATATGTGATTGGTAGGGAAAATGGTAATTTTCTTCTAAGTAATCAAAATCCTCTCCTGACGTAAAGCTGCTAGAATCACTTGTATTTCCAGATCGATTAGGGCAGGGATGCCAGGGTGAAATTGTACAGGGGGCCAGATTTTTTTCAAGTGAGATCTCAGGGGGCCGGATTACACTTTCGGACTGAAAAGGCCAAACATTTACTCAACACATGGATAGGTAGGCTATTTGATATTATTCATGAAGGCCTACACATCAAAAAGAAACTGCATTGGCACCAAAATAGCCTCACAATGAGGCCTAAATTACATACATTACAAAGGAGGATGATTGACAGGCGCTCTCCTTCATACAATCACGTGCACACTACATGGCTGCACCTGATTGGACGATCGCTTTCACAGCTGTCCTGTCTGCTCCCGGATTTCAAACCGACCAACATGGCGGCTCGTTTGGAAACTTTCTCTTATTTTACAACAATAGTTCACCGAAACGTGTTTCTGAAAACATTTTAAGCGAGAAATATGCTATGCAGTTGCTGAATCTGTCTTTATTTTACATCGACAACATTCAGTTTAAAAGATTTTCGAGGGCTTGCGGGAGGCAGCGGCGCACCCTCTCTCCACACTCGCCTTGAGTCGAATGCATTGCAGGGCATACCGTAAATCCTTTAATATAGCCTCAGCCAAAATCTTCGCGACGCGAACCTGACAATGAATGGGAAGGGTGGAAATAACGCTGCCAGTTGACACTTGCCCCGGCCACTGTGCCTGGCCGGTCATAGAATACAGGCCAGTATTAGAGGATTTACGCTATATATATCCCCTTATCACCCGTTGGCCGGATGTGACGTACAGTCGGGCCGGGTCCAGCCCGCGGGCCGTAACCCTGGCATCCCTGGATTAGGGTGATGAGGAAAGGATAGATGGATGGATGATGGATGGATGCTGGATGGATGACGGGAGAAGACCTTTGGCAGAGAGGAAACATGTCCAGTTGTGGACTATGACGCGTTCAGAGGCTGTTTGGGTTCTTGAGCGTTCCTAAATATTTCGGAGCAGCTTGAAAGGTTCTCACGAGCGCTCCATCCAGCTGTTGACTGTTTCTCTAGTTCCCTCTGTTACTCGGTGTGGCGTTGCTGTTGCATCCGTGTCTTATTGCCCCCGAACGCATCGTCAGACTGTTGTTATTATGAGTCACTCGTAGAGAAGCTTGTAACAGGAGCTAAATGAGCTTAACCACGGCCATGGCTGTCGTTGCCCCTCACTTTGGCCTTGATGCCCTGTGAAAAAATGTTCAATTTACGGCCAAGGTGGTCTTTGTGCTCCTGTCAAAGTCCCAGTTTAAACAGCGCTAGTGATGCGTGGGCACAGGAGGCTCGTCCCGTGTCAGAGCGATTGCTCTGCTGTGGTTTTTCCAAAATAGAACTCTGAACGGATAAATAGAAGAAGTGTACAAACTTTTTGGTTACAGAAACATGGCATATTTATTTTATGAGGTTATGATAAAAAATAGCTCTGAACGAACAACAGATGAGCAGAAGCGCTTGTTGACCGTTGCAGAGAATTACCGTCTGGTCTGAAGAGGGGGGCAGGGGGGGGTCCATTTGTATGTGTGTGTGTGTTTGTGTGTGTGTGTGGGGGGGGGGGGGCGCTGGAGGTGAGGTTCGCCCAGGGCGTCATGAAACCCAGGACCGCCACTGCAAGTGGCCACAAGCGGGCAGCGGATTTCGCAGAGAGTGGCATTTTTATTCTAAAAGTACCGGTCCGGTTCCACTCTGGTCACGCTCACACCACGAGTCTGAAGCCCAAGCCGGACCCAGAATCCCCTGTGTCCTACACAGTCATCAACAGTATGTTCAGTCACAAAACAGCTCGATAGCGAGGGGAGATCCCACTGAGCGATGATGAGGGACGGCCTATCGATTAAAGTCTACGTCATGTCCACATTGCCTACCCGTGTGCTCGTGCATCTTTAAGATTTCATACAGAATTTTTTATTGCTTTCAATTAGTTATTCCTTTGTAAGATGTTATTTTAAAAAATCCAACGTAACATTACAGTTTTTCTCAGTCGATTTGGTTCTTTTCTCAGAACAGAATGTTCTCAGAACTATTAGTTCAACCTCCACAACATTTAGTCATTTGTGGACATCATAGTAGCAATTTCTACTTCCTCTGAACAAATTGCAAATGCTTTTGGACATGTATCAGTTGCTTTCATACAATTCTCTGCTGTTTTATAACATCATTTGTTTATGTCATGTCAGTCAAAATGAACTATACTTATGGACGCTGAATAGTCGTTCCCAATAAAACTAATAGTCTTCATTTCATTGCTTGAGTCATTACATACAAAATGGTTGAACTAGTTATCAAATTCTGTCAAGCAAATTGTATACCTTTATTCATACATTTCTGTAAATGTCTCAATGGCAAGCCACTTGTTCACAGTCGCTCAGGGATGAATCCCATGAACCCTCACTTAGCAAGCATAATGATCCGAGCAGGACATAGTGTGGACCATTTGTACAATGCTGTGACACAGAAATGGAAGGTCAGCATCGTGGAAGAGAGTTGATGATTCGGGGAGGAAGGGGACAAAACAGAGGAAGAGGGAGAAGAGACCAAATACTTAGGCAGATTCCTAATGACATTAGGGCTACAGTTGTGGACCATGCTGTCAATTCCGTCTCACAATGGCTGAGGCTGGTCAGAGGGTGCAACCAAATGTTGGAAGAACACTGTGAACTGAAGCTCTAGCAAAAGGGTGTTTCTTATGTTTGTTCTAAATAAGTGACTGTAGTGTATTATTCTTTTGCACAATGCTGTAAAATTACAAAGAGCAGATACAGTAAAAATGTGAAATGTACATATTTAGTGTCTTGTACTCACTTACTCCCCTAACTACAGCAATGTGTAACTTTACTGTAGTTTTCAAATGGCTGTACAAGTAGTTTATACTGCTGTCTTGAGCATTTTCAGGTAGCGTCACCGAGTTCTGACCTTTTTTTTGCTTTGGAAAACACTGAGAATAAACTGTCATAATGAAAACATGACAAAGCCATTTGACTATCTTCTAACCGATGGTGTCCAGACTTCTCATTTTGATGACACTGACAGTTTCATTGACCTGAATACTTGCTTTTGAGGAATGGACTATCCATTTTGAGCAAGTGACATGCTTTTGCAGGTTATCCACTAGGTTTTGCAGTTTGCACTAATTGTTTTGAGAAATGCACTATTAACTGCTGTGCAAATGTTAATAGTGATGTGAGAAAAGCACCAAAGCGACTGAGAAAAAATGTAAGTTGATATGGGTATTAAAATATTTGAATACATAATTCATGTTTTGTTATGAATTAGGATGTTATCATATTAATCTGAAAGGTAAAACCATCACTTTTACTCAATGGCCTTTGTGCCCTGTCATGTGGCCTTGGTGCCCCTAAAAAGACGAAATTCCAACCCTGGCTTATACTTAGTAGAAGTTTAAACTGAAGTAATCGTTTATATTTGTACACCCATCCGTCACCGAGGCATTTATTTATTTTGTTTTTAAAATGATCTAGATAATGAGACTGAGATGAGACTAATAATTAGGATGTAAATCCTGGATACATATTTAGCATATATTTGCATATAAACACACAAAAAAAGACAAAAGGCAACTGTGTCATTATTCAGTCAGAGGTGGTATTAGTACTCTTAGTGCAGTAGAGGATGTAGACGTGTGGTATTACTATTTGTAGTGCAGTAGAGGATGTACACGGTGTGGTATTAGTACTTGTAGTGCAGTAAAGGATGTACACGGTGTGGTATTAGTACTTTTAGTGCAGTAGAGGATGTACACGGTGTGGTATTAGTACTTGTAGTGAAGTAGAGGATGTACACGGTGTGGTATTAGTACTTTTAGTGCAGTAGAGGATGTACACGGTGTGGTATTAGTACTTTTAGTGCAGTAGAGGATGTACATGGTGTGGTATTAGTACTTTTAGTGCAGTAGAGGATGTACACGGTGTGGTATTAGTTGTAGTGCAGTAGAGGATGTACACGGTGTGGTATTAGTACTTGTAGTGCAGTAAAGGATGTACACAGTGTGGTATTAGTACTTTTAGTGCAGTAGAGGATGTACACGGTGTGGTATTAGTACTTGTAGTGAAGTAGAGGATGTACACGGTGTGGTATTAGTACTTGTAGTGAAGTAGAGGATGTACACGGTGTGGTATTAGTACTTTTAGTGCAGTAGAGGATGTACACGGTGTGGTATTAGTACTTTTAGTGCAGTAGAGGATGTACACGGTGTGGTATTAGTTGTAGTGCAGTAGAGGATGTACACGGTGTGGTATTAGTACTTGTAGTGGAGTAGAGGATGTACACGGTGTACTATTAGTTGTAGTGCAGTAGAGGATGTACACGGTGTGGTATTAGTACTTGTAGTGCAGTACAGGATGTACACGGTGTGGTATTAGTACTTTTAGTGCAGTAGAGGATGTACACGGTGTGGTATTTGTCGTGATGCGTTAGAGCTCTGGACCCAAATGCAGAAGACCAGACGTGGGTGTGAGTCAAACAGTCAGTTTATTGGGACAGAGGGACTATATGAAGGTAGATTGTGTGGCAGGGGGCAGGCAGGCCTGCGAGCTGAGAGGCCGGGGACGTGGATAGTCCGGGTACAGCAGCAGCGTAGGAGCAGGATCCTGAAGGCAGAATGGGAAACGCAGGTGAGTAGGTACAAGCGATATCACTGGTAACACTGATAAGTTCTAGTAGCACAGGCTGAACTACCACGTAGCGGTGACAATCTGGCAGCGAGCCCACAGGAAGCCAGCCTCTTTATACTGCTCCTGATGAGGGTGATTCGTCCCAGGTGTGTAGAAGCCAGCAGCAATCTTGAGACCCACGCCCAGCCTCTGCCAAGAGAACACACCCCCAACTCCACACACCACAGTACCCCCCCCCCCCCTAAATGATGCCAGGAGAAATCCAGGAGCGCTCCTCTGGACCGTACCCCTCCCAGTCCACAAGATACTGGAAGCCACGCCCCCACCGCCGCACATCCAAAATCTTGCGAACCGGAAAGGCCGGATGGCCGTCAATGTCCAGGGCGGGAGGAGGGGGTTCGGCTGGAGGGCTAAGGGCACTGGAGGAAACAGGCTTCAAAAGAGACACATGGAAAGTAGGATGAATGCGCATAGAGTCAGGCAGTTTCAGTCTCACAGCGGATGGGTTAATGATTCTCTCAACCACAAACGGGCCAACATAGCGGGGGGCAAGCTTTCGTGACTCCACCTGTAGAGGGAGATCTCGTGTGGATAACCAAACCCTCTGTCCAGGCTGGTACTGTGGAGCGGGACAACGATGTTTGTCTGCCAGTCGCTGGTTGCGCTGGGCAGAACGACAGAGTGCTGCTCGAGTGGCCCTCCATACATCTTGGACTCGACGAAGGTGTGCTTGGACCGAGGGTACTGCGGCCTCGCGCTCCTGAGTGGGGAACAGAGGTGGTTGAAAGCCGTTAGCAGCCATGAATGGGGACATACCTGTGGCTGAACTGGTGAGGGAGTTGTGAGCATATTCAATCCATGGCAGCTGGATGCTCCAGGAAGCGGGATGCTTGGCTGAGACACACCGGAGCGCTGCCTCCAAGTCCTGATTGGCCCGCTCAGTCTGGCCATTGGACTGTGGGTGGTACCCAGAAGTTAGACTGGGGGTGGCGCCGATAGCTCTGCAAAAGGCCCTCCACACTTGCGAAGAAAACTGGGGGCCTCTGTCTGAAACAATGTCCATAGGGATACCATGAATTCTGAAAACATGTGACACAAGTAGGTCCGCTGTCTCGAGAGCTGAGGGTAATTTAGGGAGAGGCACAAAATGAACAGACTTGGAGAAACGATCAACTATGGTGAGGATGACAGTGTTCCCTGTAGATGGCGGCAGACCAGTGATGAAGTCAACTGCAATGTGTGACCAGGGGTGGCTGGGGATGGGTAGAGGTTGCAATAAGCCGGCTGGTGGACGATGAGATGCCTTTCCACGGGCACAGACAGAGCAGGCAGCCACAAACTCCCTCGTGTCCCGTGTCATGCCTGGCCACCAGAAACGCTGCTGGAGGAACTGAAGAGTCCGTTGAAACCCAGGATGGCAGGTGAGTATGGAGGTGTGACCCCATTGCAACACTTGGGAGCGAGCAGCCTCAGGGACGTAGAGGCGATCAGGCGGGCCACCAACTGGATCTGGCTGAGTCTGCTGAGCCGCCTTCACCACAGACTCAATCTCCAATAATGCTGCTCCCACGAAACAAGTGTGGGGTAGAATGGGCACTGGCTCAGATGTAGCAGAATCCGGGGAAAACAGTCGAGAGAGGGCATCGGGCTTGAGATTGCGTGAGCCTGGACGATAGGAGAGTGAAAAGTTAAAGCGGCTCAGGAACAGAGACCAGCGAGCTTGACGAGAATTGAGGCGTTTTGCAGTCTGCAAATAAGCTAGATTCTTACGGTCTGTCCAGATGATTAAGGGGTGTCTTGATCCTTCCAGCCAGTGCCTCCATTCTTGTAATGCCCACACAACAGCCAACAACTCCCGGTTACCAACATCATACCTCTGTTCAGCCCCGGAGAGACGCCTGGAGAAAAAGGCACAGGGATGCAGCTTATGGGTCTGTGGGTGACGCTGAGAGAGGACTGCACCAACTCCTGACTCTGAAGCATCTACTTCAACCACAAACTGTCTGTCTGGGTCAGGATGGAGGAGCACTGGAGCACTGGTGAATAATCTCTTAAGTCTCTGGAAAGCCTGCTCAGCCTCAACAGGCCATGCAAAGGGGACATTAATAGAGGTGAGTCGGGTCAGGGGGGTAGCTACCTTGCTAAAGTCTCTGATAAACCTGCGGTAGAAATTGGCAAAACCAAGAAAACGCTGCAATTGTTTGCGAGAGATGGGGGTTGGCCACTCTGCCACAGCTCTTATCTTGACAGGATCAGGCTGAAGCTGTCCTCGTGCCACAATGTAACCCAGGAAACTGACTGAAGTACTACTTTACTCAGATGAGGACCTAACACTTGTTCTATTTTTAGCTCTTACTTTATCGGCAATGATACGTCGTGGTTTCTTTGTTTCCTTCTTTTGACAAATGTACTTATTGTAAGTCGCTTTGGACAAAAGCGTCTGCTAAATGACCTAAATGTAAATGTAAATGTAAGTGAAATTCACATTTGTCCGGTTTAACGTATAACTTGTTCTCCAGGAGGCGCTGCAGAACCAGGCGGACATGCTGAACATGCTCCTCAGGAGTACGAGAGAAGATCAGTATATCATCAATGTACACAAACACAAAATGGTTCAGCATGTCACGAAGAACGTCATTGATGAGGGCTTGGAAAACGGCAGGTGCATTGGTGAGGCCAAAGGGCATCACCAGGTACTCAAAATGGCCTAACGGGGTGTTAAATGCTGTCTTCCATTCATCTCCATGTCGAATCCGGACCAAATGATATGCATTGTGGAGATCCAGCTTGGTGAAAAGTTGGGCATGACATAAAGGTTCAAAAGGGGGGTCAATCAGGGGAAGGGGATACTTGTTTTTCACAGTGATATTGTTTAAGCCCCAATAATCGATGCATGGGCGCAGTGTCTAATCCTTCTTTTCAACGAAGAAAAACCCAGCCCCTAGTGGTGATGAAGAGGGACGGATTAGGCCAGCTGCCAGAGAGGTGTTGATATACTGCTCCATAACCTCTTTCAGGACGGGACAAGTTATAGAGGCGGCTACCTGGGTACTTAGCACCAGGTAGGAGGTCTATGGCACAATCATAGGGTCGATGAGGAGGCAAGGACAAGGCTAAATCTTTACTGAAAACAGCTGCCAGGTCATGATAAGCTGACGGAACTAGGGACAAATCAGGAGGAGCTGGTGGAGGGGGTTGTGGAGTACCGGAGGCAGGTAGGGCAGTGTGGAGACAGCATGAGTGACAGTGGACACTCCAACTGGTAATTGAGGAGGCTTGCCAATCTATAAGGGGGTTATGAATCCGTAACCATGGGAGGCCCAGCACCACTGGACAGATAGGAGAGGGGAGAACACACAGCTGGATCTTTTCATGGTGGTTACCAGAAATCACTAGGGACACTGGCACAGTGCGGTGGGTTACTGTAGCTATCAGCCTGCCATCTAGAGCATTAGCATTCAGTGGTTCAGCAAGAGGCTTGAGGGGGATTTGCAATTGTTTCACAAGTTCAACATCAATGAAATTGTCATCTGCTCCAGAATCCACAAGAGCTAGAACCGGAAGTGTAACACCAGAACAGGTAAGTGAGGCAGACACACTTACTCGAGGAGGAGAGCTGGGCTGAGAAGTAGTCTGGCTCACCAGGGTGCTCTCCCTCACTGGTGAGCCTGATCTTTTGGCGTCTGGGGGCAGGAGGCAATAAAGTGTCCCATCTGGCCGCAGTAGAGGCAGAGCTTAGCCAGCATACGTCGTTGGCGTTCTCCAGGAGTTAGGCGAGCTCGTCCCACCTGCATGGGCTCGTCCACCAAGACAGGTGGCGCTCCACTGGACCTTGGAAGGATGACTGCAGAGCTTGAAGGGGGCTGAAACTGGGCAGGAGGGGGAGGGAGACTGGCAGTCGCTCGGGCCCTGCTTGTCCTCTCCCTATTTCTCTCCCTCACTCGATTATCAATCTTTATGGCAAGCGAAATTAATTCATCTAAAGAATCTGGTTCTTCCCGAGTAGCCAATTCATCCTTCATCTCCTCACCGAGCCCCTTAAGAAACACTGCTCTTAGAGCCCTGTCATCCCACCCACTCTCTGCGGCTAGGATACGAAAGTCAATGGAAAAAGAAGCTACAGAGGAGGACCCCTGACGTAGGGACAGCAGCCGTTTATTGGCCTCCTGACCCTGAACTGGATGGTCAAAAATCCTGCGTAACTCAGAGGTAAAACCTTCATAAGACTCGAGAACCCAGGACATTCCCTCCCACAAAGCTGTAACCCACTGACTAGCTTTTCCTCTGAGTAAATTAATGATGTAGGCTATACGTGAACGATCTGAAGTATAACTAGAGGGCTGTTGATCAAAAACCAAACTGCACTGCAACAGGAAACGGCCACAGGAACCAACATCACCAGAATAATGCTCCGGGGGGGGAAAAAAAGGTTCCCTTGCAGGTGGAGGGGGGAGGGGTTGCACTTGAGGGTAATCTTGTCTACTCACTGCTGCTGGGGGTTGTGCAGGAGCAGCCTGGGAAGATAACTGAGAAGTAACAGAAGCCAGGTTGGCACTCATCTCCTGAAGGGAACCCATGATGTCCGCCAGTAAACTGTCGTGCCTTCCTAGCATGACTCCTTGAGCTGAGAGGGCTTGCCGGAGAGCGTCCGGGTCCGCTGGGTCCATGGTGTTGGCCAGATTGTTCTGTCGTGATGCGTTAGAGCTCTGAACCCAAATGCAGAAGACCAGACGTGGGTGTGAGTCAAACAGTCGGTTTATTGGGACAGAGGGACTATATGAAGGTAGATTGTGTGGCAGGGGGCAGGCAGGCCTGGGAGCTGAGAGGCAGGGGACGTTGATAGTCCGGGTACAGCAGCAGCGTAGGAGCAGGATCCTGTAGGCAGAATGGGAAACGCAGGTGAGTAGGTACAAGCGATATCACTGGTAACACTGATAAGTTCTAGTAGCACAGGCTGAACTACCACGTAGCGGTGACAATCTGGCAGCGAGCCCACAGGAAGCCAGCCTCTTTATACTGCTCCTGATGAGGATGATTCGTCCCAGGTGTGTAGCAGCCAGCAGCAATCTTGAGACCCACGCCCAGCCTCTGCCAAGAGAACACACCCCCAACTCCACACACCACAGTATTAGTACTTTTAGTGCAGTAGAGGATGTACACGGTGTGGTATTAGTACTTTTAGTGCAGTAGAGGATGTACATGGTGTGGTATTAGTACTTTTAGTGCAGTAGAGGATGTACACGGTGTGGTATTAGTTGTAGTGCAGTAGAGGATGTACACGGTGTGGTATTAGTACTTGTAGTGGAGTAGAGGATGTACACGGTGTGGTATTAGTACTTTTAGTGCAGTAGAGGATGTACACGGTGTGGTATTAGTACTTGTAGTGCAGTAGAGGATGTACACGGTGTGGTATTAGTACTTGTAGTGCAGTAGAGGATGTACACGGTGTGGTATTAGTACTTTTAGTGCAGTAGAGGATGTACACGGTGTGGTATTAGTACTTGTAGTGCAGTAGAGGATGTACACGGTGTGGTATTAGTACTTGTAGTGGAGTAGAGGATGTACACGGTGTGGTATTAGTACTTTTAGTGCAGTAGAGGATGTACACGGTGTGGTATTAGTACTTGTAGTGCAGTAGAGGATGTACACGGTGTGGTATTAGTACTTTTAGTGCAGTAGAGGATGTACACGGTGTGGTATTAGTACTTGTAGTGCAGTAGAGGATGTACACGGTGTGGTATTATTAACGCCTACAAACAGCCCATTAGGAGGGCGTAACAAATGCAGTGATCTTTCTGATAAGCAAATAGTTGTTCTGAGAGTCAGGTTGCATGAGCTTATATTACATCTCCAGTCACCGACTGAAGCAGAGGAACCTGGAGGAGACGAGGATGGAGACCGTTCTTCTGAGCATCATCGTCGTGTCAGGCAGGAGTTTCACGTTCTTCTTTGGGTCCACATTTTTAACATTGTGTATTGTGACGCTAGTTCACGCTGCCTTCATGTTCTACTAGAAGATGCAACTTCTGAAGTTGGAATAACAAGAATGTGGCGTTCAAGTTCTTCGTTGTTGAGATGAATTGGTGTTATGGATAGAAGGATGAATAGTGTTGGTCTGTATCAAGTTCAAACTAGAGAAGGACGCACCATCATCACTAAGTCCTCTTCTCCACCGACTCGGGGACTCGGGTATCAACTCCTCATTATACTTGAGGGGCGTTCATGTGCCATTTCAGAGTCTGCAACTCGTATTTACCATAATTCTGAAACCAGGTGAAGGCAGCATGAGTTGTCTAATATTAAATGGACCTGGACCTGCATTTCTTGAGAGCTTTTCTAGTCTTCTTTACACAACATTCAGTCTGTTACCCGTTCAATCTTCAGATTAGAGGGACGACCCGCTCTACCTCTGAGCCACATCCCCTTCTTTAATGTACAACGGTTATTTCCTGTATTGAGTGAAGTCATTGATATTAGATGTGATCTCTGCAGGGCTGAGTGCCATCTCATCAGCTGCTGAACGTGGGTACCATGTTGTTTACGAGCTGAAGACCATGACTGAAGCACAGAGTTACTGCAGAGAGAAACACACCGACCTGGCCACCATCAGCAGCGGGGAGGATGTGGAGATCCTGAACAGTACGGTGGATTTAAACAACCCGGTCTTCTCAACATCGGGCAGGGTGAGTTTTGTTATTTCAGTGATGAGCGGTCTGAACGTTTTATAATCTGATCACACGTAGTAACTAATGGCAGCAGAAGTGTGAAGCATTTTTATGATAAACTTCCCTCCATATGTTTCACCAGACAGCTCTGATTCTTTGTATCGTCATGAAATATTACTTTCAGACAGCCTGGATAGGACTGTACCTTCCCTCAGTCTGGAGATGGTCTCATTCAGACGCAAGTTTCTACAAACCTGAGACTGAGTTCAGACCATGGTCTCCTGGACAACCAAACAACCAGTACAAGAACGAACACTGCACAGTGATACGTTCTAAAGGATATTGGTATGACTACCCCTGTGGTAGTAAGCAGTTTGCAGTCTGCATGTCTGTCAGAGGTGAGAATGTTAACTCAGGAAGTTCCCCTGCTCTGCTTCTCTTTGCCTCTTTGTTTTCATATTTTGGTTCGAGCATCAATCAATCACTCAAACTGCTTTTAGTGCTTTACATGATGGTGATACAGAACCAACAGCCAAGGTGGACTCAGGGACAAGTGTCTCCGCCGGGAAAAGAAGGCCAGCTCAGCTGCATTTGAAGGAGTCTTTGATATGGGACAGCCTTGTCTCCGCTGCTGGGACGCATGTGGTTTTCAAATCCAGCCTCCGGAGGATGCGGCCGCTGTATCACCTTTTGTATCACCTGTGTATTTTATTCTGTCAGCCTTGCTCCGTTCCCTTTGTTCCCACCAATCAGTGTTCAGCCCTCATGTCTCCTCACCTGTGTGTTGTTTTCATTTACTCCGGCTGTTAAAATGACAATTTTATTAGTGCAACATGTGAAAGGCATGAATACCTCCACAGCTGTGGCATGGAGGGGAGGCTGTATGTTATGTTGCCTCTACTCAGCCCTTCACTGTGGTCTGTTTCCAGAGCCGAATGTGACGTTCATCCTCATTGAAAACGGCCTGACGTGGACTAAGGCCCAGAGCTACTGCAGAGAACACTACACAGACCTGGCCAGTGTGAGAAACCCGACAGACAAAAAGAAGGTAAAGGAGTTGGCAAAAAAACGAACGGTCTGGATTGGCCTTTCCAGAGAAGACTGGAAGTGGTCGGATGGAAGTATCTCCTCGTTCAGGAACTGGAAAGACAGGTCTCCTTCTAGTCCAAATGAGACTTGTGTTTATGCAGACTTCAATGACGGTGGAAAGTGGTCCCCCTCAACCTGCGACATCAAGAGACCCTTCATCTGCTACAGTCCACGTGAGAGACCAGATTTAAGTTTACTTTAGCATCAAACGTCCCAAATGATAATAATAATAATAATAATAATAATAACAAAAACAATAGAAAACATCAAGTTTTGACCAATAAAAGTGAAGAGTCATGATGTTGATCATTTCCCTGAATTGTGAGGACAGTTAGCACCCCATAGATGATGTGTTTGTGTTGTTGTGACCATATTTTCCCTGTCATCCTTTAAACGGATGAAATTCTATTCATTATATGAGAGTTTATCCTTTTCTTTTTTACAGCTACAATAAAAAGAATAATAAGACTGAGAGTGCAGAACGACAACCCCGATCTGGATATGAATGACCCCGCTGTGATGGAGGCCATCTTGAAGAAGGTAAATCACGTTTCCTACTTTTAGGCCAAAAAAACCCAAACGTGACGACCCTTTAAAGCAAATTAAAATCACATAAAAACCATATTGATCCCCAGAGTTGATGCAGTTCAAGAAACCATGCGAAGAGTTTGGAAGTAAATAAAGAGCTTTTTGTATCATACTATGAAAACATTTGTATTTTATTACAACAGTAAACATGTATATTTTTAGTATTTTTCTCTTGTTGTTCATTCAGCAGACGCTACAGCAGCAGCCTGACGCCCAGACAGCATTACAGTTTAATTACAGATCTTTCATGTCGCACCGACAGAAAATGCCAAGAATCAGGGCGAGGAGGACAGAAAGAGGTCTGGAGGAACCATGAGAAGGCTTACTGAGGCCGTGATTAATAACATCTAAAAAGCATATCATCAAATGTCAAAGTTGACACGACTTGAGCGTTGTGTAGGAAGCTCTGCAAATACTGTTTGTGCAGAAGTAAAGGGTCTAGTGTTGCCACTCTGCAGACCTGATGAACAATGAACACACAGAAACGTTCTGCCAACAAATGCAAAACATCCAAATATGATCCAGTAGTCAGAGAAAAGCCAGAACATTTACAAGAGCAGAAATAGGGGGAAGCAACCATCGGCCTCCATCTTAGGGGGAATAAAAGAAAGCGAGTAGAATCTGAATAACAATGCAGAATGTCATATCTCTCTGTGGGTGTTTCTGTGTCTCAGCTCAAACAGAGGCTGAAGGACCGGGGGCTGAATGACATCAAACTGAGCTTGAAGAAGCAGCCGGATGGAAAATTCTTCCACAAGGAGAAGGTGAAGACAAAGAGGAAGACAGAGTTGTAATGGTGAAGTGTGACGTCGTCTTCCATCAGAAAATAGAGCTGCAACAACCGGCACATTTTGGAAACCAATTCATCCTTTGAGTTGATTTCCCAGCTCCTGCTTCTCACATATAAATGTGTTATGCTTTTCTCTGTCATATATGGTCATAAACTTAACATCTTTGGGTTTCTAACTGTTGTTTGATTAAAACAGGACATTTGAATTTAACTGCTTGGGCTGTGGGAAATTATAGCTGGCATTTGTTATTATTTTCTAACATTTTATACATGGAATATATTAAGATAAGGTCAGATACTGTAAGATAAAATAAGATTTAAAAAAATACTTAAAGATAAGACTTGACTGGAGGCCACTCAGGTTAAAAAAAAAAAAAAAAGAGGTTTAATGTTGTGAAGAATTTCCCTAAAATGATTCCTGTGACTTTTGTTATGTTGCTGTAACATCTTCCAGGAAGAAAACACCAAATATTCAATACTTTCTATACTTTTCTTTGTCTATATAATCATAAACATATATATAATATCTGGGTTTTAGAAATAAGTAATAAGTGTCAATGGGAAAAACATGAATTGTGAAATAAAAATAATATCCAGTAAATTAATGTAATTATGAAAATAAATGATGAAATAACAGGAATATGATGTTTGAAATATGTTGCTGTAACATCTTCCAGGATGAAAATATTCACTAAATTTGTGATCATGAACTTAATATCTGGGTTATTAAAAAGGATTTTTGCAGAGTAAAACATGTTAATTAAAAAATAATACCCAGTAAAATTAATGTAATTGTGAAAATAAATTATGAAATAACAGGAATAAGTTTGTAATATGTCTTTTATTTTTTCACTTATTGTGGTTTCAGTGAAGAATTTTGTATGTTTTAATATTTAAATGTATTAATATTGAACACTTTCCATTCTACTGTTATTTTAGTGAATCAGAACGGTCCTTTCTGTATTTTAAACCGTTAACGGCTCCTGATCTACGGTGTTTAGTAAAGGTCGTTGTCTGAGAGCCCGTGAAGGCGTCATCGCGTCGCGCTGTTACCATGGACACACAGTAGTCTCACAACGTTTTGTTAGTGCAACAGAAAAGATCCAACAAACAAAGCCCCGTTTTTTTTCCCCGTTGGACTGAGTGAGTACAACTTTAAATACTTAATTTTAATAAATATACTTTCATGTATATTTAAATCCGTCTTTAAAGAGTTTCTGCCGCGTTTCACTCTTTTACCTTATTTTAAGTTCAAGCTAACGGTTCTTTATTATGACGTTAGCTAGCTTAGTTAAAATTCCACCACGTCGACAGTTGTTAACGCCAACCGTCATTTTTATACCACAGTTTAAAAATACTCACCCGAAGGTAAAAGTACTGTATTCACAATGTACACAAAGGAGAAATACTCAAGCACAGCCAGACAAAAGTAGAAGTACAGATACTAGTGTTTAAAAATATTCTGGTAAAAGTAGTAGTATTCTTTCAACGTCTTTACTCGAGTGATATTTACTGGCTCTGAAATGTACTCAAAGCTTCCAGTCACAAGAGTTGATGTGAGACATGAAGTGAGTGGAGTGATGGAGGAGGATCT
Source organism: Chelidonichthys spinosus (assembly GCA_029853015.1). NCBI lineage: Eukaryota > Metazoa > Chordata > Actinopteri > Perciformes > Triglidae > Chelidonichthys > Chelidonichthys spinosus. Next base: position 4,365,662 of record CM056829.1, on the reverse strand, counting down.
AGTTTCCCTCCTTTTCACACATCTAATATTTATTCATGTTCATTATCACTATTATAGTTCATTTACATTTCATTTTTTATTTTTAATTTGTATTGTCATGTCATGCCAACGAAATAAATAGAAATAATGTGAAGTATTTTCACTGTCCACTCATGTTTACCATAATTTCTACACTGCCTTGTTATAGTAATTGCAATATTGACACTCAGTGTTCTCTGGCATGTTGACCAAACAATCTTTGTCATCAAGTACACCCTAAAATGAAAAGAACAAATACAGACTTGGGTCATTCCATACCAACTCAGTCACCCATGTACATAACACCTCTCAGATTTTGCTGAAAAGCGGTGAAAATATGCCTTATGTTACCAAACAAAGGAATCTGAAGTGTCACGCCCCTTTTTGACACGTTGGAATTTCGCATTTCATTTTTTGGCATTTTTGGAGGCCCATTTAACTTCTGTTCCAATAGTGATAGAAGGCTGGAAACTGGTCTGTTAGTTCCTTGTAGTTTGTACTACACAATTCTGCAGATGAACATAGTGACGTTTTTGTGAAGTTCATGAAGCGTGTCAACAACATCCTCACATGGCCATCGGACCAAAGACAGATCCCCTGTTGGGAGCCATTCCAACATATCATTTGTTGTGTCAGTATTGTGTCACAAACTTGACCAAAAGGACCGTGACAAAATTATGTCACTGCTTCCACAATTTCTTGGATGGAAATTAAAGTAAGACACTATTCAATTTAATTTTCAATTCAATTTTATTTGGAGAGTGACAGGGGCAAGGAAGAACTCCCTTCTATTTGTAGTGTTCTTAATCTATGTAACAATCTTGTTATTTAGTTCTTTAAAAGTTTGATGGCGGGTCTCTTTCATGGGGATAAGGGGTTAATCCGTGACAGTCTCAGTATATAATTGTTTGCCATCACTGAGCATAATACTAAGTTATTTCCACTATTTTCATGCTTCATCATCACTAAATTCAACCTGATCTACATTCCAGACTTCTGAAAAAAAATGTCCAAAATGGTGCATTATGAAGAATAAAATAAAAATAAAAGCTTCATAGTCAAAGGTTTTATTTCATTAACAGAAAGACTGTTGTTATGATTATTATGAGTCATTCCGATTCCGAGAGAAGCTCATAACAGACAGCAGCTAAAGGAGCTTATACTTAGTAGAAGTTTGAACTGAAGTTATCAGTTACATTTGTACCCATCCATCACCAAGGCATTTATTTTGTTTTTAAAATGATCTACAAAGAAACTGACTTCACGAGACAACAAACAACTACATCGCGTGAAAAGAGGCAGAGACTGATAATTAGGATGTTAATCCTGGATACATCTTTAACATGTATTTGCATATAAACGCAATAAAAAAGACACAAGGCAAAGGCAACGATGTCATAATTCAGTCAGTGTAAACTCTGCGGAGCTTATTGATTTCGCTGCGTTGAATTTGGGGAAACATGTAAAGGTACGATGTCTTTTAGCAGCATTAGCCGCTAATGTTAGATGTGAGGCACATAATGTTTAAAATGTTTAACGTTATGTGTTAAATCGCTTCCTGCAAAGCCACCAGACACCATTAGAAAAACACAGTGTGGTATTAGTACTTTTTGTGCAGTAGAGGAAGTACACGGTGTGGTATTAGTACTTTTAGTGCAGTAGAGGATGTACACGGTGTGGTATTAGTACTTGTAGTGCAGTAGAGGATGTACACGGTGTGGTATTCGTACTTGTAGTGCAGTAGAGGATGTACACGGTGTGGTATTAGTACTTGTAGTGCAGTAGAGGATGTACACGGGGTGGTATTAGTACTTGTAGTGCAGTAGAGGATGTACACAGTACTCGTTACCTGACAGCTGCCATCTCCGCCTCAGTGAAGTGGCGCGCCGCAGATGAACACGTATGACGGCAAATTAAAAACCACACACAGAGAAAAGAAAGAGAACCCGGTACAGGCGGCTTTCTGCTGGTGTTGTTGGCTGTCCGGAAGTGAATGATGTGCGCATGCGTTGCTACGCTGATGCGTAAACCAACCTGAGTTGCGTTCAAAAACAAAGCGTTTTTTCTTGCATTTCTTTTGCAACGTAAGCGAATGTAAATAAAATGTTAACGAAATCCACCAAATAAATCAAGAACCGTGAATATTAGATCCTATATCATACAGATCTGGCTGTGTATATATATAATTGTAGCGTCCCTCAAATAACGGCTACGAGAGTTTATTTGGGGTTCTTTATTTATCGTATGACACAGGCTACTGTGGGCCGTAGCCAACGCCAAAAAAACAACAAAGTTAGCGCTCCTCCAAAACACTCCTTTCATCTGCTAGCCTCTCTCCCTCACAGCTCACACATATATAAAATGTGTGTGTATATTTATTATTTATGGTAGACAGTTGTGCAATAATTGTAAAATGGATAAACAGTAATGCCAACAGCAATACAGCTATGTATTTGCATAATGAGAAGTAATAAATATACAGATGTGTAACTTCAGTTCAACTCCCTCTTTTTAGTAAATAGAAACATTTAATAAATATAAATAAATAAATAAATGGTTCACAACACAAATTCATGTTTAATGTCCACGGCCTTTTTAAGTGTGTATTGATCCCCCTGTGAAGCATGCATAAGTTGATGATCAATTACAATAAAACATAACACAGTTGTAATATAAACTGTGTAGGGGTGTGACGAGATCTTAAATCTTAAAGAGAGATTAAAGTCGACGATATTTCCCGTCGCGTTAAAAATCCGTCTCGCGAGATTTGTGAGCTATAGCTGAGGTTTTACAGACAGCTGTTGCTGACTGGGAGCTTAAAAAACCCAACCACGGCATCGCTTATTTTTACTGACAATGCACGTAATATGGACGTGGCCTTGCGCGACGCGGGATTGAAGTCGCACATCTGTTTTGCGCACACTATAAATCTTGCAACCCAAGCTGGCCTCGGTGTTCCCCGCGTCGCTCGTTTACTCAAGGTGCGTGTCCACAGGGGCGATTTTAAACGCGTGTGGACGCGCCGCTTCCCAGTATTGCACGCTTGGTGGGCTGCCACTAGAGGATGATTGACAGGCACTCTCCTTCAAACAACACATTTTTGCGAGCGTTCGCGAGCGTTCCTGAGTAGGCGAGTCGAGCCCGGCGCCTCTGATTAGCATAAAGTAGATTCGACCTCAACTTTAGGCAAATGAGGAGCGGCCAACTCGCGCGCCGTCTCTCGACATTCGCCGCAACGCTACCAGAATGCATTGCACGGCTTTTCACATAGACAAGGAATGGGACGCGGGGAAACACCGCTGCCTGTGGACACGCACCTTCAGGCGGGTGAAGGTGCGTGTCCACAGGCAGCGGTGTTTCCCCGCGTCCCATTCATTGTGAAAAGCCGTGCAATGCATTCTGGTAGCGTCGCGGCGAAAGTCGAGAGACGGCGCACGAGTTGGCCACTCCTGAAGGTACTGTCCACAGGGGCGATTTTAAACGCGTGTGGACGCGCCGCTTCCCAGTATTGCACGCTTGGTGGGCTGCCACTAGAGGATGATTAACAGGCGCTCTCCTTTAAACAACAGATTTTTGCGAGCGTTCGCGAGCGTTCCCGAGGCGGCGAGTCGAGCCCGGCGCCTCTGATTAGCATAAAGTAGATTCGACTTATACTTTAGGCAAATGAGGAGCAGCCAACTCACGCGCCGTCTCTCGACATTCGCCGCTACGCTACCAGAATGCATTGCACAGCTTTTCACATAGACAATGAATGGGACGCGGGGAAACACCGCTGCCTGTGGACACGCACCTTCATTTGCCTCCCGAACGCTCGCAAAAATGTGTTGTAAGGAGAGCGCCTGTCAATCATCCTCTAGTGGCAGCCCACCAAGCATGCAATACTGGGAAGCGGCGCGTTTAAAATCGCCCCTGTGGACACGTACCTTGACTGCTTTTTTTCATCGTAGTTCAGCGGCTACCGTGGTGAAAATGTCCAAGCAGAAACGGCTACAATTACCATCACACAAGTTAATGACGGGCACGTTGGATATGCTGGCTCGTTACCTTGAGCAGCAAGCTGCCATAGCAGCAGCATCACCAGCCCAGAGATAAGACAAAACTCCCGAAGCATTGATACACTTGACAGCTGCGACGTCAGAGATGCTGAAGATGCTGCAGTTGCAGCATGTTGTTCATGACATACTTGGTCAGGCTCCGTTTGCACTATTTGCACTCTGAATTGACAAAGTAGAACTTTGATTTGGTTTTGCACATATTTACACTTGGGAAAAAGAAATATTTTATTTTATTTTAACTTTTATAAATTTTAGTTTCAGTTTAAATTTGTGAAAGAAGAAGTTTATTAAAAGATCATGCTTACATCATGCATGTAAAGAGTTATAATAAAATATTTCATAATGCATGTGCAACTCTGTTAAATTAAAGTCTGTTGGTCCAGTCATATATTTTATCATTGTAGTTTTCTTAAAATCTCGTCTCGTCTCGTTCTCGTGGACCCAATATCGTGTCTCGTCTCGTGAGATGAGTGTATCGTCACACCCCGAAAACTGTGTCTTCATGGGATGAATTTAATTACTTTGAGCTAAATATTTCAGCTGTATATCCATTACTTTACATAAGTAAACATTTGCATGTTGAGTGATGAGCTCATTGATCTGAATCCACCAGTAAATGAAGTTCTTAAATTAATGTAGTGGACTATTTAGTACCTGAAAATAAGTACAAGTATCAGTGCAGCAGGACAGTGTTTAGCTCCATCTCCTGAGCAAAACCTACAAACAGCCCATTCAGGAGGGCGTAACAAATGTAGTGATCTTTCTGTTATGCAAATAGTTGTTCTGAGAGTCAGGTTGCATGAGCTTATATTACATCTCCAGTCGCCGACTGAAGCAGAGGAACCTGGAGGAGACGAGGATGGAGACCGTTCTTCTGAGCATCATCGTCGTGTCAGGCAGGAGTTTCACATGTTCTTCTTTGGGTCCACATTTTTAACATTGTGTATTGTGATGCTAGTTCACGCTGCCTTCACGCTCTAGAATATCCAACTTCTGAAGTTGGAATTACAAGAATGTGGCGTTTAAGTGCTTTGTTGTCGAGATGAATTGGTGTTATGGATAGAAGTATGAATAGTGTTGGTCTGTATCAAGTTCAAACTAGAGAAGGACGCACCATCATCACTAAATCCTCTTCTCCACTGACTCTGGGACTCGGGTATCAACTCCTCATTATACTTGAGGGGCGTTCATGTGCCATTTCAGAGTCTGCAACTCGTGTTTACCATAATTCTGAAACCAGGTGAAGGCAGCATGAGTTGTCTAATATTAAATGGACCTGGACCTGCATTTCTTGAGAGCTTTTCTAGTCTTCTTTACACAACATTCAGTCTGTTACGTTCAATCTTCAGATTAGAGGGACGACCCGCTCTACCTCTGAGCCACATCCCCTTCTTTAATGTACAACGGTTATTTCCTGTATTGAGTGAAGTCATTGATATTAGATGTGATCTCTGCAGGGCTGAGTGCCATCTCATCAGCTGCTGAACGTGGGTACCATGTTGTTTACGAGCTGAAGACCATGACTGAAGCACAGAGTTACTGCAGAGAGAAACACACCGACCTGGCCACCATCAGCAGCGGGGAGGATGTGGAGATCCTGAACAGTACGGTGGATTTAAACAACCCGGTCTTCTCAACATCGGGCAGGGTGAGTTTTGTTATTTCAGTGACGAGCGGTCTGAACGTTTTATTGTCTGATCACACGTAGTAACTAATGGCAGTAGAAGTGTGAAGCATTTTTATGATAAACTTCCCTCCATATGTTTCACCAGACAGCTCTGATTCTTTGTATCGCCATGAAATATTACTTTCAGACAGCCTGGATAGGTCTGTACCTTCCCTCAGACTGGAGATGGTCTCATTCAGACGCAAGTTTCTACAAACCTGGGGAGGCTGAGTTCAGACGATGGTATCCTGGAGAACCGAACAACTGGTACAAGAACGAACACTGCACAGGGATGCGTTCTAATGGAGCTTGGTACGACGCCATCTGTGATACGAAACTGTACCCAGTCTGCATGTCTGTCAGAGGTGAGAATGTTAACTCAGGAAGTTCCCCTGCTCTGCTTCTCTTTGCCTCTTTGTTTTCATATTTTGGTTTGAGTATCAATCAATCACTCGAACTGCTTTTAGTGCTTTACATGATGGTGATACAGAACCAACAGCCAAGGTGGACTCAGGGACAAGTGTCTCCACCGGGAAAAGAAGGCCACGTTTCTCAGCTGCATTTGAAGGAGTCTTTGATATGGGACAGCCTTGTCTCCGCTGCTGGGACGCATGTGGTCTTCAAATCCAGCCTCCGGAGGATGCGGCCGCTGTAACACCTTTTGTATCACCTGTGTATTTTATTCTGTCAGCCTTGCTCCGTTCCCTTTGTTCCCACCAATCAGTGTTCAGCCCTCATGTCTCCTCACCTGTGTGTTGTTTTCATTTACTCCGGCTGTTAAAATGACAATTTTATTAGTGCAACATGTGAAAGGCATGAATACCTCCACAGCTGTGGCATGGAGGGGAGGCTGTATGTTATGTTGCCTCTACTCAGCCCTTCACTGTGGTCTGTTTCCAGAGCCGAATGTGACGTTCATCCTCATTAATGACAACATGACGTGGGCGAAGGCCCAGAGCTACTGCAGAGAACACTACACAGACCTGGCCAGTGTGAGAAACCTGACAGACAACAAGAAGGTAAAGGAGGTGTTACCCACAAACACAGAGGTCTGGATCGGCCTTTCCAGAGAAGCCTGGAAGTGGTCGGATGGAAGTATCTCCTCGTTCAGGAACTGGAATGACCCGTCTCCTTATAGTCTCAATGAGACTTGTGTTTATGCAGACTTCAATCACGGTGGAAAGTGGTCCCCCTCAACCTGCGACATCAAGAGACCCTTCATCTGCTACAGTCCACGTGAGAGACCAGATTTAAGTTTACTTTAGCATCAAACGTCCCAAATGATAATGATAATAATAATAATAATAACAACAAAAAACATAGAAAACATCAAGTTCTGAACAATAAAAGTGAAGAGTCATGATGTTGATCATTTCCCTGAATTGTGAGGACAGTTAGCACCCCATAGATGATGTGTTTGTGTTGTTGTGACCACATTTTCCCTGTCATTCTTTAAACGGATGAAATTCTATTCATTATATGAGAGTTTATCATTTTCTTTTTTACAGCTACAATAAAAAGAATAATAAGACTGAGAGTGCAGAACGACAACCCCGATCTGGATATGAATGACCCCGCTGTGATGGAGGCCATCTTGAAGAAGGTAAATCACGTTTCCTACTTTTAGGCCAAAAAACCCAAACCTAATGACCCTTTAATGCAAATTAAAATCACATAAAAAACATATTGATCCCCAGAGTTGATGCAGTTCAAGAAACCATCCGAAGAGTTTGGAAGTAAATAAAGAGCTTTTTGTATCATACTATGAAAACATTTGTATTTTATTACAACAGTAAACATGTATATTTTTAGTATTTTTCTCTTGTTGTTCATTCAGCAGACGCTACAGCAGCAGCCTGACGCCCAGACAGCATTACAGTTTAATTACAGATCTTTCATGTCGCACCGACAGAAAATGCCAAGAATCAGGGCGAGGAGGACAGAAAGAGGTCTGGAGGAACCATGAGAAGGCTTACTGAGGCCGTGATTAATAACATCTAAAAAGCATATCATCAAATGTCAAAGTTGACACGACTTGAGCGTTGTGTAGGAAGCTCTGCAAATACTGTTTGTGCAGAAGTAAAGGGTCTAGTGTTGCCACTCTGCAGACCTGATGAACAATGAACACACAGAAACGTTCTGCCAACAAATGCAAAACATCCAAATATGATCCAGTAGTCAGAGAAAAGCCAGAACATTTACAAGAGCAGAAATAGGGGGAAGCAACCATCGGCCTCCATCTTAGGGGGAATAAAAGAAAGTGAGTAGAATCTGAATAACAATGCAGAATGTCATATCTCTCTGTGGGTGTTTCTGTGTCTCAGCTCAAACAGAGGCTGAAGGACCGGGGGCTGAATGACGTCAAACTGAGCTTGAAGAAGCAGCCGGATGGAAAATTCTTCCACAAGGAGAAGGTGAAGACAAAGAAGAAGACAGAGTTGTAATGGTGAAGTGTGACGTCGTCTTCCATCAGAAAATAGAGCTGCAACAACTGGTACATTTTGGAAACCAATTCATCCTTTGAGTTGATTTCCCAGCTCCTGCTTCTCACATATAAATGTGTTATGCTTTTCTCTGTCATATATGGTCATAAACTTAACATCTTTGGGTTTCTAACTGTTGTTTGATTAAAACAGGACATTTGAATTTAACTGCTTGGGCTGTGGGAAATTATAGCTGGCATTTGTTATTATTTTCTAACATTTTATACATGGAATATATTAAGATAAGGTCAGATACTGTAAGATAAAATAAGATTTAAAAAAATAGTTAAAGATAAGACTTGACTGGAGGCCACTCAGGTAAAAAAAAAAAAAAAAAGTTTAATGTTGTGAAGAATTTCCCTAAAATGATTCCTATGACTTTTGTTATGTTGCTGTAACATCTTCCAGGAAGAAAACACCAAATATTCAATACATTCTATACTTTTCTTTGTCTATATTATCATAAACATATAATATCTGGGTTTTAGAAATAAGTGATCAGTGTCAATGGGAAAAATATAAATTGTGAAATAAAAATCATATCCAGTAACTTAATGTAAATATGAAAATAAATTATGAAATAACAGGAATATGATGTTTGAAATATGTTGCTGTAACATCTTCCAGGATAAAAATATTCACTAAATTTGTGATCATGAATTTAATATATGGGATATTAAAAAAGGACTTTTGCATTTTGAGTAAAACATGTTAATTGTGAATTAAAAATAATACCCAGTAAAATTAATGTAATTGTGAAAATAAATGATGAAATAACAGGAATGAGTTTGAAATATATCTTTTATTTTTTTTACATATTATGGTTTAAGTGAAGTATTTTGTATGTTTTAATATTTAAATGTATTTAATATTGAACACTTTCCATTCTACTGTTGATTCAGTCAACCAGAACGGTCCTTTCTGTATTTTAAACCGTTAACGGCTCCTGATCTACGGTGTTTAGTAAAGGTCGTTGTCTGACGGCCTGTGAAGGCATCGTGTTCGTACGTCATCACATCGCGCTGTTACCATGGACACGGAGAAGTCTCACAACTCTAACGTTTTGCTAGCGCAACAGAAAAGATCCTCCAAACAAAGCATAGTTTTTTTTCGTTGGACTGAGTGAGTACAACTTTAAATACTTAATTTTTATTAATATACTTTCATATTTTAAGTCCGTCTTTAAAGAGTTTCTGCCGCGTTTCACTCTTTTACCTTATTTTAAGTTCAAGCTAACTGTTCTTTATTATAACGTTAGCTAGCTTAGTTAAAATTCCACCACGTTGACAGTTGTTAACGCCAACCGTCATTTTTATACCACAGTTTAAAAATACTCACCCGAAGGTAAAAGTACTGTATTCACAATGTACACAAAGGAGAAATACTCAAGCACAGCCAGACAAAAGTAGAAGTACAGATAGTGTTTAAAAATACTGGTAAAAAAAAGTAGAAGTACGGGTACTTGTGTTCAAAAATATTCCGGTAAAAGTAGAAGTACTCTATCAACTCGAGTACAAGTGATATGTACTTGCTCTATGTACTCAAAATACGTCTGAAAAGCGTATTTCAACTCCTTTTTTATTTGACTCATCTGGTCATCCCCTGGAAACCGTGTGTTTAACGTCACAAAGCTATGCTTGACCACGTTAACGTGACGTCCGTCAGAGAACAAGACTTTACGTCACTGAGCTCCGTTGAACAAGAATAAAAGCTTCCGGTCACAAGAGTTGATGTGAGACATGAAGTGAGTGGAGTGATGGAGGAGGATCTAGTTTCCCTCCTTTTCACACATTTAATATTTATTCATGTTCATGATCACTATTATACTTCCTTTATATTTCATTTTTAATTTGTATTGTTACGTGTTGCCAACAAAATAAATAGAAATAATGTGAAGTATTTTCACTTTCCACTCATGTTTACCATAATTTCTACACTGCCTTGTTATAGTAATTGCAATATTGACACTCAGTTTTCTCTGGAATGTTGACCAAACAATCTTTGTCATCAAGCACACCCTAAAATGAAAAGAACAAAGACAGACTTGTTCCTGAATTTTCCTCTAGAACTGGTCTTTGGACCGTTGATTTCTACAACAGCTATGAATAATTTGTGCTCTGAATCCCTGATGTATTTATTCCCATCGTGGCCTTACAAACAGATATGAAAGTTCTCTGTCGGTGATGGCAACGATTCATCGTGAGCTTCAACGTCTGTGTTCCTCACCGGCTGTTCTGTGTGTTTGTACAAACTTCACATTCGGTATGTTTTATAGAGGATGGAGGCTCGAGCGGAGTCAGACAGTGAGGAGCAAGTCAGAGGTGGAGAGATACGAGAGGAGGAGGAGGAGGAGCCGATGAAGCCGGAAGGACCTCCCCATGTTTCATCTCCTCAGGAGCTTCTGTGAGCATCTCAGACTTTTACACACACTGAAGGAGGCCGGGAGAATCGAAGCACTGGACACGTCTGTTCATACATTCAGGGTTGAAACTATTTCGATAATGAATTTCTGAATATTCTTTTATGATTGTAAAGTGAATATTTTCTGCTTTTGTGAGAGAAGGTGATGACCGCCTTTCACAACTTTCTGGCAGTTTTACAAACCGAACAGTTGACCTATAACAAACTATGTCAGATTGATCGATAATGAAAATGGTGGCTTATTCCTAACTTGAAACCCGCCAGATGGTTTGATGATAGTCCCTTCAAGACCTTTTCGTTGGGTTACGAGGAGAGTCCACCTCTGTGTGAATGGGGGAGAGCCGGGAAGCTGGAACAGATGGTGACGTTTTGATGACGTGTTATGTGGGCAACTCGCCACCAGGGGGCTTTAACAAGCTCAGAAGAAGACGTCCCAAGGAGAAGATAGGAAGCCCAAGAGGAAGCAAAATTAAGCAAAATCTTAAGCAAAATTGGGGAGACAGCGAGGTCCAGTTGCTCCTGACCTTCCGGCCAGACTACTATTCTTTAGTACGTCACAGTGCCGCCAATGGCGTTCTGTCACACACTCTGGATCCACGACGCCGGGATGCTTCTGTAGAAGGAGACACCGTTGTGGCGTTCAGTATTGCGGCACATCCTTCTTCCTGGGATTGTGGCGAGATCTCTGTGTGAAAACGCCTGTAGATTAGATTCAACTCTAACAACGAAATGCAGTGAGAGTCTAAGCAGAAGTGCAAAAAAAAAAGCAGAAAGTGCAAAGCAAGCAGTATCGACAGTAATAGTATATGACACAAGTTCAGTGTAGACGGTAGTATACAGTTAAATAAGTGGTATGGTTTATTGTACAGTAACATTATTAAAGCAGAATAATATGGATATAGGCTCCTCAAGGTACAGATATTTGAATTACACGGTTTTTCAGGCCAAATATATAGATCTCCTTAAACATGATTTTTCATCTAACTACATCAACGTGTGTGAGACGATGGATGTAAGACCTTCATGTTGTTTTAAGTGACCGTTTTCGCCTGCTTTCCTTCAGCAGGCTGGACTTTGAAAACACAGAGGAGCCGAGTCCCGAGTCCTACAGGGTGAACTCCCCCAACGAGACCCGACTGTTGGTCATCGCCGACAACTTCCAGCGTCAGTTTTCACACTTGTGTCCCGACCGCAAACCCTTGTTGCTCTGCCCCGTCAACGAACATGGTGTCAAGGTAACGCCAACGGTCCAGCCCAACTCACATCATCTTCCTTCTCTCTTATTATCTTTCAAGAAGAGAAATGTAAAGGCGCCCGGAGGGGCAAGGAAGGCTGATCTCAATGGTTTTTCTCTTCTGTGTCTATGACTTAAGAACAGGTGGAAAATTATTGTCTTGGTTCTTGGTTGTTTTTGTTTTTTTGGTGCTTTTTCGCCACTTTTCTCAGGTGGGTTTAAATTTACATAACTTCCTCACACACAATATACACATGTACCCTGTGTTGAGAGTGTATGGAGAAATTAGAAGTGGTGAAAATGAGCAATACACCAACAAACACACTCGTTTCACAGATAAAACAAAATGAAGGAACCTAAAACAGTTATCCAGGCAAAATTGTTTTTTTCTACTTCTTAAATCATAAACACTTTGGGTCAGACATGAAAATGGGTCGACATAATTTTTACTTTGTCCTCCGTAGACCTTCAAACATACCTAACCTATATAGCATATATGTACCTCTGTCCATTCCTCTGATGTTCAGAAGTTTGTGTCCACGACCCTTCGGCCCACACCAGCAGCCCACCCGGAATTCTTCACCTGGGAGGGCTGTGCCTCCTTTGTGGCTGACTTCCTGTCTCTGCAGCCTTTGGAGCCGCCCGTGGACGTGGTGAGAAATATGAGACTCTCTTTGCAAATCGGATGCCGGTGTAGCATCTCTAATGCCGAATCATCTCTGATTTGGGAATCACATATTGTGAACTCGACATAATGGGAGTGAAACTTGATTTTTTTCCCCCTCATAGCGGTGCAGCAGTAGTGCTGGACTGTTTCTGCTGGATGAAGAAAACCCTTAATGTAAAAATATGTATATGTATATCATAAGCATGTTTAAACACACACATGCACCTCCGGTGTGTGTCTCCAGCCCCGGTGCCTGTTCTCCTCCAGCTCGGTGCTGCGGACTCAAAGAGCCACGTGTTTGGAGTCGGCCACGCTGCTGTGCAGCCTGCTGCTCGGCGCCAACTACAACGCTTATTGTGTCAGCGGCTACGCCGTCAAAGAGCTGTGTCTGCTGGACCAGAGCCTGCAGGAGTGCCCCCTGCTGGATGCCGAGGTCAAGGTGAGCGGCGTTCTCAGCTCCGGCCTGCATCACTGCATCATCATCACTGGACTGTATAAAAGCTGGTTCACGTCCCAGAGTTTCTTCAGTCCCACCGATCACCGACTAGTGGACACAGTGTTTGCTTTGTGTTTTATGAGCAGAGTGGGATCTCAGAGCAGGAGCCGCCGGTGAATAAATACAGGGTGATACCCCGGTGGGAGCTGGAGAGGCAGCAGAAGAAGAAACAGGATGCAGAGGCTGCGTTGCTTCAGAAGCTAAAACTACAGGAGGTGACATTGTTTCTGCTGTGGTTTAAGTGTAGGGACAGAATGCTGAAGTACTGCTGGACATAACAGAAGGTAACTCAAGGACTCCAGTCCAGGGGTCACATCCACTGATCTTCTGTAAGAGAGTCATCGTGTGAGCTGTAGATCATTCATAGACCTTGTTCTCAGGCAAACAGTTGACATTACATTCAAATATCAATAATTTCTCTCCGGTGCCACAAAAACTAAATCATTCCAATTCATAAGACGGTCATTAATAGATTCACAGAAACACCGAAAACAAGACTAAAATAAAAATGCTGCTCACACATGAAGCTACTCACGTTGTCAAATACCAAACGGGACCTCAAAGCTTCAACGCCGGCCTGCCGAGCAGTTCTGTTGGCAAATACGTCACATTTTAAACCGGAGAAAGAACAGAAAAATCCTCCTCATAACAAACACGTTGCCACGATCAATCAGAAACAATCAATGAGCAACAAATGAATAACTGATAACATTATCTGTGATCACAGAATATAAACAGTTTGATACTGGCAGACACTCACCTGTTATATTGTCATTTATTCCCGTGTTGATCAGAGTCATCTTGGTCACGACGAGCAGGTTTGCAGTTAATTTCCCTTTTATTAATGTTGTAATCAGTCAGTTTGAGAGCGACAGCAGGTTCCCATCCAGAGACGCAGCAGATAAACTGACCATTAACATGCATCCATTTTCTGAGTGAAACTTTGTGTTACCGGAGGAAGATCCCTCGCATGAAGCTCGGAGTTGGATTTTAAAGCCATCCGTCTCTGCCCCGCTGACCTCTGACCTCTCCGTTCTCCCCTGTATGAACAGGAGAGTGAGCAGCGACCTGCTGACCCGCTGCGAGGTCTGCGGGTGCACTGTTGGGTGCTGGTGCTGTCGGGGAGTCAGGGCGTCCAGCAGGACTTCTTCATCGACCCGCTGAGCGGGAAAGCCCACTCCACTGACGATGACCACTTCCTGGGCGTCGAGAGCGTGTGGAACAACCGGAACTACTACGTCAACATGCAGGACTGCAGGGACGGCTGCAGCGTGAGTCCACCACCGCTCCAATATCACACTGCTGGACTCACTGGACACCTGAGAGTCTGAAAGCATGTGTGTGTGTGTGTGTGTGTGTAGGGTATGATGTATGACCTGGAGGACTTGAAGACGTGGGAGCCGCTCCTGTTCGGTGCAACCAGCAAAAAACCACTGATTCTCGATGTCTGGAAGAAAAAGGAGAGAACGATGATGAGCACCAACGATGAGGAGGTGTGTCTACGTACATGTGTGTGTACATAATTTTTCTTCTGGTGACATCAGCACATCACAGAGGAGAAAAAAAAGCTGAATAAAAAGGAGAGGAGAGCGCTGACTTTATTCATGAGGGACTTCCTTTTAGCTGTCTGAGGTGGGAATAGTTACATGAAAACTCCTGCATCAACACTGAAACATGGTGTCAACTTTGTAAACTCAGCTGTTTGTTTTGAAGGAGGAGGAGCAGCCCTGCGTGTTTGCGATGCCCCGATCCTGGGTCAGTTGCATCACTATCTCAAAACAAGGTGCAGTAACTCCACGTGAGCACTATTGATCTGATAGTAGGAGCGTAGTGATCACTCTAGGTCACCCTCTAACCTGTCAGTTTGCACAAACAGAAACCTTAAAACGCCTGATCCAAATAAAAGGATGCATACAGTACTCGTCTGACTCCAGTGTCTTCTTCTCTCCCCCCGTCAGACCTGGAGAACCGCTGGCCGGGAAGACGGAAGATGACCCGCTACAGGAAAGCCAAGCTGGAGAAGTTTGCAGCGTACCTGAGGTCCGACGGCCTCGTCACACGACTGACGACATACAAAGACCTGGACTGTGGGTGTCATCTGGCTTCTCAATATTTACATCACTTTGACTGTGTTTTTTCTTCTTTTTAAATTTTGGACCTTGAACCACGATGGACTGGACAAAAATGTGTCCATTGAAACGCATTAAAACATCACATTTTTGATCAGATCTCATGCTTGCTCGACACTTGCTATTTCCCCGATGTCCTGTAGGGGCATCACAGATGTTTATGGTGCTGTGTTTCGTTAACATGCACGCGCGTGTGTGTGTGTGTGTGTGTGTGTGTGTGTGTGTGAAGGCACTGAGGAGGTCACGGTGAAGCAGTGGTACCAGCACAGAAACGACCACCTGGAGGAGAGGGAGATCAACAAGGTCGACGGCTTCACTGCAGAGCGCTTCAAACGTGGAAGAAGTTTCCACCTGTTATGTAAATGTGCTCTCTGCTGCCGTCCAGCTGAAACCTCACATCATCAGAGATTTGGTAGGGAGTATCAACAATGTGTAGATATATGAGGTATGAATACCAAGCGCAACTGTTACTCCCACAATTCACGATGGAGTTGCTGAGCTGGTCACTGAATGCTATCGAGGATTCATAAAAAAAAAAAAAAAAAAAAAAAAAAAATATATATAATAATAAATAAAAAGGGGGGGGGGGCTCCCTCACCATCTCTCACCATCTCCAAAACTAGTACCTACACTGGACTTTATTTTTTATCTTTATTTTTACTTTTCTATTTTTAAATTTTTACTTCTCTTTTCCCTCGGACCTTGTCTACATGTTGAGACTGTTGCTCTATTGTGATGAACAATATGGACATGTGTGCAGACACACACGTAATCTGTATGCACTGGACTTCAGCTCTCTGTACCACCTACTGCTGTAACATGTTATGTCAAATGTCACTAGGAAAAGGAAAAGTTATGTCAAATGAAAGACGCAATGAAAAGAAAAGATTCGGATTCTGATTCTATCCTGTGTGTAATGGGGGCGGGACTGGATAAGCCTTGGCTTCTCCCGCTTTCCCTTTCGGCCATGTGTATTTTTCTTGTTACTATGTGAAAATGATGTGTGATGATGATTTAACTGACATGCCCGAAATAAACAAATAAATAAATAAATAAATGCACCTTAACTGACAAGCAAACAAACAAACAAGCAAACAAACAAACAAACAAACAAAGAATGTGGAGCGCCTTCAGTTCTCATTCAGTTATTTAATGTGGGATAAAATCTCTTGATCATTTCTTCCTCCATCAACCTTTCATGTGAGCTTCTCGGCCACATTCTATTCTACTAATATATTATAGAATAATATTCTATACTACATATTGATCATTCTAAATTTGAAGTCTAAATACGTTTTATAACTTTCTTTTTAAATCACAGATGTGGATCTTTGAAATCTAAACATATTATAAATATTTATATATATTTAAAGGAGCGTACCAGTCTAGTTCTAAACCCCCTTTAAAGTACTATGTGTGTGTATATATATATATATATATATGTATGTATGTATGTATATGGTGTCAGGGTGACGTCAGTGTCCTGCTCAGTTCACAGGTACACGGACTCAGAGCAGGAGATGCGGTTCAGCAGCGCTCGTGTCGACGATCTGGTGCGTCGGGTGATGTCACCGGGTGAAATGACTGAGACCTTCGAGGGCCATACCGACCTCCTCCACTACCGGCACGTCGTCTTCGATCATCACGTCCAGTTTTCAGAACCACATTTCACCGATCCGGATGGCCGAGGGCTGCAAGTAAACGTATGTAAAACATGTTTTCACTGGGGCCACTTTAAAGGACTAGACCAGTCTGGTTCTGACCCCCTTTAAAGGACCATACCAGTCTTGTTTTGACCCCCTTTAAAGGACCATACCAGTCTCGTTTTGACCCCCTTTAAAGGACCATACCAGTATAGTTTTAACCCCCTTTAAAGGACCATCCCAGTCTAGTTCTGACTCCTCTCCAGAGGTTCCTCCTGTCTGCATCAGTGTATCAGTACATCAGTAGCTCCGCCTCCTTGTTTTAACCTCCGTTCATGTTCAAACGGTGTTAAACCCTCTGAGTTTTGGGAACTCAACTTGTTAATTTGATCTGAAATTATTGTATATCTCTAATAAAAGACGTTAAAATGCACACGCTGATATCAGATCTTGTCTGCGTCCGAAGCTAGAAGCAGGTTCTGGGTTCGCTTGTTGTTAGTCTCCGGCATCATTTTGTGTTCAAGTGTTTTTGTGTCCGTGCAAACAGAAAGTGGTGGAGCGTTTCCACAGGAACCGATCCAAACCGGCCAGCGCTGACGTGGCCCAGCGAGTGTTTCTATTGGCTGAGAGGCGAATTGAGCTGACCTATCACTTAGAGGATGACAGATTTATCCCTTCAAAGAGGAGCTTCGTCAAACCGCAAAAGTCAATGGACAAAAAGAAAGTGGAATTCTTCACTCTCGACATGGTCTCCAGCTTCCAGGTACACACGATAAGATACACGGTAGATTTCACAGGTTTTCAAAGGAAACGTGGCTGAGCTGCATTTGTTTGTGTGTGTGTGCGTGTGTGTGTGTGTGTGTGTTGGGGGGTCAGGTGGATCCCTCTGAGGAGCCTCTTCAGCTCCTGGCGCTGAGTAAGATACTGGAGGCCCTGATGGAGGATGAGAAGGAGGTGCTTCTCCAAATCAAGGAGTCCAAGAAAGAGGTAACCATGTCCAACACATCAGAACAGAAAACGTCCTTCTAAGCCGATTCTTTGAACACATTTTAATGACACAACTGTCGTTGCATCTCATTGCTGCCACCCACAATACACAGGCTTGAAGGAGTATGACGATGTCTGGCTTGGCAACAATTACTGCATGATCAGGGGAACGTCTGGGCAGTATTAGACAATATGAAATATTTCATGTTGTCATTATCCTGCCAAAATAATTCATGATATTATCCCAACAATCATCACAATACGATTCAAACTCTTAAATGACACATAAACACACTGGAATCACTTTAAATAAAATACAGAGGACCCACATTTTCCGCCAAGGTTCAGCATGTGACGTCATTTAATACTGTGAGGTGCTTCGTACCATCCTGTTGTGAATTCACTCCCGAGTCCCCCGGTCCAAACGTCCCCCAGTAAGGTCCCTTATGAAGAGCTGACCCTGACGGAAGGTTCCATGGTACATGTGTGAGTAGGTGGTGGACCTGGTGGCCTGCAGGGAGCAGGAGGAGCTAGACGTTCAGCTTCACATCTGCCCGTGGACGGCGACCGGAGCTGCCAGGGCGCGTCGCCAGAGACAGGAAATGGTGAGACAAACACACACACATATACAGTATATACAGTATACTGTATATATATATATATATATATTTTAACAAACTCAGCTTCTCTGGCGCCCCCTATGCCACGGGTCGCCCCTGCACACACTGAAACTATACGTGTAACATTTACCCGACTCTGCTATACTTACCTACCAACCTACCTCCCCTTACTCATTCATCATGGCTGCAGTATTCACCTGCACACTGAATAATTCCCACATATAGAATACAATTCACCACCTTTAACAATATAATGTTCAGCTTAAAGAGCCCAAACACACATTTCTCTGCTGATGCAGGAGTGTCAGGCTGCCAAGGAGCAGAGGTGGCTGAAGGAGAAGGAGAAGGACCTCCTGGCTCCCTTCCTGATCCGGCTGGACAACGCGGAGACTCTGAGCGCCAAGGACGCCAAGCAGCTCCACCGGGACTGCATGGCCGAGTTCAAACAGAGACTGGTAGAGCAGGCCAACCTCATTCAGGAACGCTACGAAAAGGTACAGCACTCACGGACACCTGAAAGAGGGTGTTTTTTGTTGGTGTTGCTCTTATTCCATGTTGACAAACGTTGTGTGTCCAGGCGACGGGGGAGCTGCAGAGGAAGCAGCTCTGGTACCAGAGGAACCAGCAACACATGACGGAGCTGCAGGAGGACGAGTACCAGGACTACTGCTCTGAGAAAACCCTGCAAATACACGTCGCCAAGAAACGCCTCGTCATGTAGGTCCTCACACGCACACACACACACACACACACACACACACACACATACACGGGGCATCAGTATTTTACAGGCCACAAAATTAGATTAGTTTATTAATGATTTAAGGTTGTATAACGGTGCAAAAGTATTGCTTTACTCGCTGTTACTGCCGTTTGTTTGTGTGTTTGTTTGTGTGTTTGTTTGTGTGTTTGTTTATGTGTTTGCTTCAGGCACAAGGAAGCGGCTCCTCATAAGTACCAGACTCTGGACCTGAGGCTGAAACGAGACCCTCGACTGGCCCCTCACTTGCTCAGCTGAGCCAGACCGCCTGACTTCTTTTAGATGTGGACTGTGTAACTTTTACTTGCCTTCCTATAGACGAAGGTGGAGAAATCTTTTTCCCTGTGTGTGTCTTTATTGTACAGACCGTCCGTGTCAGAGGATCCTTTAAATAAACAGTGACTCGTCTCCAGTGAGTCATGTTTAGAGATGTTGTACCTGAATGGGGCACAAAGAACAGGCCCAGGGGTCCAGTGTCAGCCCCCCCCCCCCCCCCCCCCATCTCTGGACATATTTGTGCTTTATGTTCCTGATAAGAGATCAACGTGGAGAAAAGCACCGCCTACTGACCAATCAGCTGTCTTGAAGATGGCATCAGCGTTTGTAAAAGATCCCGTGGAGCTCGTGGATTGGGTCTCTTAGGAGAGCTAGAGATGTTTTATATGAGAGATCCAGATTCTCATCGGAGGGAATGACTTATCTGTGTCAGCGTACCAACTTACCAGTTTGATTATGTTTTTATTTTATTTTTTACACCGCCGGGATTGCAGCTGAAAGAATGAGGCTGATATTGTCAAACACCCCGCCATAAGAAAACATCTCAGCAACACATTCATTGTTTAACGTTATATTTTGGCCTTTTATTGCAGGAGGACAGCGTGAGATTTAAAGGGGCAAGAGAGGGACGATATGCTTTAAAAGAGGGCGGATTCGAACCCGGAACCCCTGCAGGGAGCCTCGGTACATGGGGCTCCAACGCTACCACTGAACTCATTGAAGTAATCAGTTAGATCTAGTAGTGACGTATCGAGTTGATAAATTGACCGGGGGGTCATTAATTTGGCCATGTCGATTGCAGGGTCATGTCAAAATAAATTATATCGCTGCATAAATGTTATGCATAAATTGATCAGAGGTCCTTAAATCCCTCTGGTGGGTCTTAAAATAAATAACATACAGTCCCTAACTCATTATTTATAGATACTGAGTTATTATTAAGAGATACTAAGTTATTAATTAGACATACATAGTTAATATTTAGAGATTCTAAGTTATTATTTAGATACATAGTTAATATTTAGAGATATTAAGTTATTATTTAGACATTCTAAGTTATTATTTAGATATGTAGTTAATATTTAGAGATATTAAGTTATTATTTAGACATTCTAAGTTATTATTTAGATACGTAGTTAATATTTAGAGATAATAAGTTATTATTTAGAGATACGTAGTTATTATTTAGAGATAATAAAGTCACAATTTCGAGAAAACCCCTCTATTTAGTGACCTACCGGATCTCTCGTTCATCGCATTGGCGGAAATGGTCTTCCATACTTTAAACTCGCACAACACTCCAAAACAGCTGAAGGTATCAAAGTGGCGCATGCGCTCTGGGGTCATCACAGTATAATGAAGAGTGCAGTCCAGAAGTAGCGCAAGAGGTAAAAAGGCTTTCGTGACCGTCGTTGTGCTCGTTTAATGGATCGTGACGGCGTTTAGATGGCGGGGACGGCCGTGTGAAGGTGTCGGCTCGGCGGCGGCTCGCCGGGCCGCTGTCATTCTCACTTCTCAGGCTCAGCGCGATAACCTCAGCGGAGGCTAGCTGCTAGCTCGGTTAGCTCATATAGCCACAGTCAATGAAGGGGGGGAGAGCTACTCTGTTTAACTGGAAAAGCGTCAACAAGCAACGTCACACGTTCGGTTGTCTCCTTAACAAAGCGGCTGTATTTTATTAACGTCTACTTGTTTTACACATTTCGCATTTTCGTCCCGCGGCATTTCTTGTTCCTCTTCGGAGCTAACGCAGATTAGCATTAGCTGTTTAGCCACTGTCAAATATCTGAGGGGGCGGGACTTATCGAGTGACGGCGGGGACGACCAATGAGAAGTCCGAACAGGCGTACTTTCCAGGACCTGTGACCCAATCGGCTTCTTTCCCCCAGAGGAAGCTAGCGGATCAGTCATTTTTTATCAAACTTTATTTAATAATTTCACATATACAGCAGATCAGACATGTACTTAACATAAAATTTACTTTTGACAATACATTAATAAAAACATAGTAATTTTGGTGACAAAAAAGTTCCAATATAACATGCCATAACAACAAATATATATAAACATAAAGATATATTATCGTTTCGCTGTTCGACTGGTGACGTCTTAAAGCGCACGTCTAGTGCGGTTCATAATCCACATTAACGCTAAATCTATGACGGAAGTGAAGTAAAAATATTTTTGCTGCAACCGCTGTGCTTTTTTAAAAATGAGCAGAATCCTAAATGTGAAAATTAAATTGTAAAACTTTATTAATTTTTCAATTATGTCAACATGTAGGCTAAAATCGAATTAAGTGAAATTGGATTTGGGTTTCTTTTATGATCAATTAATTTTACAACAGTCGTCTGACATTTCATTGATTTAAATAAATCTTCATTTCATTTTTCAGAACAAGCTACTACTGTGGCATAAATGCAGAGGTCAGTTTTCAGAATCAGTTTATTGCCAAATATGTTTTCACATGTAAGGAATTCACTAGTGCCCACAATATTTACAACAATAAATAGTAAACAATAAAGCAAAGTACAATCAAGAACATAAGAATGTTCTACTTCTCTGCTCCTCGCAAAACTCACATCGGTCCCTACGTCTAAATGAAAAGAGTACGACTGCTGCTGGTGCTTACTGTTAAACGGAGTCAACCTGGAGGCTGATTCAGCCTCAAACAAACCGTACAGTGTGTCTGTGGTATGTCTGTGGTATGTCTGTAAACTCCCATGAGTTATTAAAAGCATGTTTACCGGAGTAATCCTTTTTTTCTCCGTTTCTGCCAGATGAAGACTCCGCCGGACAGGTCGGGAATCACCTTTGAGGTCGGAGCTCCGCTGGAAGCCCGAGACCGCCACAAAAACTGGTGTGGATCACACACACACACACACACAGATGCACAAATGACCTCAAAGCTGTATTCTTTCTGCTAGCCACCAGGGGGCAACTCCTCTCTGGTTGTATAGAAGTCTATGAGAAAATGGTCCTACTTCTCTCTTGATGTATTATCTCAGTAAACATTGTTAACATTAGTTTATGGTCTCAATCCAGCATGATGTTCATTTAGTATTATACAGCGATATTTACAACAGAAGAGCATGGTGAAGTTTAATGTGAAATTAACTTTTTCAAATTGGCATCAGCTTAAATATGAAAACTGTAAAACTTAAATTTTAGTATTTTAATTTTAATCATGTCAAAATGTCAGCTAGTTTCTAATGAAGTGAAATGTGATTGTTTTTTGTTTGTTTTTTTCACGATTAAACTCATTATAGTTTACTTTTTCACCAAAAAATAAACCTGAAAATTCCCTGTGGACCCTTTTTAAGTTGTGTTTCATTGAAACTTGTATTCCTTTGTGTTTAAATGGAACTCTGGTAAAATCTTTAGAGGGTGATAACATGTTTTCGTGTCCTCGTGTTTTCCCGACAGGTACGCAGCCACCATCGAGAAGATTGACTACGACTCGGAGCGGATCCAGGTCCACTACCGCCAGTGGAGCCGGCGCCACAACGAGTGGTTCCATTGGACGTCGCCGTACCTGCGTCCGCTGGAGCGGGTCGGCCTGAGGAGACAGGGCCTGAATCCAGCGTGCTCCCAGCCGGTACGACACGCCGCCAGGTTCCATTTAAACCGGTCCTGAAGGTTTCATCAGGTCCTGGTTCCATTTAAACCGGTCCTGAAGGTTTCATCAGGTCCTGGTTCCATTTAAACCGGTCCTGAAGGTTTCATCAGGTCCTGGTTCCAATTAAACCGGTCCTGAATTTTTTTATAATCCTGCATCTCTGTTTGCCTTCCTCCTACTTGTTTCGTTCATTCGTTCTTCAACTTCTTCTCCTCCTCCTCCTCCTCCTCTGTCTCAGACGTTCGTCTTGGGGACGAAGGTCCTGGCCTGTTGGACAGACTGTCGTTTCTATCCGGCCAAAATCCTCCGAGTCAACAAGGACGGTGAGGCTTCACATTTCACACCCAAAGTAGAGCTGATCAGCTGATTGATCAGATCAAAGTGCTTTTCTGTATAATGATTGTGTGTGTGTATGTGTGTGTGTGTGTGTGTGTGTGTGTGTGTGTGTGTTTGTGTGTGTGTGTGTGTGTGTGTGTGTGTGTGTCTGTGTGTCTGTGTCTCAGACTCCTACACAGTGCGTTTCTATGACGGCGTGGTTCTGAATGTGAAGCCCACCAAGGTCAAACCCTTCCAAGAAGTAAGACACGCCCATTGGTCCTCATCTGACCAATCGCAGCGCCTTTCATCTCAAGATGTTTGTTTGTCTGTCTGTTCCAGAAGTCCAGATCTGAGAAGAGTGCTGTGGGAAGCGAGGGATGGGAGGAAGGGGAGAGCGAGGAGGAGGAGGCCGGTGGGGAGAGAGAGGTCGAGGAGAAGGAAGGAGTGGCGGAGGAGGAGGAGGAGGAGAAGAGGAAGGCAGAGCCTTCGTCCTCCGGTCCACCAGCAAAGAAGAAAACAGATGACGGTAAGTGACATGATGAAGATGAAGTTTACCGCCCACTTCCATCATCAACCTTCATACGGAGCGTGGGAGTAATTATTAAAATGTACCTGATGCCCCTTATTGCACTTTTGTGTCTCATGTGTTGTCATTATTAATTATTAATGAATGAATCATTATTTCAAGGTTCTTTATTTATTACGTGCACAGATGAGATGCAACGTAAAACATGATAATGTCATTAAAGATCAGCCATCGGCCGCCCCTATATCAGTCGACCACTAACACACACACACACACACACACACACACACACACACACACACACACAAAGGCGAGCAGAGGGACAGACAGGAAGTGAAGCCAACCTGTCGACAGGTTCAGAGTTTTGAATCTGAGCGACAGGAGAAGATTTATCAAGTGATGTCATGTAGCCTGAGATGAGACCCCACACACACACACACATACACACATACACACACACACACACACACACACACACACACACACACACACACACACACACACACACACACACACACACACACACACACACACACACACACTTGGACTGATCCAACATTAAAGCTGCTCCACCTGATGTTTTATCTTCTTGTGTTCGTCAGACGTCCTGTTGGAGCGTCAGGCTCACCTGCCCACCACACACAAGTTCAGCAGAGAACCCCGTAAGTGAACTCACACACACACACATGCACACGCACACACACTACCTAGACCTCTGTGGGACCACAGAAGGTTTTGCCTCCCTCGTCAGACCTGAACAACCCGCCCCCCCTTCTGTCCCCCTCAGTGTACAGGGTGATCAAGAACCAGCCCCCTCCGATCCTGTCCATCGAGTTGGACCACAACCCCTTCAAGTGTCCCGCAGCCGGCTGCTCCAAGTCGTTCAGGAAGGCCAGTCTGCTGCACTACCACATCAAGTACTACCACTCGGACCAGCACCTGGAACAGCAGCTGGATCAGCACCTGGACCAGCACCTGGACCAGCAGCTGGAGGCACCCAGGTGGGTTAGATCCTATAATGTAGAGGAAACAGCCAAACGCTGGATGGCATGCTGACGTGTCTGGTGTTGCAGGAGGAAGCGTTGTTCTTCTAAAGGGAGCGACCTCGTGTCAGACAGCAGGAGTGAGGACCAGAACAGCATCTGTCACCATGACGACAGAGAGCACAGCACCACGGGGACAGGTAGGCACACACACACACACAGGTGTTAACGTTAAACAGCAGCATTTAAACATGTCTATTCTGTCATATTCATCAACTTTACTTCCTTTTGTGACCAGAAGTGAAGAAGGAAGTAGAGGATGAGGAGGAGAAGGAGGAGAAACCAGGAGAGCAGGACAGGAAGGAGAGGAAGAACTTCCTGAGAGTCAAACTAAAGAAGAAGAAAAAGAAGAAGAAGAAGAAGAAAAGTCAGTCGGGTGAGAGAAGCAAATGTTTTCTGGATGTTTTGTTTTGACCAAAATAATCGACTAAAATCGTAAACGCACCCGTTTACGTGCAGTAAGTGTTTCCTCCTCCTCTTCAGGACTGTGCAGCAGCGACGACGAGAGCTCAGACCGACCTCCCGTCACCATGACTCTGCCGGTGGAGCACCAGCACCCGCCAGGTGGGGGCGCCCTGTCAACGTGGACCGCTCCCAGTCCAGGTCCAGCTGCTCAAAACCTCTCACAGTCTTTGAATGTGGTAACGAAGTGGCCTCTAAACCTCACCCACGCTCCCTTTCAGCTGACGACGGCAGCGACTGGTCCACGCTGACGGCGGAGAGCGGGGAGGACACGCCCCATTGGCCCGTTGCCATGGAGACGGACGAGTTCGAGGTGGTGAGGTGTGTGTGCGAGGTGGACGAGGAGAACGACTTCATGATCCAGGTGAAACACACACACACGCACAACCTAGTGGTTGTAATGTTATGAGGGTCACTGTAGGGAAAAATAAATAAAAAAGCGGAGCCGAGAGAGGATGGCAATCTATGCTAGCTAACTTCCCATGAATGTAACGTTTATGTTTCTGATGAATCCATCCCAATGTGGGGCAACGCCTCGTTCAGGTCCTCAGGGTGATGATGTCGATGCTTATTGTTGCGGTTGGGCTGAGATGCTAGCGGTAGCTTTGGGAAGTTAGCTAGCATAAATGCCGGTTGTAATAAATCGTAATAAACTCACAAATTTGCCACTTTGTTCTCTGAATATTGCCCCCCTCTCTCGGCCCCGTTTTTATTTTTAATTATTTTCCTACAGTGGCCCTGATATGCCGTCGTAGTATTGATCTTTTTTTTTTTTCTCTCTTCTCTTTTCTTTTTTCATATTTAATATTATTATTATTTTATTTTTTCTGTCTTAAAAACAAACCTGACATGGGTGTCTGTAATCCTCCTGAATCCTGGTTTGTCTGTGTTTGTCTGTAGTGTGAGTCGTGTCTGTGTTGGCAGCATGGCACCTGTATGGGTTTATATGAAGACAACGTCCCTCACAACTACACCTGCTACTACTGCAGACACACTGCAGGTAGGAGATTGTGTGTGTGTGTGTGTGTGTGTGTGTGTGTGTGTGTGTGTGTGTGTGTGTGTGTGTGTGTGTGTGTGTGTGTGTGTGTGTGTGTGTGTGTGTGTGTGTGTGTGTGTGTTGCTCTTCTCTGTGACGCTGTGTTGATGCGATGTGTTGTAGTGACCGGCAGACGCCACCAGAGGTCAGTGTCTCTGGTGGAACAGGAAGCTGAGCTCAGAAAGATGGAGACTTTCTCTTGTATAATCTCAGGGTTGGTGATGAAAAATGCCTTTTGATGATGAACAGATGATGAAAATAGTTGGTGATTATATTTCTGTGGATCTGTTAAATCTCTGGAATTAGTTTTCCTTTCATTTGTGGTCCTTCTGTAAAAAGCTGTCTCCAAACATCATGTTGGTTGTTTAGAGGACAATAACATCTCATTTAATGTGATGAACAAGTGACAGAATAAGTAGACTGAATACTGACCATTGGATTGGTACAAATATGGAGTTTACCACAGCTGGAAGGGGCTGGAAAAGCATGGAAATGCACCTGGACATGCTTGAAAAGTGCTTGAATTAGACTTTTAAACTGCACTCCCCCCCCCTCCAGGAAACATTTAGAAGGAATATATCCATCCAGTTTTAATGTTTTGTGTTATAAATGTCTTTTTATTTACTGTTGGCTTTGCTTCTATTGACGTAACGGGTGCAGCTGATTGGCCGCCGGTCACTGATCTCTGATGTTCCTTCTAAATATTAACATTTTTGTTGTCTTTTAAAGGCCGATCGGAAGATTATTTCAGAGTCTTCCTTCCATTAATGACAGTTAGTTTGTTTCCTTGCTGTTGATTCCAGGGAATGAAAAAGCTTTAAACATTTAAAACGTACAATGGAAGAGAATAACATTACTCTAATACTCCTTTTGTTTTTTAGTTTTTCCTCCTTAAGATGTCAAAAAATATATTCATAAATGAATACTTAATGTCTCACATAGTAAATAGTAATTAGTTTGTGTGTGTGTGTGTGTGTGTGTGTGTGTGTGTGTGTGTGTGTGTGTGTGTGTGTGTGTGTGTGTGTGTGTGTGTGTGTGTGTGTCCAGGTTGGAGGCGGGCTCAGCGTTTCCTATCAGAACCCGATCTGCTGATATCCGGTCACATGTTCGGCCTGTCGTGCGTGAAGGAGAACTACTCAGAGATCAACGCCACCAAGATCTCGCACACCAACGGCCTGTTGGCGCACACGCACGGCCTCAATCAGGTCCTCAGCGGGCTGCAGCTCAAAGTCAGCCTGCTACGGTGAGTACGGCCGCGTCACGTGACATGGCGTCCGTCGTGTGACGGAGTGCCGGAGAGAACTGACGTGTCCCCCGGGTCCGCCTGTCCCACGCAGCAATCCGTGCCACCCCGATCTGCAGCTGTGGAGGTTGCCGTGGCGACGAGAGGAAGGGTCCAGGTTGACGGCCGGCCTGAGAGGGGAGACCCCCGTCTGTTACGTCAGCAGCGAGCACTGCTACCAGAAGCCCGGGGCATCATGGGAAAAAGCCGAGGACAGGCAGGCGGCTGAACACCAGGTAGGAACTTTCATCATCAACTTTCTTTTTTTTCTTTTTCTTTTTTTATTCAAATTTATTTTGCAATCGAAATGGGAGAATATTATACAGCACAACTCATATACGTAATATTTTGTTTAAATAAAAAATAATTATATATATCTACATATATACATGTATACATATACATGTACACATATGTATACATATGCATGACTCGGCAGTTTATGTGGACTCAAGTTGAGGCGCGGGGAAGAAACCGAAGCTTGTCTCATGGAGACTCTGAGACCTTTAGCAGAAGCTGCACCTCGTACTCGCGGCGTCGAGCGGGATCCGGTTGTTGCTATGAGACCACCGAAGACCAGTTTGAGGCTCTGGGCAAATCCTCGTCAACGTGGAACTATTTTTACTGCTGCTGCTCTGTGAGTGTGAGGGCTATGGAGAGAGCCTCAGAGGATGCTGTGTTTTCTTGTAAAATATCACTCCTCCTTCCTGCTGCTGCTCTGATGGACTCAGAAATCCCTCATACCTTGAAAAATACCCACTTCCTGTTTGGTTGATACCTGTTATTAGTTATCGCTGATAAATGTTCTGTCTCTGGTGGTTTTGTAGGAAATAAAGAGCGAAGACGTCGTCAACGATAAACCAGTCGATGCCACCACAGATGAAATCCCTGCGAGCGTGCACGTGGACACACGCTGCCGCGAGCATGCACGCGCTCAGACGCACCCGG
Organism: Chelidonichthys spinosus; assembly: GCA_029853015.1. NCBI lineage: Eukaryota > Metazoa > Chordata > Actinopteri > Perciformes > Triglidae > Chelidonichthys > Chelidonichthys spinosus. Next base: position 4,336,973 of record CM056829.1, on the reverse strand, counting down.
CGGAGCGGCGTCCGGCGTCTGAGGCCGAGTGTCAGCTGAACCTGCTGGAGCACGTCGAGGCTCTGCACCACCAGATCGGCACCAGGATGGACATGATAGAGCGAGAGCTGGACGGTAACACACACACACACACACAGTTCTGTCAATGGAGTCTGGTGGTAGAGAACCACTTCACATTCACAACTCTGACGGAAACGTAAAGTTGTGGAAATATTCTAAATATAATGTCCTCTCTGTCTCCTGTCTCTCTGTGTCTCTCTCTCTCTCTGTCTGTCTCACTGTGTCTCTCTGTCTGTCTCTTTTCAGTGTTGGAGTCCTGGTTGGACCACTCAGGCGAGCTCGAGCCCCCAGACCCTTTGTCCCGCCTCCCGCAGCTCAAGCAGCGAATCAGGCGACTGCTGCGTGACCTGTGCACTGTGAGACACCTGTCGGTGTGGCGCTGACGCTCTTCTCTCCTGTAACTTTGACCTTTTGACCCTGCAAGTATGTCTGGCAGCCTGACGGAGCAGAGGGACTGATGGGACTAGCAACAAGATTAGCAACGGCACTATCAACGGGACTAGATGGACGTGTAGGGGAGCGAGTCGTAGAGCGAGTCAGCTCCCTTTGAGTCCCCTCCTGGTGGAGAAAAGCTGCACTGCAACACGACAGGGATGATGAAGTTTTTTTTTCTTTCTTTACGGACTGAATATTGTTTAGTTAGATTTCACAAAGGTACCACATTTCCCAAACGGCCCCCGGCAGGACTCCATCCGCACAGCAGCAACAGGTTTGATTACTGATTGATTGATTTTGGATTTGTTTGTTTTTTTCTTCAACCGCTGTCATCCACATGTTGTCGGGTTGTCTGTTTGGATGGTTTGTTAGCAGCCGTTAGCCAACGTCAAAGAGTAATAGCTAGCAAAGCGCTAGCAAACACATGGAAAGGATTTGGACACATTTTTGAACATTTGAGTTAAACATTTCCACAATGATGTTTTTATAAGTTTCTCCAAGAGTTTGTCCATTTTAAACTGAAAACAGACAGAAACAACAACATTTTAATTTTTGGTTCACGGCAGCAAAATAATTTGTCTGCCTTCTAACCTGAACATGAGTCAGGATCTCTGTTTGCCTTTTAATTCACTTCATCCACTGGCTGCCGAGCTAAGAGGCGAGTTGTTAAGGTCGCTAAAAAAAAAGAGTTAGCATAGAACATTTAAAGTATGTATTTCTACTATAGAGATGGCTACTCCGCTAAGCTACGTTAGCTTCTTTTATTTTGGGCTCTACGTTTCGCGCTAAAGGTCAAGTTGCTATTGGTCAACGCTAACGATGTCCGCGTCTTCGTTCGTGGACGTTGGCGTGAAAATATTGAGTAGATGAACCGATTTCCCAATGTCGTACTAGATGGACTTTAAAGCTGAAATCACCGACCCGTACGAATGTCACGCCACTCGTGTTGAGGCTAAACTTCCTGGTCGGGATGGAGATAAATACGTAAACAACATAACGGCGACGCCCTATCAGGGCCACTGTAGGAAAAAAAACACAAAACAACTGAGCCAAGAAGGGCAATATTCAGAGAGAAAAAATGTCATAGCAACGGCAAACATCCACTGTTAGCGGAACCAAGCAACTTGTTTAAATTGGCTATGACAACAAGTGAAAGCTACCGCTAGCATGTTAGCCCAATCGCCATCAACATCATCACCTTAAGGACCTTAATGAGGCGTTGTCGCACGTTGTGATGGTTTCATTCAAAACATAAATGCGTACATTCATGGGAAGTTAGCTAGCATAGATGCCAGTTGTTAGCATCGTTATGAAGTAGCAAATCTGCAACTTTATATACTCGCAAATTTGAACGTTTTTTTCTCTGAATATTGCCCCTCTCGGCTCCGTTTTAGTTTTTTCTCCTACAGTGGCTTTAACACGCCGTCGTAACATTAGTACATAAAACTCGTCACAACTTAAAAAACGAATGCAACACT